>PVHY01000330.1:193652-255119 GCA_004024945.1 Uropsilus gracilis
CTCTCTCTCTCTCTCTCTCTCTCTCTCTCTCTCTCTCTCTCTCTCTCTCTCTCTCTCTCTCTCTCTCTCTCTCTCTCTCTCTCTCTCTCTGTTGTCTCTTTCTCTCTTTCTCTCATACAAACATCATTGAAAATACCCAAACAATAGTGCCTTCACTACAGACATCATCACAATAAATGACCTAAAATCCTGTGAAATAATCTTACAACTTTAAAGAAATAACATCTTATATAATCATCTAATTCTGCATAAAATTTTCAGACACAAAAATTAAATACATTTTGAGCTTATCAATTTTGTGGGCCTTGAATCTTGACACCAGTTAAGTCAACCCATGAAAACATCAAGTAGTCTGATCCTTCCTTCAGTCTTCGGGCTGCTGCAGAGTTTGGAGCAGACACATGGCTTTCAGACTGGTTCCCTCTGTATCACATATGAAGAAACTACTATGAAGCCAAAGGACATCCATGTGGTCAATATTCCTTAATTGGAATGTTTTATAAAAGCATTCCAGAAAATGCAGGGCCAATTAGTTAGCTGTAACAATTTGAGTTTTAAAATGCCAATACTTCATTAGAGTTGAATATCTCTGAATATCTTGGGGGCTCTTCCTAATTTATCATATTCTCAAATTTTTTCTGCTTGATTCAAATAGCATGGATTCAGGTATAAATATTACAAGTCCAAGGAGCATTCTGTGAGTGAATATGTTCAGCCTCATTGACCACAACCCCAGAGAATCTTAAATAAAAATTCTAGGTGAGACAGATGGGACTAGTTTCCTGGTCCTCACAAGATATAGGGAACAGGAAGAGTAAGAATTATATTTGGCCTCTAAAATTTTAAAAGAACTATTAAAACCTTGGACAGGATGTCCTGAGGTACACATGACATGTTTGTCATAGGTCTTTAAAGTCTAACTCTGCTCATATATGATTATCAGCCTGGCCTTTGAAATTATTTACTCAGCCATGAGAAAATCAGAACACCCAGCTCCAGGCTTGTTAAATAATTTGTTCAAGATCACAGAGTGATTGAATTAACAAGGCATGTGTTTGTGGTGACAAGGCTAGAGATAGGTTAAAACAGAACTCTCTCAGTCTCCACCTACCCCAGAGCAAGCTACCGTTGAGACAAATGAGTCATAGCCACTTTGATAACATAGACAATCTTTCTTCTAATTTTGAATAACATGTCTTAATTCCCTCTGAGATCTTACCAGAATTGTCTTTAGCATTTATTTCCCTAGCATACATCTTCTAGCATCTACCCATTCCATTACCTGGTTCCAAAGGTGCTTTCACACATTTAGATGTTTGCTCTCACAGTATTCCACATCCTAGCATCAAAGTCTCTTAGTGTGGGTTGCTATTACAGACTGAATGACTTAAACAATAGACGTTTATTATCATTTATTCATGGGAAGTCCTAGAGCAAAGTGCCAATAGAATCAGTTCCCTGGTGAGAGCCTTTCTCCTGACTTGCAGATGGGTAACTAACTTCTTATTGTGTCATTGCATGGTGGGGAGAGCAAATAATCTCTCTGTTGTGTCTTATTATAAGGACACCAATTCTATCTTGAGGTCCCTGCACTCCTGACCTCATAGAAAACTAATTATATCTCAAATGTCCCATCTCCAAATATCATCACACTGGGGTAAAGAATGTCAGCATTACATTTGCTGTGTATATGATGGGGGAGGTAGGGAAGTATGTTTGTATTTTAGCAATAGAAAGAAGGCAAGAAGAGAAATATATCCTTCTGTGATAAAGAAGTGTTCTTGGCAAAGAAAATATTAAAATGTTTTCTAATATAATTAAATTGGATATTTAACTAAGACTTCTGTGCAAAAGGTTGAAGGAGCAGCTTATCTCCTTGTGATAGTAAAATGTAAGAAGAGAGAAATGAATTAAAAACTAGAATATTAAGTAAAAAGGAACTAGAGTTTGAAGACTTGGAAATTTTTCATATATATCTATAGTGGAGGAAAAAAGAGAAAAAAACATAAAAAGAGGAAAACATCAATAGTACAACTCAACAAAAGAAATGGCGTTATACCAGCCAAGACTCTGCCAGCTTGAACTGAGAGGAACTGATAAAGTAGGACAGAAGGAAGGACAGCTACAAGACTTTTTGAATTCTACAGGACAGAACCATAAAGCTATTCTGATATGAATATGCATAATTTTTTATGAAAAGGATAAATGACCCTGAAGACTATTGAAAGATCACTGCTTCTAGCATCACAGATCTAGGGTTGGTTCCTCCTCCATTTCAAGGGATAGGGCTTCTTCCACCATTTCTGATGCAAGAATTCTCCCCATCCAATGCCTCAGGGGTGGTGCCCTCCTGAGTTGAAGACATGACTGCCCCAAAGTCATGGGGGTAGAGTTGCCATGCAGCAGTGAATCTGAAGAGCAGGACAGCAAGCAAAGGAGAGCATGCTAGAAAGAAGAACCAATGGAATTTGTTTTGCTAGACTTTGTATTGCTTGGGACCCACTGTCCCTTTGTTTTTTCCAGTTTCTCTCTCTTGAAATGGGAATGGAATTCCAAAAGGGAATGCCTGTTCCATCACTGTATTTCATGAAGGTATTTTTTTTTTCTGGTTTCATAGGTTCATAAGTGGAGAGGTATTTTGTCTCAGAATGAATCATACCATATTTCTCAGTCATGTCCACTTTAGGCAATATTTAGATGAGACTTTGGACTTTAGACTTGATGATGAGTTCCAACTTTGGAGGTTGTTACAAAAGAATGGATGTATTTTGCATGTGAGAAGGAGATGTATTTGGAGGAAACAGTGACAGAATGCTATGTAGTGAGTTGTTTTGAGCTTAGACATCTACCATTCCACTTATAAAGCAGCCTGAACCAAGTTGTACTCACTTTCCAGAGTTACACAGAAACAAACCAGTCTGTCACATTGAGAGTTTGGCAGAAATTCTACTGGGGATTTTAGGGTTCTCATTTTTTCCAAAGGAATATTTTAAATACAATCAAAAATGTGCCCATTCACCTCTGAACCTTTATTTTGCACTTAAATCAATGAAGGTTCTGTGTAATAAGACCATTTTTTTGTTAACCATGGTCATTTGCTTATTTTCACAACTCAGTTTTTTTTTTTCAAATATAGGAAATATTCTGGTTCATACATTATCTTATAGATTTTCAAACTAAAGATGAATAAACTGATTTAAAAGAAATCTTATGGTAAGTAAACTCTTAATGGAATTTGCACTTCTGACCTTTGAAATATGAATCGGAAATTTGGCCTATCAGACCTATTCTTTCTTATTCTCCAAGGACTTGTCCACACACTGAAATCAGTTCTCAGATTGCTCTTTCATAGAGTTCTCTAAGGTCAACAAAACCTGAGATTACAAATAAAAAATTAATTTAAGAAATCAAATAACAAGTATTTCTAGGGTCAGAATAGGATCTTCTTTGGAGGCCAGGTCTATATACAGGACAAATAGCATGCAAATCAGCCTCTCTTTAACATGAATTCAGGGGTAAGCTTGTGTATGTGTGTGTATGTGTGTATGTGTGTGTGTGTGTGTCTATGTGTGTGTTTGAGAGAGAGAGACAAAGAACGAGAAAGATAAACAGAGGGAGGAAGGGTGAGTGGAAGAAATTAGATTAAAAGATATGGGAAGACTTCAATTTACTTGAAAATTGCACTATCAGCATGACAGTCTTAGAATAAGATGGGATCTGCATCATTGTGAAAAGAGTGTCAGGAAAAGAGATGTAACACTGGAGAAAAGAAAACCAGAAAACTACAGACTTTTATTTTCAGTTCAATAGAACAAATTCTGTACTACTTTGGGCTGTGGCTAGCCTCTCTCACCTCAACAATCAAGCTTCCTTCAAAAGAAATACTTAAACTTATTTTACTGTTACATGAGATGTTCCTACAAGAAAAAATTCAAAAATAAATTAAAATTGAAATGAAGATTGGGTCAAGTAAGAAAAAAGTCAGCACATAGCTAGCTGCTCCTTTTTCAAAAATGACTCCCACCACCGGAAGTTTGTTGGAGCCTCCCACTTCATCATTCATTACTCAGCTCACCTCACTAATGTTTATGTTCAGTGAAGAACAAGTCCTTATTTTTACTGCATGTCATCATTAATAAAGACTAAAGAGACAAATGAATACTATACTTCTTGAATCAACTCAGGGCATCTTTGATAAGCCTGTCTTTAAATAGGTGAATATATATCCTTAAAGGACATATACTCATAGATGAATATACTCACTTCTAAGGAATGTATTGTTCAAAGATCATCATTTGGGACATGATTGGAAATGAAATAAAAATTATTTTGAGGAGAATTTTTTCTAACTGAAAAAATGTCTATAAGAGGTAGGTGAGAAGGGTGGGTAGAAACAATGAACAGAGTGTTTTCCAGATAGAAATCACTGCAAAATCAGCAGTTCACTGAAGTTTATCAATATCTCTGTTGACCTCAACCATTACATTGCGTTGAGTCTCATGTAAGAGAGAAATAGCAGGTGTGGTAGTCAGGTTTACAGTTTGGTACTGAAGATTTACAGTAGGATTTCATTTGCAACATGGAGTGGATATCAGATTCCTACCAAAACGGTCTTTAAAATGTTCAAAATATGTATTATTGGTTCTAGCATTGCATTTAATTCTTTTTCCATATTTTCCTTGTAATTCCAAATGAATAATTTGTAAAGAGTTAGCGAAGAGTTAGGCTTAGGATGTCAGTCATATCAGGCTGTACTAGCATGTACTAGCAGTCTGATTTTGGAGGCAATATTTCCCTTTCTAAGTTTCAGTTTACTTATCTGAAAACATGACTTATACTAAGACCATTGCTAAGAAGATTAACTTCCAAATGGAAGGTGTTATTCCCCAGAAATTTTTCTTCCAAAGAGAAATTACCCTGTTGACTTTGTAATGTTGGTGCTACCCAAGCTTCAATGCAAGCTTCTCTTCTCCCATAGAGACTCCTGATTGGGCAATGATGACAATAATGCATATTTTAGTCACCCATTTCCCTTCAAATTTCCTCTACACTGAGTTTACAAAAAGTCCCAGAGTACCTGCAAAAGAAAAATTCTGCCATATTTGTAATTTACATACAATATTGTCTACTATTCAGTGTTCTCAACTGGTTGTAGAGTGACAGTTTTTCACCTCTCTACACAGTTTGGAAAGAAGGAGTTCATAGCTCTACCTCAATTTCTACACCTGGAGCTTGTAATCCTTTTTTCCTTCCCTTGCTAACCAGGTTTGGAATATGGGGCAACAAAGAAGTAGAGCCTTCAATAGACTAGTTCTGCATACTGGAATATAGTTCTGGTCTGTTAGAGTTTAGTTTAGGCAGATGTTTAGAGTCCCCTAGTAGATACCTGGACCTCAGCACCATGTCCCAAACTAGACGTATTACCTTGACCCCAACTCATGCACCTTTTAACAGTTTTACCTTTCTTGTGAGACATACACGAATCTAGTAAATCCAGAGTAATTCTTGTTTTTTCTCTCCCCTTCACAGTCGATTGAATTTGTCACCACCTTCTATTTAATATATTTATTGACATCTTCTCCAAATTGCTCCTTCCTCTGAAGTTTCACCATCACCATCACTGCTCTTGTTCAGGCTCTTTTCTCTAGGTCACCCTCTTGGTCTCATACCTTGTCATCCATCACCTCTCAGACAACCAGAAAAGGATCGTCTTTAGTTTATGCTATTACCTCACTCTTTATAATGTTAACTGATCAGGCCATATTCCTATTTGTAAGCTTCCTCATATTAGTCCTTCTGCCAAAAGGACTGTCCAAATTGTTTTATCTTCCTAAGATTTCACTTTACAGCCTTATCTATTTTCAATTTCCATCTCCTTGTAGCCCGATTCTCAAGAAACCTCAAAAATCACAACTCTTCAATTTTATAAGGTTGTTCAAGCTTTAGTGTCCTTCTCTAAATGCCAATGGACTTGGAGAGCTGTTATAAGCTCCTCCAAAAAGATCTCTTTCTCACCAAACCATGTTTTCTGTTGATGTTTTCTCCTCCATTATGATGAGGTTCTTGACTTGGAGACCAGCATAAAAATTCAAGAAAACTTGATTAATAAGTGAAAGTATCTATGAACTGAACAGGTGGGAATCAGAGACTATACAAGGTGAAATGGCTAATGGTATTTAAATATGAATTTCCTCTTAAAATGAATAGAATATTTGTTCAATCATGAGTTTTTTTCACAAAAGACTTTTGTGAAAGTTTTTTTTTCACTTCAAATTATCAGTCAAAATTTAATTTTTTAAATATTTCTACTAATAGCTTTTGGTTGAAAGGTAAAGTATTCTATATTTTCCCTCTAATTTTGGGGAAGGGAAGGAGAAATTGTACCTATTGCTTTATAAACAAATGTGCTAAATGTGACCCTATTATACAAGATCTTAGAGTATCAAGACTCTATCATTCATTCTGGACTTCACACAGGCTCCAGGTTCTGTGAAGGCACCCAATAAAGTTTTTGAATAAATACAAGAGATTCATATATCCCCAAGAATTAATTCATAGATACTATATCATTTTCAAAGTTCAATTTCCAGGTGATACATATAATAAAATATAATATTAAGAAAACATTACTTTGAAAGAAGTGGATCTTAAGACAAAGTCAAACAACATTCATTGAATGCACAGATGAGACTAGGTTAGTTGTAGATGACAGGGTTATTAAATTCTCTGTCTTTTGAGGATTCTTCTAGGAGTGTGTGGGGAGGATAATGGAAGAGGATGGAAGGAGTGTTAGTGGTAGGGAGAGGGGGCAGTGTTATTTTCACATTGTAAGATACTAAATAGGAAGTGAAAATGATATCTCTTTGGGTACCAGAATAACCCAGAATTTTCTATAGCATATTCCCCTCTGTATGGTTTCCTAGAACTCCTACAAGCATGGTAAATCTTCTAGCAAATGTGGTATTCAAGAGGTTAGCATGATGGGCAAAGTAGTCTTGGTTCTTCCCACAAAGGCATCCTGGCTGTGCTAATATGAGTGACAACTGCGGAATTTCCCAGTGCCCAAGAAGGAAAAGGAAATCATCAAACCTTCAAACATTTCCCAGTTCTTCCTCCCCGTTCATCATCTCTGCCACTATATAAATGATCTCATTTTTAACAGAAGTACGACAAACACAACAATCGTTTTACAGCAGTATTAAAGCACATTTTTAAAATGCATTTCATTTCAAAGTCACTCTAATGTAAGCCCTTTGGAGTCTTTATTCTCTTTTTTCTCCAGAAGCAGCCTCTGTTTCTGAATGCCACCAGGAGAGCTGAGGAATGTGGATGGCATCTGCCAGGGACAAGACACTGCTCCCAAGTCTTTAACGCTTCACAGGTTGAAAATGTACTAGATTGGATGGCTGTGCACTTATACGAGGAATTCAAAAAATGAGCATTTGCAACTTTCAAATGGTTAGCAGCTAATACACTGTATTTCTAATACAGTCATAAATATTAACACGGCAGGGTCTACCATTTCAATTTGGATAGGTACCATTCAGATATTTTTTGTTAATGCTTCCTTTTATCTGAATCTAAGAAGTAAACACCATTTTGCTACTTTTCTTTTTCCCCAAAATCAATCTTAAATAAATCCTTCAGTTACCAATGTGTATTTTCAGACTCCTTTAAATTACCCCGATACACTTCTCATCTAATAGACCCACACCCTTCACAGAACATAGAGTTTTATGCCAGTTTTGTGTCTGACCTGATCAAGCTAACAGCTACGAGTAAAATGCTATATAGGAGTTGCTTATGGTTGTCCCTGTGACCAAAAATCTACACAGTCTAGAGTGTCATAAGGATTATAGTTTTAATTGTCAGTTGCTGTTTTTAAAAGACCTCAGGGCAGAAGGACAAGCTGACCTAATCAGGAGGTCATTTGAATAAATTTAATAGTGCAAGGCACAGTTAATGCCTGGTTGACATTCCAACCCAGAGAATTTTTTTCATCTGTGATTAATGGACTTGACATCCATTTTCCTACTGCATTTGCTAAACATGTAGTTCAGGATTTATTGTTAAATACCACTGAGATCATACAAACCTAAATTCTTACGACTGTAAAAATATTATGCCAGAGGCCAAAGTTTCACCAATGAGTTTGGGTCACGCTGAGCGGCAGAAAATAATTCACAGTCTCAGCCCTTTGAAAATCACAGTTTCTCCAAAGTGAGAAGCCATTTTGAGGGAACATTGATTACATGAGTTAGTAACAGCAAACCCAGGGTTTGATGATGAGATTTTACATACATTTTAAAAGAGGAACAGAAGAAAGCAAACATGAGATGGGGAGAGAGGCTATCCCTCTGGTTTTATAAATAGTCAACTTCCCTTTTGTTCTGTTGGTATACAATATTCCAGTCATCAGAAATGGTGCGTGAAAACTCAACATCATTCTCATTTCACCAGTTTAAACAATTCCGAATTTTGCAGCTATAAACATGAGACCTAGTCATGTGTAGTTAATCTGTCACTATCAGGATATAATGTTAGATCCTTAAAAGTTCTCATAAACCTTGCTAGTCATTAAACAGTCTTCTTGTGCATGGACAAGAGCATCTGCCACTCATATTTCTAGAGCGAACCTATGATACAGCAATTGAGCCTTCACGGCTTCATTATCTGGATGTGAACCCTGCTCTGTGCAACTTGGGTGAATCATTTATCTCATATGCAAAACAGGCCTAGTTAAAAGTGGTTTCTTCATATGGTTGTTGAAAATATTAAAAAGAACAATGCAGAAAAAGTCCTAATATCTCACAAAGAATAAAATCTCAACAAGCAATGCTAGTATTTTTATCAACCAAAATAGTCAAATCGCTTTTAAGAAGAGAATAGCATTTCTGTTCACAAGCCACATTTGACTTAAATCTGATTTACTAAATCTGCCTTTTCATATAAGCAACAAACGTCTATGTGATGTGCATATAAAAACAAGTTCCTTGTGAGTTGAGAAAAATGACAATCCTCACATCCTTGGAGAGGAAAGTGATCATTTTCACATTTACATTCATTTGCTCTACCTTGTAAGTGAGATGGGTGTCCTGGGTGAAGCCTAAATACTGTCTAATGGCGATGCTAAGAACAATGGACCAACACAGGAAGCTGAGTCCAGGTGATTGCTTTATTATGAAAGGAAATCAACTGGTACTAAATTAAACCACACCATGTGAGCTACAGGTGTCACTACATGAATGTGTTGACTGACTGGGTTTCTGCTGTGAACTGAAACATGGGAAATTTAAACCTACTTTTGGAACAATATACAATTTTCATTAGTTTGTGAATTTTAATGCTTTTGTGAAAGCATAACATCTTACTTAAAGCATATAAATGATTCATTTCAAAATGAGACATGTGAACACAATGTAGGTTCATTAACTGTTCATTATTCCTGCTTGCAAACATTAGCCTGTGACCAGGCACTGGCTGGAGCGCTCAGAACATGCATAGTACATTAGTCCTTCCTCCTCCTCCTCCTTCTTCTTCTTCTGTCCTGAGCTAAGAGAGTCCAGAATGGGCACCATTAGCAATTCTTAATGGAGACTCTAATTCCTACTTAGAAGCAAACAGTAAGAAATTAAGTCAATTCAATCTAAAAACATACAGTGGCAATGCCATTTCACAAGGGATGCTGTTTAAACAGTTAACTCTGAGTGAACTCTTCCTGTTCTTTGATTGGGAAGCGTTTCAGACCTTAATTACTGTGTTCTGCGAGTCTGTGACAGATCGTCCCTTTTTTACAGGCTCTTTGCCAGGATAAAGCAGGCTTTTCCTTTTTCTTTTAAGAAGACTACACTTAATTAGAGTTAGAGTAATTAACTCTTTGTGGGTTTGATCTTGTTTCACCATTAAATTTTGATTCTGGCAGGAATATCCTGCTTCTGTTGTCTTAAAGTTTTTTTTAAAATTGGAACCAAAATGCAATATCTGTGTCAAAGATAAAAACTTCAAGATTATTTTAAAAAAAAAGCAAAACTATGAATTTTTTCTAAAGAAATAGCAAATGGAAACATTTCCTCAGCAGTAGTAGAAACAGAGAGAAGGGCACAGAGAAATACAGGTTTTCTTAGCTAGTCACATGACCACAGACAAGTATCATATCTTCCCCAAATTTCTGTTTCTTCATGTGTAAAATGAGTACCATCTAACTCCAAGAGCTGCTGTGACCATGCCTGGCATACATCAGGTGCTCAATAACTGTGAATCAATTTCCTCTGTCCTCCCTATCTTTGAGGCAAAAATAGGAAGTTCTGCATTTTAATTCTTTGTCTCTATTGTAGTACATGGCAGAATGGCTGTCAATCCAATGAGCTTTCAAATCAGTAATACCCCACTGCCTTCCTGTTCCCCAGAGAGTGTCCTTCTAGGTGATACTGTCTGTTCATAGATCTAAGAAGTAGAAATGACAGACCTGACTTAAAACAAGGAAGGCTGGGATATGAAATGTTATACTTAATGATATAGAGTGCTACAAGTTGCAGAGAAAAGATTCACTCTTCATTAGGGAAACTCAACTAAAAATTTGGCTCACCATGACAAAGAATAATTCAATCAGCAGCATCACTCAAGATAAAACACAAAGTTTCTTCCTAAAGTAAGAAGAAGGTGAGAAAAATTCAGAGAGCTAAAGAGGGCCCTGTTGCTACCTTCCTTTATTTTTTTTTAAATGACATTGTAGGTTTTGTAAAGTTAAAGAGTGATCACTGTAAGAAAAGGAAAAGACAAGAAACAAGGAGAAGAACAACAAAAGTTAAAATTATCAAAGGCAAACATCCCCAATAGTCATGGACAACATGAGCCTACTGATTTAAACATCTCTTCTCAGCAATGCCGTATCAATATTGACCATACTTTTACTAAGAAAGAAGCAAGATTTTCACTGAAATTAACAAAACATGAAAAGTGCTGAGATACTGGAGTTGTTATATATTTTTAACTAATTTTAGGTGGAATCTATTCCATCCTATAACAAAGAATGAAATCTTAGTCTTCTTTCTCATCATTTTGTTATTTATCTATTACTGAGGTTCATAACATTCCATTCTTGAGGCAAATTTCAAATTTTAATTCTATGATTAGATTAAGTGCTCATCATCAGTATTTTTTATTATATTTTCATTATTTGAATATTTTTACATTTGTTTTTATCTCTAGGTTAGGTAGATTATGCTATACAGTTAAACTTGGACTGCTATTTTGTTCTGGTCTCCAATAAAATGTCAGATAGGCTGAGGTTTTTTTATATGCCAAAGTTAAGTTTCTTATTACCTTGGTGTGAGAACTAGAGGTCAACCAAGATCTTTGAGCCTCAGGTGGTCTGTCAAATTACTGAAAGAATGCAGATTGAGTTGGGTTGAAGCAGTAAGAACTCTGAAGAGCATCTTCTGTCCTTGTCTAAGTCCTTCACCCTTCCATAATGGAAGAAGGGACCTCCAAGAAGCATTGCTTTTTTTGGGGGGGGCTCTCATCTACTTGTAGGTTCATTGGTGAACATGTTCTTCCTACCTAAGAATGTTGTCTTTACTCTCAAAATTAGGATGTGACAAATCCTCTCCTTAGCTGTCATATGAAGCTTCTTCCTCCTTGATGTTCCACTTCCCTAAATGAAGAATAGATATCCCTGATCTGCTCCATGCCAATTTCCCATCTGTTATTAAATTGATTGTTCTTTCTTTGTTAACCCTCCTGATGCTGTTTTGATTACTTTTCTAGCTTGAGAAGAACTTATGCCTTGATATGTATTTCATTGGTTCTGTATTCTTAAATACTTCAGCACAAATATTTAGTTATTGCATTTCAAGAATAATTGGTTTATGTGAAAATTATCAGTATACAAATCTCCCAAATGCAACAGATAATATATCCTCACATCAGGTACATAAAGACAAATCTATTATCAACCTGACATTTTCCCCTTGGAATATGACTTGAGTTTTGTCTTAGATGAATTTAGTTATGGATGAGTTAACAATTGTTTTCTGCAATATGAAGTCAGTTGACAGGGCATTCAAATCTCAATATTAGAAATATTTTTATTACATTTCTGTATAATTATTACTGGAATCAGAATTAATACTGGATTATATGTCATTACCAAGAAAATAAGAGATAATACCCAAGATGTATCCAATATACCATATAAATACTATAAAAAGAAAGCTAATGTAGAAATAATACCAGATTAAGTAGAACTAAAATAAGAGAGTTAAGGGTAAAGAGGGACATTTTGTGACAAATAATCAGTCTCCAAGGAAAATAAAATAATTTCTATAAGTGCACTTATGTAACAACATAGTCTTAAAAAGCTAAACAAAAACTGACAATGAAAAAACTATAGCTGATCAAAGTTATGTTAAGGAAAAATAGACAATCTGAATAGTTCTCTATGCACAAAATAAATTGAATACTTTAATTAAAAAAACTTTTCAGAAAGAAAATAGTAAGATAAAATGGTAAATTCCACTACTTCAGAATCACAGAACAGTAAACTTATCCTTCTTCTATAAGAGAATGGAAAGAGATAATATAACAAAGTAATTTTGCTTTGACCAATACAACCTTGTTACCAAAACTTGACAAGGATTTTACAATAAAGGAGCAAAAGGGGAGGAGAGCCCAATGGACTGTGGTAGAGGATTATAGGTGCTTTGGGTGGGTATGCTTACATACTGCTAAAGAGAGATGAACCTACACCGTTAAATCATAAGCGATGTTGTAGACAATATTACCAGTATTAAAAATGACGTATTTTTTTTAAAAAATAGAATTTAAAATCATGTCATAAACTTGTTTAAAAAGTGTAAAAACAAAATATGAGCAAACTCAAAGAAGCACTCACATTTGTAATCTACCAAGAATATCAGTCCAAAATACCCCATGGAAATATGGACATGTCTTGAGGACACATGTATTGATTTCTTACTGTTACAACAAATTACCACAAAATGGGTGGACATAAACAGCACAATTGTATTATCTTATACCTGCATAGTTCGTTTTTAATTTTATTGAGGTAACACTGATTTTTTGTAAGTTTCAGTAACATAGTTTTATAATGTAACAGTTATACACACTATTTTCTGATTATCAGCAAAATGCTTGTTCCTTCCCCCACCATGCAATTGACCATTTACCCTTTTCATTGCCTCACCCCCCCCCCACCATTGCTGTCCGCTAATCTCCAATTTTTTCTCTGTTGGAAATGGTTTCAGAGGCTGAAATCAATGTGTTAGCTGGACTCCACTCCTTCTTCAGGGTCTAGGGCACAATCCATTTCCTTGCCTTTTCCAGCTTCTAAGGACTGCCAGCATTCCTCGGCTCATGGCACATACCCTCCATCTTCAAAGCCAGCAACATTGATCCAAATCCTTCTCATTCTGCCATCTCTGATTCTGCCAAATCCCTTTTCCACTCACTGGACTCACCTATCTAATCCAAGAGAATCTTCCTTTAAAAGTTAGCTGATTAGCAGTTTATTCTCGCTGCAATTTTAATTCCCTTTTGCGATGTAACCTAACATATTCCAAGTTCCAGTACTTAGGACATAGACATCTTTGGGGAAACATCTTTCTACCTATTACAAAACATACACCAAAAAAAGGCCAGAGAAATGTCAAGTAGCCAGTAAAAACATGAATAGGCACTCAACCTCATTAGTCATTAGGGAAATGCTACTTAAATTCACAATAATAGGTCACAAGACCCCACCAGAATAGCTAATATTAAAAAGTCTGGCAAGGATGAACATAGGGATTCTTGTGTATTTTGATGAGATATTAAAATTAATATGACCACTTTGGAAAAGTAGTATCTACTTAAATAAAAAATTAATAACCTAGTAGTTAGCAATGTTACTCCTTATTATATACCCAATAGAAATCCATACATATATCCACCAAATGACAGACATAGACATACTTAGTCTAGTTGGTTGAACTTTGCCTTATTTCATTTCAAAAATATTGTGCTATTTACAAATTGAAGATTTGTATCAAGCATGATTTGAACTAGTCTAATGGCATCATTTTTCCATCAGTATGTACTTTTTTTCACTTTTTATTTTTAGTAGAAAAATATTCTTTATTATGGTGTACACAGTTTCCTTATGAATGTTATTGTATACTTTAGATTTTTGTCTACACTGGGAAATCACAAAAACAACCATGTGCTTTACTCTAATATTCACTTTACTTCAGGGATCTGGAACCAGACTTGCAATATCTTTGGCATATGTTCAGAGCAGTAATAATTTTAATAACCACACACTAGAAAGAACCCAAATAAATAAAGTGAAGTGAATAAGGAATAAATTGTGATAAATTCATATAATGTACTATTAGACAGCAGTAAAGATGGACTCATTTTTACTAACAGAACAACATGGATGAATCTCAACAACAATGTTGATTCTCTAATGGCATACACAAAAAGGTACATATTTGGATTCTATTGTTATTTATAACTAGTCAATAGCAGGCAAAACGAATTCACTATAAAAGGAATCAGAGGTCACTTTTGGACATAGCATACTTGAAAGAAGTTATAATGAAAATTTGGGGGGTAACCTGTAATGTTCAAATTTGTCTAAATATATGCATCATTTGTGCAATTTTCTGTGGATGTTTCAATAAAATTTCATTGTTACTGAAATAGTATATGTAAGTTGTATTTTTAAAAAGACACACAATTTCAACACTTATTGAGCTTTCAAGCATATATGAAAACAGACTCGGGGTTAGGACAGGCCATCAGCCTAGATGAACAGCAAAGGAGACAGACACTTCCTGTCAGGACAGCCAAATACCAAAAGGCAAGAGGTTAAAATGAATTAAAATTTATCCATTCTTGTAGCAAATGAAAATGTTATAGATCCCAGAGACTACTCTTATTTTTGGACTTTTTCAGTGACCTAAAAGTAATCATTTGAAATTAGTTAAGCAACATTATACTCAACCTTTTAAAATGGAAGTTTTTGCGTTTTTATGAGAAATTGGCATTTTCATCATCAAGGAGGTGAACAACCTCCCTGACATGGTAATTCTCCAATGAAACCATTTCAATTTTTTTTTAAGTACGTGTGTTTCTCAAGAGTCCAGCCACAATCTCCAGATAGAAAAGAACAGTAGTAACGTATGCCCACAAGGGGGAAAGAGAATAAAACCAGGAATCAAAAGCATTATAGTGAAAATTTCCATAGTGACAAGACTAAGCCTGCTTTTTTACAGTGTCACACGTGAATACAGATAGCACTAATAGTAAATAATACTTTTTTGTATGGTGCTTTATATTTGCAAAGCATTTTCATGTTGAAGACATTCATGAGAATTAGGATCTTTTGAAAGAGATTCATCTTGGTTCAAATCTCTATGAGGTCCCTGATAGGTCAACTGTGACAAAATTTTTAGCTTAGTCTCAGTTACCTTGTTTGAACAGGTTACAAGGTTTCAGGATTGACAGGTAACATATGTCAGTGCCTGTACACATTGTTACAAGGATAACAATGTAAAGTCCCTAGCACACAGTAGGCATTTGATAAATTGTAGCATTTGATATTATTGTCTCATTTGACAATAGGTTGTTTTGTTATAACCACCAATGAGGGCAGAGACCTTAAGCTTTGTTTTCCAACCCACATGTCTACTCCATAGTAGGCATGCAGTTTGTTTAATGAGTAATGAATTCATAAGTGAAAGAGTGAAAGGAAATAAAGTAGGATCCATTGTCCTAGATTTGTGTGAGAAATGCAGGGCGAAGGCGCATTTGAGGTCCCACAGCTACTAATTAAAAAGGTTGGATTGCAAATCCAGTTTTGTGGTTTTATGTTTTTTGTTTCTTTACTCCAAGCCCAGTGCTCTTTTCTCTATTCTAGCAGACCTCATGACAATATTTACTTGCCTTGCTCTGGATGTTAGCATTTTATCTTCATTTCATATGTGCAATTTGTTCTAAGTTAAGAAATGTCTGGACTCGGCTTATGAAGAAATTCAGTAAACAAGTTTCACGTTTGTGCTGATAACATGTGATATTTTAAATACACCTAAACTATGATAAAATGTGGAAGTGCTGAACTTATATAGTACGTATGTTTTATACAAAATAAAAATATCACCGCAGAAAGTATTGAGCAAATAAATCCTCCCTGGGTTTCGTTCTTGAAGCTATTGCCTTAGAAAATTAAACATAGCCAGATAAATGTCTTTCCCAAAGGCATTATGGTAATTCCAAAGTAGTGGGTTAGGTCATTTTACAAAGGTTTAGAGAGTTTCTTCAACTAGCTAACATCTGGGCTGTCAACACACCTTGCCTTTACTGGTGGAAATGCATTCATCGTGGTCAGCATGCTGGGAAACTTATGTTCATGTCCATAGAGTCATAAAATTGCATTTCAAGGCCGGGCACGGTGGCTCGTGCCTGTAAGCTTCAGTCTATGAAGCTGCCAGGTCTAGGGATCATGGTTCGAGTCCCGCCTGGGGCTCTAAGTGAGACCTAGTTTCAAAAAAAAAAAAAAAAAACCTGGGTGTGGTGGCGTGCGCCTGTAATCCCAGCTACCTGGGAAGCTGAGGCTGGGGATTGCTTGAGTCTGTGGTACTCCGGGCAACGAGAGGCTGCGGTTCCACGGGCAAAAATAGCAAGACCTAGTCTAAAAAAAAAAAAAAAAATTGCATTTCAAATATCAGTGTTATCCAGTACAGTACATGCAGAATGAAAGGGTTCAGGAGGCTTAGGAAACAAATGAGCTTTTGAGTGGGGAGAACATGAAAAAGAATGGGAGCAAATAGAAAAATATCCCAGAAATGCAGACGCGAGATTAGGGACTGGAGCATCAGGAAAAGGGGATCCAGACTTGAGCGGCCACTGATTTTGCCCAGGAGACCACTTGAAAAGTGATTTTGTCCGGGAGGTAAGGGTGCTCTCTTCTGAGATGCACTTGCCATGCTTGATGTCAGTTGTCTTTGCACAAGTGCAGAGTTAAAATGCCTGGCTCTCTGCTGTTAAGTGGTGGGGGAGGACTAAGAAGCCTAGGGGAAAATTTCAACAGAAATATGAATCACACTGAGACATTTGTAGAAACGGTTTAGTGCTGTGAATAACACTCAACTAGGAGGCTTAGCTTCTGCAAACAACTCCAGAGCAAAGATTTCTCCGGTACCAGTGTTAACACTTCCCAAGTTCAGTAGCATTTTTTTTTCTAAAACTATATAGTTTATTTCAGGCTTAAAACATATAAATAAAAGAAAATTAGGATACAACAAAACATCAATATGCAAATTAGGATACAAGATATCAATATGACAAACATTACAAGTTTTAAAACGATAAGACAACTTGAAATTTGGAGACAATAATAGAAGTAACAAATGGGAATGTTCTCCAATAACCTGGTTAGGAAAAAAAAAATTTTTAATAATTTTCAAAAAAAAATTTGGGAAGAAAGCAAGTTACATAGATAGGTATACATATTACAATGCCATAATTATGAAATTATAACCATGCAAAATAATATATTATTTACTGATGTGTGATTTAAAAGTTTCAAATATCACTTGGATGGCAAACATCAAATCCAGTGTACTGATTATTATTTCTGGGAATGTATAATGGGGATTATTATTTCTGGGAAAGTATAATGGGGAATAGGATAGAAGAGATACCCACAGAGAATATCAACTATGGTTGTTTTTTTTAATTTAATTTTTTAATTTGCATTTATATGTATATTTATATTTATATTACATTATTGCATTATTGTATATCCCGGGCTTTCCCTCTTTGCTAACACCTGTTAACCATCCTAATCTTTTGTGCCCTTTGCCTCCCCTGCTCCTCTCTTGCTCCATTGTTCAGTCCCATTGGTTGTTTTTATTTTTTCTTATTTGTTTGTTTGTTTTTCCCTATATCCATCATATAGGTGAGACCATCCTGTATTCTCTTTTTCTTTTTGGCTCATTTCTGCTAATATGAGTCTTTCCAGTTCCATCCATGTTGCTGCGAATGACATGTGTTTGTCCTCCTTGATTGATGCATATAGTATTCCATCTTGTATATATACCACATTTTTTTTAGCCAATCATCAGTCTGGGGACATTTGGTTTGTTTCCAAATCTTGGCAATTGTAAACAGAGCTGCAATAAACATGGACATACAGGTGTCCTTTAGAATTAGTGTTTTCATGTCCTCTGGGTGGATTTCCAGTAGTGGAATTGCTGGGTTAAATGGTAATTCCACTTTCAATTGTTTGAGGGTCCTGAAAACAGTCTTCATAGTGGTTGACCAGTTTGCACTCCCACCAGCAGTTTAAGAGGGTTCCTTTCTCTCTACATCCGTGCCAACACTTGTTGTCCGTTTTATTTATATGAGCCACTCTTACTGGTGTAAGATGGTATCTCAGTGTGGTTTTAATTAGCATCTCCCTGATTATTAGTCATGTGGAGAATTCTTTCATATGCCTATTAGCCATCTGTATCTCCTCTTCGGTGAAGTGTCTTTTTAGTTCTTCTCCCCATTTTTTGACTGGATTTTTTGCTTTGTTTTTGTTGAACAAAACAAAAAAGAACTGTAGGAGCTCTTTGTGGATCTTTGTTATCAGACCCTTGTCACTTGTCTGGAGGGCAAAAATTTTCTCACAGTCAGTTGGGTTTCTTTTTGTTTTGTTTATTGTCTCTTTTGCTGTACAGAAACTTTTTATTTTGATATAGTCCCAGCTGTTTATGTTTTCCTTCAATTTTTTGCCAGCCATAGTTGTTTTCCAAAATGGATTTCTGTAATTATAATTGTTGACACCTTTTTTCTTGATTGCATTTGACATAATCATCACAAATATATAGATATCTATTGATTTCTCATATTAACATCCAATAAGCTAATGATTGTTCTAAATATCTTTTCTCAGTGATCTTAATATATATCCAAACTTCTTAACACATTTAATCCTTCTTTATCTTTAGTCATAAGAAATTGTCTCATGTTCCCAGAAAAGCACAAGTTTTATTGCTTCTAGCTCTCTGCACATGTTATTTACTATGCTTGGAATTTTACTGCTTCCATCTTCTCTCCTTAACTCTTAATCCAATTATTTAGGCTTTATGTTGAAATCTATTATTTCTGGAGCTTGTTACTTATCTTCCCAATGCCATAACCACTGGCAACACCTCCACAAACAAAATGAGATTATGACACTCTCCACTGCCCCCCATGTTTGCAAGAGAATCACATTTTACCACAGCTGTCCTATCATAGAACTATACATGGTTTGTTAAAACTGTTTCATTATCTCTCTGGGAAAACTATTATGTTTGTGGAATAGACACAAGTCTGTCTAAACATTTTATGCTACACATTAAAATACAGGATATAGCATATTAGTCCCATAAGAGTAGCTAAAACTACTTGTTGAATGGATGACTGAATGGATAAGTGAATAAATGGGTTAATCTAAATTCCTTAATATGACTTATAAAAAGTAATGTTTGCTTGCCTATCTTGCCAAATTGGCAAATGTTCATCTACCCACATTTCATTCTGACTTTATTTCGATGCTCAAAAATACCAACCTCTTCTCGCTAGTGTGTGCTATTCTCTTGCCTAGAATACTCCTTAATTGTGCTCTTCATAAACAATCTTTACTCATGCTTGAGGACTCAAGTTAGTTGGTGGTTTCCTCCCTAATCATTCTCTTTCCCTCCTTCCATCTCACCTAAATTGGGTTCTATTTTTATTTTTTTAATATTAAATAATTTATTTATATATAAATTTCACATTTTTGTGATCTCTGGGGTAAACCCCCCTTCCTTGACCATTCCCACCCTCTCCCCCCCTCCATTGTGTACTTTAATTTGGTTGTTGGCTTGTTTTGACTTTTCTTCATGGTTTTTTTGTTTATCTTTCCCATGTCCCATATAATAGTGAAACCATGTGGTTCCTGTTTTTTTCTTTTTGACTTGTATCTGCTAATATGATTTCTTCTAAGTACATCCATGTTATCATAAAATCATCCAATTTGTCATTTTTAATTGAGGAGTAATATTCCATTGTGTATATATACCACATCTTTTTCATCCAGTCATCTGTTTTGGGACATTTTAGTTGCTTCCATGTCCTTGCAATTATAAGTAGTGCTGCAATAAACATCCAAGCACAGGTGTCCCTTTGTACAAGCATTGAGGTCTCCTTAGTGTAGATTCCCAACAGAGCAATTGGTGGATGGTATGAGAGCTCCATTTTAATTAATCTTAGGGCCCTCAACACAGCTTTCCATATAGATTGGACCAGTTTACATTCCCACCAGCAGTGTAAGAGTGTTCCCTTCTCTCCACATCCTCACCAGCACTTGTTGTTGCCCGTTTTATGGATGTGGGCCATTCTTCCTGGTGTAAGGTGGTATCTCATTGTGGTTTTGATTTGCATTTCCCTTATTGCTAGTGACTTTGAGCAATTTTTCGTGTGCCTGTTGGTCATTTGTATTTCCTCTTTGAAGAAGTGTCTTTTTAGTTCTTCTCCCCATTTTTAGCTACTCCTCCAAGACCCTCGCATCTTCTATGACAACACCTCTTAATTTTTTTCTGCAGTTTTTCTGATCATTAGTCAATATATTCCCCTAGATATGAATCATATCTATTCCAGTTTATTAACTTTTCCTAATATGCAGCAGGCATTTGGAAGTTGCTTAATCTAAAAATGAAAGAAAGCTGAACTATCTTTTAATATGTAAACAACAAAACATATGACATTGTTCAGGCTTTATCTTACTACTTATTTCCACTAGAGAACTGAGTCCTTAAAAAAAATTAATGTCTGATTTTGACCAGATCATTTTAGTTTTTATCATTTTTCTAAATCATTTACCTCTTCTGCATCCTATACTATCAAAAATTTGAATTGCTATTTTCTTTTATCAGTGTTTTTAGTCCAACTATAAACACTTCTCAGCCCCGTTATCAGGAACACTTAGAGTTTACACATGAGGTGTCAAGTCTTGGATAACTATATCGCTATATAGCTTTGATACATCTTTTTCCTACCAGCGATTGCTCAGACCCACACAAGTGTTAAAACATGACCCTTCTCCCTCTGTGTCTCTTCGATGTCTATTGCCCTTTTAACTACAAATGGAGTTTGTCCATTTTCATGGAATCATACACCTCTGTTGAGTCTACCTGTTCTCTGTCTTGAAGAAATGAATAGACTTGCTAGTTAGTAGATTCTTCAATTTTCATATTATTGGGATGAAGAGAGCATTATCTGGACATAACATAACACTTGATGCCTCACAGTTTTTAAATCACACCCTGGCTACAGCTTCTATACTTAGACAACAATTATTTTATGCCCATTATGAATGTGTCATATTGCACATTTTACCATCTTACACTGCACATCTGCAAGTATTCCTTTATACAGTAAGGTGCAAGGAAGGAGTAATTAGTGCTAATCAGTTACCATTCTGAAAAAGCAATCCAAGACACACATTGATGAAAGTCAGATGTGACCTCTGGCATCAGAAAGATAATGTATTTTTTCGCATCAAACATTTTCTCCAATTTCCATTGTCCTATTTGCTTGTCTGTTCTCAGATAAATTCACCTTCTTTCTGATTGACCCTGACTCACAGTAAATCACATTTCCCAGATAGTTTTGGATGGTGCCTCTTTCAGAGTTTAAATCTTCTCTATGGCTCCAGAGAAGCTAGATTCTGTTAGAGTCTTTCTCTGCTATTCTAAACAGTTCAGAGTCTGAATTCTGACAAGACTAACTTCTCTTTATTCCTACTCTAGCTAGTAACAATAACTGTTGTTACCAGTTGATATGCTGTATATAACTTTAAAGAATTTCTATCATAATTTATTGATGAAAAATTTAAACATTAAATTCCCTCTATAAAAACATCTGGAGTGGATTATTTTTCCCTAATTGAACCTTAATGGATGCACCCAGAAAAAATATAAAATATTCACCTAATACCATATATTGTAAACTTTTAGAATAGATTTTTTAAGTATATTAAATCCTTGCTGCCAAATAACTATAAATCATTGAAAATTTTATCTCTTATCCCCAAACCTCAGTATTTTGTGAATTTTTCAATTAAAAATATGAAAGAAGCAGTTCTAGTTCATAGTTTAATCAAAATCCATTCAAAATTGAAATTTTTAAATATGGACATCACGAACTTTATGGAAAGGAGAACTTGACAGTATGCTGGAAATTCCAGACTTAAGACCATATTGCATCTTATACCAAAGAAACTGAGATAGTATGTCAAGAAGAAAGTGATTTGATGTTATAAAAATAATGTGAGCCATTTTTAAATACTTTAGACTCAGTCATGTAGCAAAAAATATTTTTCCCTAACAACTTTTCTGTATATTTAAAAATCAAAATGTTTTCAAGAAAATGATGTGTACTTCAAATTTTTGATGTTAAAAATGCAATCTCTTCTTAAGACAATTTGAGGTCTTAAGTTTCCTAACAATCTTAAAGGTCTATCATTTAAGAGGAAGTAACATTTTTTAGTATGAAAAACACAAAGAAAAAAGGAAAACCTGCTTCTAGTCCAAGGGGCACAAAATACTAAAATTAGCCAAAAACCATTCTTCAAACTTCAGTAAAGCCATTCCTTTTATTCCCTGCACCATATACAAATACCCAGTATCATCTAAGGTGGAATGATTTCAAAGTCCTTCTAAGAGAATTGTTGTTGGGAATCTCTTCCAATAACAGGAATCCCTTCCCTGTCACAGCAAAGCTAATGTTAGCAATTCACAATGCTCTTAAGTGTTGGACATTATTAATTCAGACATTCTTACTCACTCTCAAACTTCCCAGAATAAGCAGTCAGTTCCCAAGATGTGTGACTAAATGAGCACGTACTCTTCGGAGATTTCCACTCCAGAAATTCTTCACTAGACCCTCTGCAAAGGGAATCTTACACTCAGTAATAGAACCGAAGAAGTTATGGAGTGCTGAAACAAACTGGAAGACATCCCTGGTTCCCTGTTCTCTAGTTACCACTAACCTAGACTCATCTGAACTTGAGAGGACAAACTATCTTTCCAGATGTCCTGTTCTTTGTCTTCCCATTCAGGGAAAAAGGTTCTTGTTAGCACATGTTGGCTGATTCTACTGACCTCATACATATACCTTAAAACCTATCAACAAGTGTTGATTTTGATTCTAAAAAGTTTTGATGAGAAATAGAAGACTTGTTCATTAATAATTTTTTGGTGAGTCCTTAATCTTCAGTAGCACAGTTTTACATGTTAGTATCTAAATATTTGACATTATGACCACCAAAAAAATTCTAATATCTATCATCATACAACTGACTCCCCTTATCCATACCTGGAAGCCCCTTACTCTCTGGAAACCTCCAGTCAGTTCTAATTATCTGTTTGCTCAGGTATTCTTTTCTTTAAGCATTTGCTCTGCTTCTTCAAATTTCACATCTGAGTGAAACCATTCATTGTCTTTCTCCTTAAACTAACTCCACTTAGCATAATCCTCTCAAAGTCCAATCCATGTTGTTGGAATTGTAAGATGAGAACTACCAAACTCTTAATATGTTTTACCAAATAATCGAAATCTGAATGGTATAAAAATTTCATTACATCCTAGAAAAATCATGATCCAGCTTTGTTTGCAGTGCGTACTGAGAGTAAGCTGAAGTTCACAAACTCAAACTTTCAAGTAGTCTAGTTTATTGCTAGACAGTGCTAGTATTTGAAAGTCCTTTCTTATGTTGAAATAAGTGCTTTCTCTAACTTTTAATAGCTACCGCATATAGAGTCAAAATGATGTGGCAGAGATTGTTACACTATACAGCATTTCTAACAGAACCTCACAATACCCTACAAGGTAAACATTATTTAGCTTGCTCGTTGAGGAAAATAAAGCTTATAAGATATATTTCACCTGCCTGAGATCAAAGCAAAGCTAGCTTTTACACCCACTGTGGTTTTCCTTAATATGCCATACTACTTTCAATTCAAAGTTAAATTCTTGGAAGTCAAAACATTAACAGCTAAATAAAATGTCATCCTTTAAAGTGTTGGACCACTGGGATTTATGTATGTTCTTCTACCAAAATCTGAAACAGCTGCTTTTACACAACAGAACAATGATTTATTTTTTTTCTTCCAAGTGTATCTTGCTGAAGAGATAGATGTGTACCTGGATATTAAAATCTGTGTGCAAAAATACATAACTATGAACTGAGCCACCCCGTGTCCCACTTAAGCTTGAAATGTTCATATCCCTACACACATAAATCAATTGGAAAGACCTGATTTTTCACTATTTATAAGTGTCCAGAGTTTCTTCTACTTTTCATAGAAGTCAGTGCAAACACCAGTGGTAAGGGTAGGTGGGGAAAGATAGAGTCAAGGGGGAAGTGGGGAGGAAAGTACAGCAAATGTGAGACTTTTGCATAGTAGCACTACTGTAGCATAAGCAGCCCCCGAAAAGTCACAAGGTCTGGCAGAAAATGCAAGGCTGAATAAGACTAGATTCTAACCCCTCTGGGAGTCTCGTTCTAGTAGGAAAAAGCCACTAAATACCTCCACTAAAAATCTGCACACTTTAACTGATAGCTTTAGTCTCTGTCAACTGCAGAGTGGCCCTCAGAAGAATGGTTAAAATAAAAAAAAAATTGAGTTTGAAACCTGATTCTAGCAGTGGAGTTATTTGGGAGTCCACGAAAGAGTATTGCTGACCCACTTGACTAGCTGGCTGTGGTTCCTATGCTAGATACTTCTTGTTAACTTATTCTAAATGTAGTTGGTGAGTATGAATGGATCTTAAGAAGCCACCAGTTGGATAGTTTCCAAATTATATTATTGTCAGTTTACTATTATGATTGTCAAAATCATAAAATGGATGACAATCCTTCTCAATCTTCTTCTATCTTCTTATATACTTCATATATGCATATGCCTTTCAGAAGTTCAATATTTACAGAAAACCACAACAATGCAAATATCAAAGATGATGTCTTAATGCCAAGGTTAGAGTCTCTCTTTGTCTGGAATTCAAATGCTTTCCAGGATGTGCTAAACCTCCTTGCTAAAACAGAGAGTATCCAAGCAAAACTGAATAGTTGGTCAACCTAGAATGGCCACCTCTCAACTCAGCAGCAGACCTAGCTCCTTTAGCCTACCCTGTCCTCACTCCAACTCAAAAGGTTTATGAAAAAGAACCAGAGACTCATTCAAGCACACTCAGAAATAAACCAACCACTCAAAATAAGAGCAGAGTAATATCAAGCAAGACAAGGGAACCCCTGAGAAGGAACATTTATTGCCAGCACCTTCCCACACAGAGAAGAGCAAGCCCTGTCAAGGTAGCTGATTGATTGAGGTGGTGACGTTGTCTTCGCTTCAATATATAGCAGCAATACATTTGACAAAGCTGCAACCTTCTTTTCCAAAAGGAAAATACAATAATAAATTACCAAAATGTTAAGCACATATATCATTTTAGGGTACAATTTTGTGTCCAGAGAACATGCAAAGGCAAATTAAATAACTGTCAAAAATGAATATATACATATTCATTCCTTCAGTAAAATGTCTGTGGAGGGCCTTCTACACACGAGTCTCAGTGGGGGCTTTGGGGACGCACAGAGTTGCAAAGGACTCAGTTCTTCTCTGTTAGGCATCTTATTTAAATCCTCCACTGTGTTCATAATATTCATTCCTAGTTTGGGGCTATTCTAACCTATATAGATTTGTTCTCCAGGGCTTGGTCCAGGCACAGAAAACATTCAGTAATTCAATTGCCTCATTTACCATTGCTCCCTTAAGAAGAAACCACAGCCAACGAATTTTTAATGCGTTCAGCTTACATTTTCTTCTTCGGGAGCTTATTCCCATCCACCAACGTAGCTGAGGCATCAGGTACCACGGACATATTAAAGACAAATGAAGGTGGAAACCCCAACAGGAGGAGAATTATTGTTTTAGCCATTACCTACCACCTCTTGTATTGAATCAGTACAGAAGCCATTTTCTCCCTCCTAATTCATTATCATTACCTGAGCGCTAACGTCTTTATGGCTCTATTCGCCACCTGGAGTAACAAGCTCCCTCTCAGAATTCAAAGGGAGGAAAGCAAGAGGACCCAGCCCCACCGATCAGAGCAACACATTCCTCTCTGTTACCCGCTGTTGCCCTCTTTCCTGCTAAGCTGGGACACCACTCCATTGTTTTAGTTGATGATGCCTGACAGGGGAGATGACTGATTCAAGTGACAGACAGGGTTTCAATAGAGAGAGAAGCCTATTTAAGCTCAGGCCTGTCTGCTCCAGTAAATCTCTGGTTTTATCAGCTGGGTGCAACTGGCTCATTTCGCCTAGATCGCTGGCAGTCCATCTCCTCACAGCCCCTTGTCAGGGCCAGCCTTCAGGTGTCTCGGCATGCCAAGTCTTATACGAGTCAAACCTGGTGTGAACAAGGATTAACCCGTATGATTGTGTGAGACTCCCTTGAAGTGCATTCCAGGCAGAGACCAGAGAAATGGTAAACTCGATTAAACAAGGTAAACTTTCCTGAGTTGCTCTGCAGCGGGCACCTCATTTGCATTCCTTCAGCAGTTTGAATAAACATAACCATTGACCTGGGCAGCTCTCACTGAGAGAGCCTGGAGCCCTCACGGTGCAGGGAAAATATTTCCATGTTGTCCAGGCAAAACTGGACAGCCTGTCAGAAACATAAAAATGGCTTTTGAGATCTGCATGTCTGGGTGAAGGTATAAAATATTCATACCTCAGATTAAAATATTTTATTGAATTAATATTGATTTATGATTAATTTTTAAATAGATTCATATTTCATGAGGCCTCACAATGAACCTACCAACTGGGCCTCAGTGAGTGAAACCAATTACACAAATCGTTAAGGAAGCAACCAAGAAAGAAACTCTCAATGCCTAAGGAGAGACAAAATGATTGCAAAATCCGATTTTATGATAAAATAAACAGTGTCTATATGCAATAGCCAAAAAAAAAAAAAAAAAACCAAAACCTTATAGCCCTGCTCACTTTGATATAGCTTTTGCTTTTTAATGTATGCCAATGGGTATCCCTCTAATGGTGTTTTGTTTTTCCTAGAAAGATATCTGTATTTGGACTCATATTTGAAAACTTCACCGTAGTGATTTTTTTTTCAATGCTGCAATTAATTTTCCTCTTCCAAAAGGAAACTGTAATAATAACAGCTACTGACCCAAAAGTAAAGCTTCCTTAAGAGTTCCTCTGTCCAATAGTGGGCAAAGTCTCTCAGAAAAGTGCTGAGAACTGAAAACAAAAGACATTGATTGCTGCGTCCAATTAGCATCTTCAGACACAAAGCAATGGTGGATAAGATGAGGGTTTTCAAGTACTTTCCAATATGTTCTACTTTAATCTAAGTTCAAAAAATAAACACCCTCTCCTCAGCTCTCCTATTATACTTTCCATAATCATACCTGTATCTATATAAGAAAACCTTTTCACCATTATGTTATTGAGTTTCCTTTGGTAGGGAAATGTTTGCTAATGTATACAAGATATTTTTACAACTGAAGCAACAGACCCAGTTCTTTATTCATCTTTCTTTTCTTTGTATATCCCATTCATGCTTTCCTTTTATTCAACCATTTTAAAATGAGCCACCCTTATTCAGTTTATTATTATCAATCCTTTCTTGCACAAAATGCCAGTATGTAAAGTTACAGGACAAAATAAGGATTATTCTCCACTTTGTAATGAAGGGTTTTGATGTGAGCGAGTAGATTTAAAAAGGCATGGGCAAGCTGCAGGAGATGCTATACTGAGTCAGAACATCCACATGGGGCTAAGATTATGCCCAGGGTCTCCTAATTAGATAAAGTCATTGTTTAGATTCAGACAATACCTGTTTACAGTTCAATAAACAAATTGTCACAGTTGCTTGCTTAAAGCAGACCTAGATGTCAATGCAAACAGTTAGTACGGAGGTAGTGAAATAAATTGGTCTCCTGAGTAAATAAATTGAGCAGCATTGTGAAACTGCCTCATCAGTACTGAGGAAGATAATCATTTATAAAGGTTTAAGATGGCGTTTCATAAGTATTGACATTTAGAGAAATATCCTTCCAATCTAAATGGCTACTCTTACCCCCTTTTCCTATTTCACCAGTCACTGAAACAGAAAAAGAATAATAAACCAAAAAAAGAGAGAATAAGATATTTTTCTGGGGTCATCCCATCAAAGTTTTATGGTGCTTTTTATATAAGATTTAATAAACATTCAAAAGATACCTAGTAAAGAATGTGAATTGTAGGTAAGAATGGTATCTGTCTCCAAGGATTTTCCATTCTGTCACCATAGAATGGAACCAAGCAAAATGGTAAGACCATGGACCAGCCATTTGATCAAACACTAAACACTCAGGTTTTGTTATTATTGTTTATGTTGATGCATGACAAAGTACTTAAGTGTATGCTTGAAGAATGGTAAACAAAAAGATGAAGCAAGGTAGGTAGGAAGAAGAAATGAAATGAAATCATATATGGTGAGTTCTTTGATGGAGATAATCACTGCACATGGAGACAGTCCCTTTCCTAAACTTTTTAGAAGAAAATATTTGCACTGGGAGATAGAACTCAACAACTGAAGGAAGGAATTTTGTAACATATTGCTCTCTACAAACAAAGAAATGACTCCTATCAAAACTTCATGTCCATGTAAACACTTAGGAAGCAGATTGGCAAATTGCAATTATTTAGGTGCTGTTAGGAAAGCAGGCATTACCTTTATTCAACACCATCTCTGAACCTTTGCTATATATAATGGACCATGTGCAGCAGCCATCCTAAGATCAGAATAGTCCAAAGGCCTTCAGTCAACATGACCCTGGGTGTAGAGTCAGAGGTGAGAGGAGACAGCTAAAGTTCTATATGTTTAACAAATATCACAATATTCTTATGATATCACAATACTCTTTCATGTTCTCCTTCCATTTCTGTTTCCTCTGACCTTTACACAACAATCCACAGAGCCTATATGAAAAATGGTAAAAGGCACATCCCTAATTGGACTAATTTAACCATTGCAGTACTAACTTTCTAGGAATCCGATTTTCTGCCCATTATTAAAAGCATACTGGATGCTATCTCTATAAATAACAGGTATTCCCCTTTAGCAGCAAATTGTTAAAACTAGCACTTGAAGTCTACAACAACAGACAACTTTTTTTCTGAACCAAAAATAAAACTAGAGTGCAGTCAATACTATTATAAACCCCAATGATCCTTTCTTGAGATGAATATTTAACATCTGCCCTTGTAACTCATGCTCCTTGTTTTCCTGGCTATGTACAACCACACCTGCATTTTCAAATGGAGTTCACAAACTGACTGTAAGATTTCTTTCACTAGCACTTATGTTGTGGTCACAGGCCTGAGAGCACATAATGCCAGGATTACTGCTGACCTGCCCTTGGTGGAAATCTGAGCTCAGTGGTATCTTTATAAAATGTTAGCTTTCAAGACTTCTGTAGACAAAATTGGCAGTGGATGTAGTTTTTCACCTCTATTCCCAGCTTCCGTGTTCTGAGACAAAATCTCATTTACTCCATACTTCTCTGAAGGGCCCAGTGCTTAGTCTCCTCCCCTTTTATAACCTTTTCTGGGAAAGACTCAGCAATGCAGACAGAAAGGGAAAGGAACTAGGATGAGAAATCCCAGGTTCAAGTGCCATCTCTTCATGATAGTACAACCCTGTTCAAGCTATTTGACCTCTTCCACTTCCATTCCTCATGTGTAAAATAAGTATAATAAAGTCATTTACTTCCCAGTTACAAGGATGGTATGGTTACAAAATAGATAAAATTGGAGTGCTTTGAAATTTAAAGGGCCAATCAGGTGCAATTTCCATAAATGATTTAACTGAACATCTACTGTGTTTGGTACTAGATACAGTGATAAATATGATGAGATTCTGTCCTTGGAGACACAGTATAATGGAGAATGTCTCAGAAAAAAAATTAATAGCATTAGATTAGAATCATAATAGAGGTATTAATCAAGTGTTATGGGGCTTCAGATATAGAAGCAATTAATTATTTCAGAGGCAACTCATGGAAATTTTGTTATTATTAAATTATATATAATAAGTAAAATGTTAAGCCCTATTGGTTAGCATGAGAGTATACAATTTAAATGTAGACAGTCTGAAGCTCAATGATTAAAGTTCTAATACTAGCAGTTAGTGGAAGTGAAAAAGGACCATCTACTGCATGAGGACCTGACTGGTTCTTGTCTAATGCCTTATACTCATATAGAAATAATCTCTTCATTTAAGATAGACACTCCCTGCTTTTTACTATGAAATTGAATAGTTAAAGCCATCTTAGGTCATTTTGAACCATTCTCCTTTCTTTGACTCATGTTTTCAATGTTGATTCAAACATACAAACTGAAAAAAAAATCACAGCATATGATGCACTTGTTACTGGTTTAGAGGATTGGGAAGTCCTATAGAAGTGTTTGAGTAGAGTCTTCCACAGATCATCCTTGAAAGCTGGTAATCTGCAAACTGTCTTATCTACAAACACCTTATGAATCAGTTTATCAATGCTTTGAGACTATGGTGTATGTTACTGAGGGATCTCTAGTCAGACCATCTGGTCAACTCTAAAACCATACTCATCTCCAAGACTGAAAATCTCTTCTCCTTTTGTATACCTTATCTCCATGGAAGGCACCACCACTTATTCCTTTACTCTAGCAAGTCAAGAATCTTTACCTCTTCCTTAATCTCAGATCTTTCAGTTCCATTGACTAAACTTTTTCAATCCTTTGTCTCACCAATTTTCATATCTATGCCTCCCTTTTCTTCCTAATCTGATTGCCAGAATTCAGAATTCACTTTATCTCAATTTGGAAGTAGCCACCTGTGGGCCTAATCTAATCCCATATCCTATAATTCATTCTCCTTATGCTTCCACAGTGATATTGATCTTTAAGAACCAAAGGGAATAAGTCAACCTATTTCTAAGTCTCTGAGATGTTTATAAAATCACTGCAGAATTCTTAAAATAATGTAGAAGACCCTAAATTATCAATCTTAGTAGTTGTCATAACCTCAATATTCTTATAACTCCTTGATTTGCCCTGTGGCTTTATAACTCCTTGTCTTTGATTTTGTTGAATTTCTTTGTCTGAAAGTTCCCCAATTTCCAGCTCCTACAACCACCTACTCATTTTCCAAGATCAATTCCATATCCTGGTTTCTGTAGGACCTCTTCATCTTCCCAGATTGCTGACATAAAAATGGACCTCACCTGTACTTACAAAGATCTTTAAAACATGTTACCAATTTAAAGATAGAGATGCCCAATGACACACTAATTTCATATTCCTCAAATCTAACAGAGTATCTGGCACATCTTTCACCTTCAACCAATGCTGAGGATAGAATATGCAGCCCTTTCCAAGAAAAAGAATTTTGTGTAATACAAGTGCCAAGGAAAGTGCCTGGAATATAGTAAACACTTGGCAAATAATTTTAAATGAATGAATAGATGAATCTTCTCCCGCTTTGCCAGTGAACTGGTGATTGGATCACTGTGTTGGATGTAATCCTTCACCATATATTTTTTCTTTAATATAAAATGCCCACAGCAGACTGAGGCAGTTTGTATATTATGCCACTAACAAATGCTGACACAAATAAGAGATGGGTCTTAGTGGTTAATTGTTTCGTTACTAAAAGCTCCTTAAGGGCTTCTTAGTGTCAACATGAAGGACTCAAAAACTGCTTTTTTTTTTTTTTCACTCAACTGCTGAACAAAGCTAAACCAAGACAGAGAAAACTCTACTAACCCAGGGAGAAAACATCACACAAAATCTATTTCTAGCATGTTTAAATCTTAGAGATTTACATAAAAATTCAGGGTTAAACTTATGAATGTGCAGAATAGGCATACTTTCTAGAGGTGAGATGAAATGTCAAATATTTCCTACTGCTGGTATACTAGTATGCTGAGATTCTATTAGAAAATGATAACCTGGGCTTTTCAATCTTTAAGAGAATCCTTTTAAGATGCAGATATTCCTGAGCAAAAGCAGGGTTGATACCTAGCCTATATGTATGATCAATAAGACCAGGCTGCCCCTTTATGACTGGCAAGAGTTTTGATTATTTGGGGCTAGATATTGCCACATGTTAAATATATAGCCTATTACTGCCACCCAGAAGGAACTCCATTCCAAGCCTCACTTCCCTAGATTTAGAACTGAAAAGACTTATAGATCATCTAGCCTCACTGCATTGCATTTAGGAGAGTTGTTATCTTTGTCAAGCATATATTTATACATTCATTTAATCAATATTTGCTGAAGGCCTACTATGTGTCAAGCACTCTTCCAGGAACTTGGGACTTAGAAATGTATAAAACCAACAAAGATGCAAGTATTCATACACCTTATATTATGTTAAACAAGAGTAAGTAATTAAAAATTCATTAGTCAAATGTATGTTTTACTTGGCTGCTTGGGTTTGTCAAGTGGCTTTTACTGCTATGAAAAAAATAAAACAGGGAGGAAGGAGAGAAGATATGCAGCAGGAAGTTGAGGTGGCTTCAATTTTATATTCAATGATCAGTGAAGTCCCCATTGAGAAGGTGATATTTTAGATAAGATCAGGAGAGGAAAAAGCAAACAATGCAAATATCTAAGGAAGAGGGGTATTGTAAGAAGAGGAACAATTTAGTCAAAAGATCGTGAAGGGGAAATTTCTGTGGTTTTTTCCAAGAACAAAAAGGACAGAGAACAACGTGTTTAGTGTGGAGGGAAGTAAATGGAGAAGTAGAAGATACAGTTCAGAGGCTTAGTGAGGGCCAAACAGCACAGAACCCTGGTAGATGTTTTTAAAAGACTTGGTGTTTTTGCTACGAGTGAGGTGGAAGTCATTGGAAGGTTTTTAAGCGGAACTGACTTATACTCCTAAAGGATCGTGAAGCTTCAGTATTGAGAAGAGCCTGATATGGGGCAAGCATAGAAGCAGATAAATGGGGTAGGAAATTATTGCACAGATTGAGGTGAGAGATAACTCTGCTGAAGACTGGAGTACTAGTGATCATGGATAAGAAGTGTATAGATTCCGGTTTTATTTTGATAGTAGAAACAATAGGATTTGCTAGCAGATTGATTATGAGGAATAAGAAAATAAGTAAGACAAGAACTGTAGCTTTTGATCTGAGCAACTAGGAAGGTGGTGTTTTCAACTAAAATGGGAAGATTAAAAAAGATGGAAGTTAAGGGAGAGGTTCTGATCATCAGGAACTTAGTTTGGGAATTTTAAGTGTGAAATACCTATTAAACATTCAGAAATAAGAGTTGACAGGGTGAAAAAATCTTAACCTGAAGCTGGTGGGGCCAGGGATCACAGTTCATGTCCTGCCAGGGACACAGAGCAAGACCTAGTCCCCCCAAAAAATAACTGGGCATGGTGGCATGCACCTGTAATCCCAGTTACCTGGGAAGCTGAGGCTGGGGATTGCTTGAGTCTGTGATACCCTGAGCAATGTAAGCCTGCGGTTCCATGGGCAAAAATAGCAAAACTTAGTCTCAAAAAAAAAAAAAAGAGTTGAGACAAAGGCATGTTCTGTCTTAGTCACTTTTTGAACAGTAAGCAGGCAGCTAGACCAGATGAAAGCTCATTAGCCAGAATGGAAATTGGAATCTTTTATACATTTATCCAACAGCTAGTTTCTAATATTAATGTTGCAATCAAATTCTTGATTGTGTGTACAAACTTATTTTAACCTCAAACATTCTTTAAAATGCATGTAAGGAGAATGTAAAGAAAGAATGAGACTTTAGATAGCAGACAACTATTTGAGCTGCTCTGAGTGCAGACTCCCCAGATATCAAACCCCAAAGCAACAAAGAATTCCTAATAGCATCTTCCAGCTTTTAGAATGGGAACAAAATCAGTTGAATAAGCACAAAGAAACTGGCATTAAGTAGGTTCTTAGCAAAGGATATGGGACTAATTTGCCCATTTGAGTTTCCATCAAAGAATATTTGGGAATCCCATGTTCTAATCTATGTATGTGATAACAATACTCTTTTGCAAAAATCTAAAAGTGTTAATAAGTTCATAACCTTTTCCAGCACTACATGTTTTCAGGTCACTTGAATTTCTGAACTGGAACAAGTCATATATAACAACTGATACAAGGTAGTGATTCAGTCAAAAATTATATTGGCACCATAATACCCTGGTGGGTGGAATCTGAGAGAAAGACCCAGTGCTAGAGAAAATGAGAAGCAGGAAGAGAGTTACATAAAATGAAAGACCAAGGATAGAGAAAAGAGAAATGAAAATGGCAGACTGAGAGAACAGACCCACTTGGCCTTGCTGAGGGAAGCCCCCAGAAGAGTGAGCTGGAGGTGGCAAGGAGCCATGGTGGGAGAGTGGTCAGAAAAGAAGTTGCCAGTGTGGAGTCAGATGCCAGAATGGCAGGCAGGGGATGACCAGGGGCTGCTGACAGTGGATGGATGTGGTGTGATGCTACCAAAGGCAGGCCTGGTAAAGGAAGTGCATGGAGTCATAGCAAGGTGTCATATTTGGAAAGCTGATTTGTGCATCAGTAATTGTGGAAGAAATTTGAAGAGCCTTGGAGAAGTGGAGCAGCTTGGAACACTGGAGAGAGAAGAAACAAAGAGAAGATGCTGGAGAAGGACTGGACATTGCAGGGTACCTGCAGGTTTGGAGGGGCACCATCACGGACATGTGTTTGGGACTTTCAGACTAAATGGTGATTAAAGTAAGATAACTGGCCACTTGTTGCTTTGAGAACTTCTTTTTTTCTCTGTTGAATACCCTTGTAAATAATACCCTAATGTTAAATTGCATTCTGTCTGGCAGCTGCTATGCATGGTTGGTATGGACCTGAGGGAACTTGACTGGCAGAAGCCGCATTTTAAATGTGGCAGGTTAGTTAGAGGCTTCTGTCCATTTTGACCCTATTTCACAACTATAAACTGAGGTGTATTTACCAGATCTGTCAAGAGAATATAACAAAAGAGAAAAGAGAGTAGATCATTATCTATGGTCTATTGGGGACTTCTAGAGACCAAACTTATGTACAGTCTCCATTCCCACATAGTCAACTGTCATTGTGGGTTTGAGATAGATAATGACTCAAGGTCTTTCAATGTTTCAAGCCTTCATCTCATTAAAATCCATTCATTCCATGTCTGCTTGTCTTGGGTACTTTCAAAAGCAGAATATTGAGTGCACACTAGACTCTAGTCACTCACTGGACAGAAATAATGCAGAGATCTGATCAGGTATGATGGTCTTCAAAGTTCAACATGAAGAATTAAGAAAGACAATTTGAGAGATAGCTTCTGCAGGAAAAACAGACCAATATTAGGCTGTGCCAATTAGTCACCTGCTGTCTCTCAGTGCCAAGTCAACCATGCATACTGTGCTCCTTTACACTATATTTTCAATATTCCCTTGCCAGATGGATTCATGTTAGTTTCTGTGGGTGAAAGAGACTTGTGTGAAATTGAAAGATAAGAGGAGAGAAGAGTGAACTCTATTTACAGCTCCTATAAATTTCCTTACAGCAGTAGAAAACAGGTAACACATTCAAAACTCTACACCCCTCAGAGCACAACCACCAGTTATTGTGTCTCTCAGTGACAGAGTAACAGTATGCTATGCCTTCTTCAAAGAGCAGTAACCTCAGATTATCTTTTCCTCAGAGAAATGAGTACCAGCCAAGTGTAGTCTCCCTGTAAACCCACATAACAGCCATTTGGTATCTGTCATTCTGTTACCGGGGGGAGGGGACTACCCTTGTTTTTTCAATTTTTGTTAATGTGGGTTCTCCCACCTGCACTCAAGCAGTTGCCCAGAGACCAAACAGCAATAACGGTAAACATACAAGCTTACTAATTGTAAAGGGAAAAAGAAAGATAAACAAAGAGTCTAATAGTACACATCTGCACAAGTACCCAAACAGAAAGGAACCCCACTTCTATTCCTTGGGGAGCTTCGTGGGGTTTACCCCTGTGCGAAATCGCCAAGTTACATCCTTATTCTTTGGTCCTCTGTCACTCCCAACATGAGGTTCAGCTTGAGTCTATCCCAGTTGCACGGTGGCTCAGCACTTTGTCAGGGTTACCTCTCCTCCACCTTCACACAACTCCTGACCCTTCAAAGCTGATGCTCAGAAGACTCCATTTCTGGGTCCTTTTCCTCCAGGTACCAAAACCTCAGAGCTCTCCTCCCCAAAAGTTCATCCCCCAGTCTCTGCTCCTTTTATTTTTTTCTCTCTTTCTTTTTCCCTAAAAGCCAAAGACTCCAATTTTCCTCTACACAACCTCTAGGTGATATATTTTCTCTTACTCTCCTAGGATTTGCAACAAAGTAAAAGTATTTTTATCCTGTTTAGTACCCTTATTCTGTTTAAGCCATCTTTCACTTCTGTGTTTTTCAGACACAGTTAATGGCATCAATGCCTAAATTTTAATACTGCCTATATTGGGGTTCCACCTTCAGTACCAAGTCAAAGAACTGGCTACATGGGCCAGTCCTCTGAGCCACTGCACACATTAGTGTCCTTTTGTTCCTACAAACTCCAAGAATAGAAACTGCTCACAAGCATAGAGATGTACCTTGGTATTTCTTTCCTATGCTTTAAATCTCCCAGTATCAGTACATAATGATTTTAAAATATGTCAACAAATCACCTCATCTTTATCTCAAAAAAAATTGGACCACATTTATCCATGGAGATGGATTATGGGCTGTACTGAACTTGCATTATATGAGTAGAATATGATGGAAATTATGGTGTGTGCATATGTGTGTGTGTGTATGTATATCATAAAAGATGTTATAAATTCCTTTTCCTCTCACTCGTAGATCATGTTTTCTGGGGGGTAGCCAACTGTTATGTCATGAGGACATTCAAATAGCCATGTGGGAAGCCCATTTGGTAAGAAACTGAGGTTTTTGCCAGATGCCAGTGAGAGGCTGAGTCTTCTGCCAATAGCTATATAAGTACGCCATTTTGGAAGCAGCTCATTTGTCTCCATCCAAGCCTTCAGATACTGCAGTCCCATCCAACAGTTTGACTGAAACCTCATGAGACACCCTAAGCTGCTCATAGATTTCTGAGCCTCAGAAGCTATGTGAAATATTAAATGCTTTTTGTTTTAAACAGCTCAATATTAATGTCATTGGTTATACCACAATAAAGAGTAATAGTAACCCATTCCATATACTAAAGTCCTCCACTTGAAATATCATTGTTATTTTCTGGGCATTGATTGATAGAATAAATTTTACTATGAATGTAACCAGGAAATTGACCCGCAAAAATAGGATTCTGTAATTGGATTACTCTTCTCTATAGCTATGAACACAGTGGTATTCTCCCTGCCAAAACCAAAAGGGATACTGAATATCTATATCAAGTAACAGTATCAAAGTTACTTAAATTATCACTGCTGACTACTTGGGATGTATTTCTTACTGAAGGCAACGTTTTAAGTGATAAGGTGGCTAAAAACTTGACAATTGCAGTAAAAAGTAACTACAAGAACTGGGAATAAGCTATCTCTGGCATCAAGCAATAGAGAACCAGAAAGAGTCTTTATTGGTCATAGAATATTTCTTGATTCTTGGAATCGTAGTCAGAAAACTAATCAAATTATAATTTTGTGAGCTGCAGAAATACAACATAATATGAATTCGCAGGCAAATTTTCTTATGTGAAGGCTCAAGAATTGGAAAGAACAGATGCCTGATCATTTAGAAGAAAGAAATTGTGTTCAACTTGGACAAGGTGAAGTGTTTTTAATCTAATATACCTCAGTCTCGCTTGGTAGACCTGTTCTCTATATTTTGAGGAAAGAAACTTTATCTTATTTCTAGGTCTTACAGTTTTCTCTAAGATGAATGTATGTTCTCCTCACCTTTCACTGTGTCAAAACTTGCAGTTATCACATAGGAACATACTCTAAAGATGCAAGTGTCAAGCTCTGCAGAGTTTCCTCAAAATACTGATGATGGATCTGCCATATGATCCAATGATTCCACCCCTAAGAATTCACTCAAATAACACAAAAACACCGAGTTGAAGGAAATCTGCACTGCTATGTTTATTGCAGCACTATTTACAAGAGTGGAAGATTTGGAAACAATCTAAATGTCTCAAAACAGCTGAATTGATTAAGAAGATGTGGTGTATTTATGCAAAGAAATGCTACTAAGAAATGAAAAATGGTAAACTCATTTCATTTATGACAACATACTTGGAGCTGAAAGGGATTATGCTCTGTCATAAGGATAAAGATAAATAACAGATAGTTTCATTTATATTTGGAACATATAAAATAAAGAATCAGGGGTCAGGAAAAGACAAAATTTGCAAACTGACCATAAATCTGAGATATACATCAGAGGAGGGGAAAGGAAAAGGTAAAAATGGGGGAGAAAAGACCACAAGCGATGGTGGAGATGGGTGCTATGGTGGTGGGAGAACTATGGTGACTACACCTGAGGGAAGAAGTCAAATACTGTACAAAAACTGACAAAGCTGTAAGACAAATTTAATAAATATTTTAAAATAAAATTGAAATTTACAAAAGAGTTTACATTCCAAAAGGATAACAACATTTTAGCAAGATGAGGAGATAGATTCTATAAGTTAAAGACATAAAAGGATAAATATAATGTTGAAACAAATTAATTTGTTTTATGATGGTTTAACTTAAGAGAATTAAATAACTACATGGGTTTCTAATAGTTTGCAAGGACTCCAGGGTGACTTAATTTATCAGAATGAAATGCCAAATCTTACTTGGCATGAAACAGAACTGAAAGGCTAAATGGGTACAATGGAGTAAGCCAGTAGATTCACTCCACCATGTTCCTTCAAGTTCAGAATACACACCTTGACTAAGGAATTGAGATGCATTACAGAGAGAACAGCTACCCTCTGCAGATCTCTGTGGGAAGTGGCTATCTTTGCAAGCTAAGGATAATGGTCAGAAATGACACTACTGAAATGGATGTCCTGAGTTTAAATAGGCAGTGGAATTCTGGAATTTAAGTGCCAAGTATTATCCTTTAACCACTAAAAGCAAGATAAGCATAAATTCCACCTTAAGCAGTTATGTTTGACCCATAGGTATCTTCAGTTCTAGTTATTCAGGGTGTTTCAATGAAATAAGTAGGCAGTCTACTTAATGATTATATGTAACATAATTATAATCAGAAGAATTCAAGGTTGAATGTGCAGAACCCTTAGCTGTTGAAGCACATCTTCCTGCCCAGTATAGCCTTAAGAAAATCCATAGGCTCAGAGTTCTTAATCTTGGTCCCTTCTCAAAAAGTCTTAACTAACATTGCAAAATTTATATTCCAAAATATTACTCTAAACGTCCCACATGGATATTCATGTAAAGGTGATCATAGTCTAGGTAAAGGAAAACCTTCAGCCCCATGATCTTACAATTACTAGATAAAGCTCTATGCATGCCAACCCACCAGCCCACCCTGGCTCACCAGTTTAGGTGTGCAGCTTATGGAGGTCAACTGATACAAAAAGATTTTTTGCACCTTCAGTTACATTCCCAGACCCTGAAATAGTCATTTCGTGAGTCTAATTCACAGAAACATCATCTGAGCCTTCTTCTCTGGAGAGATAGGGCTATTGTGATATAATGTTAAGGTAGGGACCCCTAAAATTTCTCTCTTAACTAGAATGGAAAGCCTAAGTGAATTATGGAGCTCATTACATTCTCCAATGTGAAAGGATGATGATTTATATTACATCTCAATGCAATTCTTCTTTTTAGTCTATATTAGAGGCAGCTGGATCATAGGCTGCTGTAAAGTTATTGATAATTCCAATTGCAGCAGCTGCTTCGTATAGAGTATCTCTAAAGTAAAAAGTTAATATTACCCCTGGATTGCAGTAGGTATTTATTAATCTAGTCACTGCCTTTTTATCTATGCTAAGTTTCACATCCTGTTATAAGCAGTCTGTTCTCACCTAGCCTGGCACAGCAATGCAACTTAGTGGTCTTGATCTGGGTTAAATTGGTTCCTTTGTTGTCTGACAGATTCTAGATAACGTAAGCATTTGGTCTGTGCCTTCATGTTGCAATTTACAAAATTAAGAAAGGTTGTTTTTAATGATTGGCTGGGGATAGGGATATTGCACCATTCATATGAGTCACACACGTGGAGAAAAAGGTTCTCTTATAACCACTATTTCCTCATACTCTTTAACTACTAATTAATCCCATCACTCTCCTCTTAAATCTTGACTTATTCATAGAGTTTTTCCAAACTTTTCCAAAGTGCAACAAATAGTCTCCCCCAATCCATTGTGAGAAGTGAAATTTTCCTTTAAAATACAGTGAAAGTCCATACAAGTTCATTGGATGGAAATCACAAAAACTAATGAGAGGAAGAGGGAGGAAGGGGAGTGGTGGAAAGTGAATTTAAATACTAGCTCATTTTAGATTTGCTCATTTTATTAGTAAAAATGATGATGAATCAGTATCCAATGTAGTTATGGAGAAAGCTGTCAGATTTATTTATATCTATGATAACAAAACTCAGAAAATTCCTTCTGAAGAAAGTTTGTTTGCTTATTACTAATCTACTTCACTGACCATAATCTTAAGTTACTGCATGAACCTGACCTTTGTTAAATGTGCAGATGGTAGCATCCACTTTAAGACAAAGCATAATCAAGAGCTCACAAACCTCAAATAGCATGTATTGGAGTCTTTCTATTCTGCCCAAAACACAAAAAAATGTATTTATATATGTTTTATACATGTTTACTTCACATAAGCATAGTAAGTTTCTATATGAGAAAACAGAGCTTTCAAGTAAGTTAAGCAATGATTTCAGAGCAAAGTAACAGATAAATGGAACAGAATTATTTGGACACATTATTTATGCCCCTTTGTCAAGAGCTCTGGAATTGAGAAAGTTGTAATCCATGAATTCTTGCTTATCATATACCAAAAAGGAACCAACAGCAAACTTCTTATATTGGAAGATCTCAATAAATGTTAAGTTAAATTGGAGTTGGCAAATATTTTTTTCTCATTTACTTAATGTTTACATTTCCCCATCAATACAACCAAGACACTTGAGCTTTTCATTTCCCCAAATTCTTTCTTCAATCAAAGTCAAGTAGACTGACCAATTAATTCCTTTCTAATTCATGTCAAAAATAACACTTCTCTGCAAAATGAAAAATTAGTAAGCAACTCTAAATATTGGCAAGAATGTGGAGAAATAGGAATTCACATATACTTCTGGCAAAATGTAAAATGGTACAGTCACTTTGGAAAACAGTTTGAAACTAAACATATTTTTACCATAAGATCCAGCAATTGCACTACATGGTATTTACCCAAAGAAGTTGAAAAATTCATGTTTATATAGAAACCTGCACAAAGATATTTATAGTAGGTTTATTCAAAATTGCCAAAACTTTGAAGAAACCAAGTTGTCTTTCTGTAGGTGAATAGATAAACTATGGTATATCCAGCCAGACAATGGAATATTATTCAGTGCTTTAAAAAAAAAAAAAAAAAAAAAGGTAATCAAGTCATGTAAAGACACGGCAGAAACAGTGCATATTACTAAGTGAAAGAAGTCAATTGGAAAAGACTGCATGTAATATGATTTCAATTATATGACATTCTGGGAAAAGCAAAACTATGAAAACAATCAGAAGATGAGTGATTGCGTGTGGAGGAGAAGAGATGACTGGATGGAGCATAGGGAATTTTTAGGGTGATGAAAATATTTATGTAATGGAGGATATGTCATTATGTATTCATCTGAACTCATAAGATGTACAACATCAAAAATGAACCCTAAGGTAAATATGGAATTTAATATAAGAATTTATGGTGTGTCTATGTAGCTTCACCTTTAAATTAAAAAAAAAAAAATTCAGTAAGTGATATTGATAACAGAAGTTATACATGTATATGGGCAAAGGTAATAAGAAAACTCTGTAGTTTCATTTCAATTTTGCCATAAACCTAAAAGTGTTCTGAGACAATAAAGCCAATTAATTCATTAATTGTAAATTACAGGCCTGATCTAAATATCTTGCAATGTCATCTTCAGTTCACCCAGATCTGAAGCTGCCAGTGAGTGATATATAAACATTAATTGCTACACAACATATGGTTTTGCAAGAATGTTAGAGTCATATAGGCAGAGGAAAATCAATAGCTTTGTTGATTCAGTCACCTCATTCTAGTCATAATGGTCTCCTTCTGTTCTTCTACATACCAAACTTATTTCTACCTAAGCCTTTTACATTTGCTATTGTCTCTATATTCAATATTCTTTCCTCTGATAACTGAAGGTTTACACTCAATCTTTTCCCTCCTTTTTGCTTCAAGCTACTTTTTCTCTGAAGCCCTCCCTGATTGCCCTATTTAAAAGTTCAATCCCCTTCCCTGTTTTCTTTTTTCCTCAGAAATTGCTACTATCTAACATAGAATGTACTTTACTTTTTTATTCTATTATATATCTCCCCTGCTGGACTACAGACTCCTTGAAGACAGGAATATTTATTTTACTACTATTTCTTCAGTCCTGCAATGATGTCAGGCATACGGCAGATCAATAAATATCATTGAATGAATAAATGGACATGAAATCATATTCAAAGGCATGACATGAAAAATGTCAGAGAGATATGGTATATAACCTTCAAAATTTCTCTTTCTTTGTAAGCCCAAGGCAACCTTTTACCTAGATCTTGAATACACTCTATTTTATAATTTTATTCCAAAAATACCAGGCTGTTTTGGGAGAAGACAGACAGTCCTGATAAATTATGGATGCTCTAGGAAATTTCAAAAATTCTATTCCCTGTATTGTTCATAATGCATTATACTTTGACATTTATAAAAATGAAAAACAAATAGAAATTAATCTCATCTTTTAAATATGAATCCTATAAACGTTATTGGACTATATTTGCATCACACATTTTAAAAGTTCATATAATATTTAGCTCTAAGATCCATTTCTACCTCATAATTTAGAATTTTTGTGTAAGTGGATATTTTTTGATAGTCATTAATATATCTGGTCCCAATACATTAGCTAATCCAATAATATTCTTTTTAATTCTTTGTCCCCATTATAATAATATTTTATACTTAATTTTTTTAACTTCATTCCAATGTCCACTTTTTCAAAATAGACTACATTTTCCAGGAAATGAGAGGAAAGTATTGGGAAGCAGAATGAGAGAACTCATGATACTAAAGCAATGGAATGATCAAAAAACAGAATTCCAGTAAATGCAGCTGCTGGACAGAGAGTTTTACCTTCGTGCTGGTTACAAGCCTGTTAATGGGCTTTTATGGTCAGAGACTTAGAGAAGAGACTCAACCAAATTTGCAGTCAAGAAATCTATAGATTTGCTGTCTGGAGTGGATTCTTGGGGGAAAGAATGGTGAGAAGACTTGATCAGATGCAGTGAGTTTAGCGAGAATGGAGAAGGGTTCATGGAAGCAATGCCCACAACTAACGTGCCTCAAGCAACTTAATTTTCTCCTGATGACATGTCAGTTTAGAGTCAAGAGTGAAATTTCCACTTGAGCAGTTTTCCAAGTACCTAAATAGTTCACAATGAAGCACAGATAATTCAGATACAGACAGAAGAACACTAACCTCATTGTGTTCTAGTTACTCCAAATGGAAACAAATGTAAAAATATTTTTCCTTTTCAATACAGATTTGTTCTTCACTGTCTTGAAACATATCATAGAACCTATAAATAAACAAAAAAGAGGGCAAAACTCTTATAAAATGATGAGAATCTAAACTATGAAGTTCCTTTTTTCTTCAATTTTGAAGTTCCTGCTTCATATATTATTATTAATTACATTATATTATATTATTAATTATATTATATATAAAAATAAATCTATATTATTGCTTAATATAGATTTTTTTGTTAAATTGATAATTCTAATAAAGCCACAAACACATTCTCAAAAAGGGCAGAGTTTTCTGTTACTGTTCTTGTTTTCTTTCACTTATGTATCATAGCACTAAAGCAATACCTGACACACAAAAGGCATCTGATAGATAATTATGGAATGAATGAGTGATGTTATTAAAGTAGCCCTCTACATGAATAGGTGTGTCTTGAGAAATCAATCCACATTATTTATATATCTGCATAAAGATAAAGACAGCACCTTATGACTTTTTATTAAAGCCTAGAATAGACTATTTCTCTAGTACATAGATATAAATGAAAAACCTAGCTTTGAGAATCACTATTTGTGGTAAAATGCAAGAATATAAGCTTGAAGGGAACCCAGAGATTCCCACTAGAGAAATTAAGGTACACCACAATATGATCTATTCTGTCAGGTCGAGAATCCAGATATTTAGGGATTTATCAAAAAATATCTATGGAATATTTATAAGGTATAAAGCTATATAAAGTGGCTATATGGGGACCATAAAATGAAAAAAAATCAAGTCCCTGCCCTCATGAAGTTTATATTCTTCAGAAATAGATAATAAGCAAATAAATCAGTGTATTTTGAGAGTTACAAGTATTTGAGAAACCTAAAATATCCCAAATCTTGGGAAAGTTTAACATTGTATAGGGTAGTCAGTCAACAAAGACCTTTTAGAGTGGTAACTGACTTGAGTCCTTCATGAGCAGGGAGGATAATTAATACACAAAAGATTTCAAATAGCTGCTCGCTATGAAAATGAAAATGGTATGAGCCAAATGTGGTGCACATGCATATAGTTCAAGCGCTGGAAAGCAAGAAACCTGAGATCGCTTGAGTTTGCAAGTTCAAGACAACCCTGAGCAACATAGTGAAACCTGGTCTTGAAAAAGTAGCCAGGCGTAGTTCAGGCACCTGTAATCACAGCTACCTGGAAGGCTGAGGCTAGGGATCACTTAAATCTGCAGGATCAGTACTACCCTGGGCAACATAGACCTAGCCTCAAAAAAATTTAAAAAAAGAAAAGAAAAAGGTATAGATAATTAATCACTGAAAATAATGAGACAAATAAGTCTCTCGGAACATGCACAGAAAAAGTTATAGGTAGCTAAGTTGCTAAACTCACCTGCAGTGATCTAGAGAGACTTAGCACACAGATATGGCAAGGTAGGAAATGGTCAACTATTAACCAAGAATAAAAATCCTGATCATTAAATGAAATGTTATAATCTATTTCCATACACTCCAGAAAAAATAATGGCTAAATTTTTTCTGAACTTGTGAATAGTGCTGCAACAGACATAGGAATACAGGCTTTCTTTTCAATGAGTGTTTTTGTGTCCTATTGGTAGATTGCTAGGAATGGAATTGCTGAATCACATGGCAGATTGATTTTTAATGTATTGAACAGTTTTCCATGGTAGCTAGACCAGTTTACATTCCCACCAGCTGTGTAAGAGGGTTTTTGCCACAACTTCACCAGCATTTGTTGTTTCCAGGTTTTTTTTTTTTAAATGTGAACCATTTTCACTGGTGTGAAGTGGTATCTGGTTGTGGTTTTGATTTGAATTTCCCCTCTAATTAGTGGCATTGACATTTTTTTTAATATTACTATTGGCCGTTTGCATTTCGTCTTTGAAGAAGTGTCATTTTAATTCTTCTGCTCATTTTTTTGACTGGGTTGTCTGTTTTGCTTTTGTTGAATTGTGTAAACTCTTTGTATTTCCCTTCTCCATTATATTGTGTGCAAATATTTTTTCCTATTTAGTATGATGTCACCTCGTTTTCATATAAACCATAAACTTGTACATCTAAAACCCTCAACAGCACCATGGAAATTTGAAGGAAGCACCACCACCACCAACAAAAAAACACCAGGACACATCATAAGCAAGTTGCCAGTGGCAAAGAGAAAGTCATAGCAGGCAAAGATAAAGTTATATTAGATACAGAGAAAGATAAGAATGGTAGTCACTTCTCATTAGTCCCCAAATGTAACAGAAATTTTGTAAAGGAAGAACTATGTGACTAAGTTAGCAACTGGTAAAGAATTCAGTGTCCTTGGAGAAAGCACAAAGAAGGGCTTTATAAACCTCTTCCTTAAATCATTAAAATACTTCTGTTCTAGAGTTATTAAAGTTCTTGGAGGACTTCTTAGTGCAGTTCATACTTATGTGTCAGTCATTTATAAAGCATTGTGCTACCTGATACCAGGATTCTTTCTTAGCTTTGGCTTCTATCCAATAAAAATCCTAACAAGATTTTACAAAAATTGAAGTATATTAATATTCTTATGACTTATCTAAACTCCTGGATTTCATTTCATTTTTTGGTCAGTTTTCAAAATGACCAACTGCAAGAATTTGTATCATCTTCATCTTCGGCAAAGTTAGATAGTTGCTTGGATGACCTGGGAATAAGGTTTGATTTCAAGTTGAATCACTTCATATATAATTCAATTTTTAATAATCACAAAGAGCCTTTTAGCTACTTTCTCCTCAAAAAACTAATTTTATTTGTCAACAAATTCAGAACCAGAAACAGTTTCAGAATTCAGACTTGACTTTTTCACTTTTAAAAAGCTTTTAAAGGATTATTCCTTCACAGAAACATTCTATGTGTGCTGCAGAACTAGGAATCAAAATTCAAAAGCAGCCTGCTTGAATCTACCACACTCTCCTTTCCAAGGTTGAGGCACATCCCATGAGGCACTGGGCTTCTTTAGCCATTTACATCACAGCCATTATTAATGGAGAACTAAACTACTACTACAAGAACAGACATGATAAATCAAGTGTAGATGCACAACTAGGCCTACACCTTCCCAAGGGCTATAGTTAGAAACAGGACAATTCCATCCTGGAGAAACAAGAGTATATACTTCCTATGGCCACACTTCAGTATATAACCATCACCATGCTGAAGTGCAAGTTAAATGGTAGAATAGATTATCATGAGTATTTTTTGTTAGAAAATGCCCTCTATATCTATATGAAGAGTGAAAAGTCTGGTGTAGATATGGGAGGCCCCAAGTGGTATAAATTCTCTAAAATTGTCACAAACAAATACCTAATAAACCCCAGAGCTTTAAACTGTTCTAGCAATTTCAGAGTTAATGTATTTACTCTGAAAAGCATACACATGGATACAAAACTATATAATATACTTAGATATAACTAGGAAGTATTTAACTGTAGGTATTTGGCTCAGCAAACTTAGTGGTGAATGTTGGCCATTTGGGCTGCTATGCTTTCAAAGGAGCCATTCAAGAAGTGACCTGCTATCCACTACTGAATATATAAAAAGACCCAAGGAAACTCATCTCCAAGGGAGGTAAGTCCAGATTTAACAGCAAGTTTTTATAGCTTATAAGTTTGGGCAGAAATGTGAATCTTTTGAATTGTCTGATGAACACTTAATGAAAACCTTCATTAAAGTAAACTTTGAGGTCTGCTATAAAATTTCCTTCCCTGTATCTTCTCAGGTAGCTGCAATCTGTACATTTTACTTTCAGGTTCCTAGACACTGCATGGTTTCCCTAAGACCTACCTCAGAGGCCTGAACAGATTTGTATGCTGTCCAAAGAAACTAACCGGCATGAACATCAGGTTGCCTAGAAACCAAAAGAGAAAATAGTAACTATTTCATTCTTTAGAACTGATTTAAAGAAAAATTGGAATTTCTTATTATTGACTAAAGTGAAAAGAGTGAAGTTGAACAAAGACAATGAAAGTCCAACATTTGAAAGACCTAGCCTGAATATCTGCTTAAATCTCTAAATTCAGGAATGTAGAACTGTTTGCTCTGGTCTCTGGATTTTTCCAGATCACATTTCCAATAGAGAATTCATAGTTTCCTGTGATTCTTCTCAAACTCCCTTTTCAACTTTTCCTGTAGTTTGGAGCAAAGTTTGTACCAAGCTGACTACCTGCCAAAACAGCACCATACATCAGTTTCCATTTTGCAAGCAAGATGATTCTAAATACAGATCAAACACTCACAGTAACATACCATGCACCAACTCATTTGCACCTTGCATTTTTTGGCAACTGCTAATACTTTTTTATATCTTTTTTAATTTTTTTATTTGACTCCAAAATAAATTCTTATTTTTTTTCTTGACAATTACTTTGCATGTAATAATGCTAAGTCACTGAGAGAAAACTTGCACTTTCAAGAAAATAACATCTCGAATCATATTGTGAGAAAGCATGAAGACTAAAAGTTCATTAGAATCTGAATAACAGATCATAGCTACAAATTATAGTGACCATTTAACCAACTTTTCATGTAAAACTACAGCTGGCAGTGACTATCTTCCCAAATCAAACAACATTAATTTACTTTAGAAATGCAGAAGTCTTTTTGACTATGTCTCTCAGTTTATAAGTTATTACTTTTATTAAATAATTATTGCAAATGTAAAAATATATGAAAAGAAAATCATGAAACTATGTTTAAATGCTTTACACTAATTTTCCATAATTTCTCAAATATTTTTTAACTTAAAGCAATGGTAATTTTTTAAATGGGGGAGATTTTTGTAAATAAAATGATTATTAGGTGACCTCAAATCCACTGGTGCCTGATTCTTTAGCATTAACTCAGACATCCTTCAGTTTAGAAAAGAATGTTGCTGCTTTAGAACTATGATGAAGAAAAGCTAATAGATGAAAACAACTTAGATTGATGAACTTCTTTAGGATGCAGGTAATACTGTAGCTCTGAAGCAACACAACATGTAAATTTGACAAACAAATGCTCTTATAAACTACTTGGAAGTTGGTTTTAAGAGAGTGGGGTTTTGTCTAGAAAGGGCCCAAGAGGATATGATAGAATTCAAAGATCTAACCAATAGACCTTTATTAGATACATGGAACTAGAGGAATAAAAGAACACTATACTTAGAAATAGGATGACTGTACATTATCTGAATCAGTCTTCTTTAGAAAGTGAAAAGGGACACTATTGGTAATTATGATATAACAATAGGCATAAATTAAACACTACAGTCATCCACCCAGAAATGAAACCCAGAGTAAAGTCTCTGGTAGGAGTTTCCAGTTTGTCAACCTATTACTTACCCTCTCCTGTCTCTTCAATCATTCCACCCACATGCATAGAACCTGCTGACTCTCCTTCCACTCATGGGACTTTCAGTAGATCTAAACTGAGCATAGGAAGTACAAGTCAGCTACCTTTATTAGTCAAGTCTGCACAACCTGTTATTAAAGAAGGCCAGAAAATGTTAGGTTTTTTGAAAGCTAAGATATGAAAGAAAAATTCCAAGATAAACAAAAGAGAAAAGTATGAAACTAAAATGGCATAATGGAGAAAAAGTTTAAGACCATTCTAACACTTGAGATATTCAAAAGGATCTGGCATTAATGAAGCAAGACTAGGTTATTACAAAAGAGAAACAATGTAAGAACAAGTAAAGTACTTAGATATTAAGTATGTTTGTTGATAATAAAAAATAAAAGGGTTTAATAGATAAGTGTTGATTTAATTAGGCATTCTTTTAGTTAATTGTTATTAGCTGCACAAGATAAAAAATAAAGCTATATCCCACAGTACAAAGGGACACCTGTACTTGGATGTTTATTACAGCACTATTTATAATTTCAAGGACATGGAAGCAACCAAAATCCCCAAAAACAGATGACCGGATGAAAAAGATGTGATATATATACACAATGGAATATTACTCATCAATTAAAAATGACAAATTGGACGATTTTATGATAACATGGATGGACTTAGAAAAATTCATATTAGCAGAAACAAGCCAAAAAGAAAAAACAGAAACCAAATGGTTTCACTACTATATGGGATATGGGAAAGATAAACAAAAATCCATGAAGAAAAGTCAAAGCAAGACACCAACCAAATTGAAGTACACAACTTGGGGGAGGGGTGGGACAAGATGGGAACGATCAGGGAGGGAGAGGTAAACCTCAGAGATCACAGAGATGTGAAATTTATATATAAATAAATTATTTTTTAAAAAGCTATATCCCACAGTATTAAGTGAAAAGACAAAAATGAAGAAAAAATTAGGAAAATGAATGATAAATTCAGAAAATCCAATAGCTATTTAAGAGCAGTTACACAAAGAGAAAACCAAGGCAATAGATGACTAAGTAGAGAAAAGGTCTATTAAATTAAAATAAGACAATATCTCTGCCCATAGACACATTTGCACACACATGTTTAAGTTTCATATTGAAACTGTCATCTGGGTACCAAGCACAAAGAATAAAAATCTTAGAAATATCCAGATAAAGTTTTAGAACTTCAAATACAAAAGCAATCTAAAACTTGGGGGTTAAGGAGAGGACAGATTTCTTTACATATGAAATTTGAATAATTAATGCAATATCATAATTCCCTTGAGATTTCTAGGAAAAATTGTTTTGAATAGATATATCTATAACTAGTTAATTATCAATCAATTGTAAGGACAAAATCAAGACATTTCCTGACATGCAAGAAACTAAAAAGCTTACCTCCCACATATACTCTTTTTTAAAAAATTACTTGCATATGTATTTCTGTAAAAATATGCCATGATGAAAGTATATGTCTTTTCTGTCAATAACCAAGAAAAGCAGAACAGCTAGAGACTCAGAGAGGGAAACAAAATGCTTTATCAAAAAGTCATTCAAGTATGAATAAATTATAATGTAGCATGAGTTTGAATTATTGACTGCATTTAAGAAAAAAGATGCCACTTTTCCTTGATGCCTACATTTTACTCTTTTGGGATACAAGCAAACTACTTAGCTCTTCAGTGAATAACATGTACATGATAATAAAATTCCAAATACTCTTTGAAAATATACAGCTTTTCAAATCAACTTATGTAGAAATATTAATTGCAGTTACAGATCAGAAGGTAAATGTTTTAACATCTGAATAGTATAAAAATAATACAAAGTCCAGATATCAGAACTGGGAATTTTAATAAGTTGGAGGCTGGAAAGTGTTAATTTAACTAGGCATTCTTTGAGATATTGATTTGAAGCTCATTAATTCCACCCTTTGCAAATAATAAGGAGCCAAAAGTAGCTCCAAGCCACCAGGGAACCCCAGCTACAGAAATCTGAACATAAAGAAAAGTCCTTAGAGAAATAACTTACTATACCTGTAACACTCCCATCCTTCCCAAGACCTTTCCATGACCTTGCTCCCTTTTCCTTATTCTCATATTCTCTTCAACAAACAATAAGAAATAATTTGTGAATTATAGATTTCATTACAGTCTTCAGTTGTACAACTCAATCCACACTTAGCTTCCATTAATGTTGTATCTCAGGCAAGCTATGAGCCTCATTTTCTCACAAAATGAAAAGAAGTATCTCACTCAAGAGCAAAACCAACTCTAAGTTCATAAATGTATCAGTTACTATAATTTTTGAATAATTATCATTTAGATAATTTATATATATATAGATAGATATAGATATTTCACATCTTTGTAATCCCTGGGATTCACCCACCCTCTCCCCTCTCTGATCGTTCCCACCCTCTCCCGCCTCCCACCCCCACTGAGTTGTGTACTTCATTCAGCTTGGTTGTTAGCTTGTTTTGACTTTTCTCCTGGCCTTTTGTTTGTTTTTCCTATGTCCCATATATTAGTGAAACCATTTGGATTCTTTTTCTTTCTGACTTGTTTTTCTGCTAATATGGTTATTATTATTATAGGTACATATTCTTCTAGGTACATCCATGTTATCATAAATTCATCAAATTTGTCATTTTTAACTGATGAGTGATATTCCATTGTGTATATATACCACATCTTTTTCGTCTGCTTTGGGAAATTTGGGTTGCTTCCTTGCACTTGCAATTACAAATAGTGTTGCTTTAATTTTTGAATTTGTAGAGATAAATCTGAAATCTCATTGGCCTGACATAGGACACATACATTTTATTTTTTTGCATGGCAAGGAGAGATTACTTTGTGCTTTATTCAGAGAATAAAGGTAACAGGTTTTGCCATCTTCAACACTTGACTTTCAGATGACATCAGGGATGGGACATCCAGCCAATAGGAGGCATGAAATAAAAAAAGGCTGTATGGAAGTTTTGTGGAAAAAATGTAAAAGCAGAATTCATTACCTCTGTCAAAATCCCATCTGCCGAACTTAAGTCATAGGACACATCTTACTGCTGGTGAATCTGGAAAATAAGAGTTAGTTAACTGCCAACGAAGATGAAGGAAGTGAAGAAATGGTTAGTTTGCCACAATTAGAGTGCTAATTAAAGTGTTAAAAATCTGAAATGCTTATAGTGTGGTTAACTGTTGGCTCAGTCCTATCTCATTTATTTTGTAAGTAGCTGTAGGACAGGAAACTTGGCTTAAGTATCTTTACTTTCTTAGCAACGTCACTTGCAGTAGAGGTGTTTGAGAAAATCTTGAAGGAATTAATTTACTTAATTATATTCTAGTAGCAAAGACAAATTAATGCAACTACCAGTGTGTAAAATAACCTCCTCCGTCAATGAAAATATCAAACCAAGTATTTTTGAACCGATTAATTTATATTAAAATAACTGCAATACAAAGAACCCATAATGGGTTATTCCAAATAATAGCTGAGCTTATGAATTTCAATATTTGTTTTATTATTGAATGCAAAAGCAATGGTAAAGACTGCAAAACATAAGCATGCTCATTTTTCTTAGACAAAAATATGCAGGAACTGTTTAATGATACAATGAATTTCCTAATTTGCTACAATAGAAGACATATTTATCAGGTGATGTTTACATGTGTATACTGAACAAACCATTAAAAGTAATAAACCCAAATCCCACAACTATGTCAAATAAACAAGTCCTCAAACATAGCAACTTTTACAGGGGTACCTCAATTCCTAGTTCAGAGTGCCAGTGAAAGAAAGAAATAGCAGGTGATGGAGGTCAACTATCAGATATAACGATAAGAAATTGTGTAAATTGCAGGTATAATTGTGAATCAGCAAATCAAATGAGCAGGGTGGAGTACACTCCTCCTCTGTAGTTTAATTATAAGCCATTACAGTATTTATTAAACATCACCAAGAACAGAAAGAGAAAAGACTTGATTATGAGAGGAAGCATTAGGTACTCGATTGTTTGATAGAAAGGTGAAATGAATTCCCTTATCAAACTGAGAATAGTTAAAGATGAAGAAAACATCAAAATTGTGGGCCAAAGAGTAGATAGTTTAAAGCAATGGTGGTGGAAATTTACTGAGAGTGGGTCCTAATTGTCTCCCCACATCAAAAATAAAGTAAAATAGCTAAATAGATGAGGAAGATGGGAAGCTTAACTATTTTAATTGTGGTAATGATTCACTTATCAGTATACATAGCAAGATCATATTGTTTACCTTAAATATCTACAATTTTGTCAACTTTTAATGGTTGGGCAAGATTGAGAGTTGTCGGTCAGATTCCTAGTTACTAGTAAAGCATGATCTAGGGTGTGTTGATAGGATCTCACCCAGAAGACAAGATGACTGGGAGTGGACAGGCCAAAAATGAAGAGGTCACTTGATGGGAAGGCATATATATACACACATACATATATATACATACATACACAAATGACTTTGTATATAGCTATGTTTTGTATATATATATATAACATACTGTTTGTATATGTTTATATATACAAATTTGTATCCATGCAAATTTTTATATACATATAATATATAATATACAGTCATTTGTATATGTTTATATATGCAAATTTGTATGTATGCATAGAGTCAGCTTCCAAAAAGAATGACTGGTGCAAGCAACTGGGCTCACTGGGTGACCACACACAAGATATGGTATAGCCTAATGACATGAGATACAAAGCTGGCTTTCCTTTGGGAGGCAGGAATAAAAGAGGCTTGTGAGTAATACAAAACAAGCAAAAAACAAGGAGACAGGAAAGGTATGGGAGAGAAAACAGACACCAAAGACAAAGTCACAGAAAATGTGTCTTGGGGAGAGGAAACAGGAAAATAGAGCAGACTTTATTAATGAGGAGCCATTGTGTTCTCTCCTTGTGAACAGCCTTTTGTGAGTTGGTGGGATGCCTGGCATCCATGGTGCTTTGTGATACCTTCCACAAGCAGTGCATTCAAATTACTGAAAGGCTCCAAAGAGTCTGATGCTCCTTTTCTCCTACTCCTCCTACTCTGAGGAAAAGAAGTGGAAATTGATGCCTGAACAACATACAGCTCCCTAATTCCAGAAAGGGACCGCTGCACCACAGGAGTCATTTGTGCAACATCAATTTCTTATTTCATAAACTTTTATTTTATGTTCAGAAAGTGTTTGCCTTTATAGAATGGAGACTCAAGGCTCCATTGCGATTAGATCATTCAATGATGAAAGCTAACTAGATCAGCACAAACCTTTTGACTGTGAGGTCAATTGGGCAGGTTTCAGTAGAGCTTCAGAAAGACATTGACATTATTACATTTGAAATGTGCTATGGTTTATATCGTTATAAACAAAATCTCACTGGACTTGGGGGTGCAAAAGGGGACAGGGAGAAATGTGACTTATAAAAAGAATTAGAAACTACCATCAAAAACAAATCAGTCATGACTTGTAATATGGAGAGCTTGGTGAATTAAGATCTATGTATATATTTACAAGTCTCACCATCAGAATTTATGATACTATAACCAGAGTAAGAAATGCACTTTATATTTTAACCCAGTATATATCCCAGTGTGTGTGTCTGTCTACATATGTGCCTGTGTTACACACACACATTAACAGATACATGCTATACATGTGAAATACATTTTTTTAGAAAAATATACATTCATGAATAGAAAATATACAACCATATTTCTACTCTTATCTTAAATACTGATCACAGATTATTAAAGTAATTTCATGAACCACTAATTTGTAAAAGTGACAATGTGGAAAATGCTGATTCTTAGTAGCATTATATTATTGTCTTATTTTTTCCTATCAGTAGTAGAATGTTTATTTCTTCAGTGCCTAAAATAAAACAAATGCCACCATCTTTTAAAAAACTGAACACCAATAATTAGCATACAATAAATAATTGTACAATAGTCATAATGGCTAATATTTAATGATGCTGGGCATAAAGTAAAAATCACTGTATTAATTACCTTATTTAACTACCACAGCAACCAATAAGATAGGTACTTTTCACAAGATACGTTCTCCATTTTAGAAATGATGGAATTGGGAGTTATGACCCTGAAGTCCATACTGCACCCGTTTTTCTTAGCATAGTTTACTACTATTGGACACAGCAGGGGACAAGACGGAATAGATACTTTGGGGGATTTCTATTCACACTACATTTATCCTCCATGTGAAGCACAATTAAATGACTATACTATATATATATATAATATTTCCCATGTTCATTATCTTTACAACTCAACTTCTTAAGGTAATACGGTTTGAACTTCAAAAAACTCACACAATAGCTTTCAGAATTCTGATGCTTTTATCTGTTTCTATTTTCTATTCTCTGGTATCAGATGACTTCCATCTCCTCAAAATGCTGCTGCTAGTTATCTAATTTAACATTGTTAGTGGCAGCCAGAGAAACTTTGAGATATAGCCATTTCATCAATTATCTCCAGCTGGGAGGATTTAGTGCCTTTTAAATAGGGCCACAATATCAAGTTCATCTACACTATTAGTGAGGTCTTTATCACTGCCAAGTTCAGAAAGTGCTAAAGCATTTAAAATGTTTTTGCCTTTGTAGTTTGGGTGTAGTTCATTTCCTTGCTTTTGCAGAGCTAGGATTTCATCTCCCAGAGAACCACCACTCAAAATCAAGTCTAGGCAGAATTATAGAATGACTACACCTTAGGTCAAGCAGAGAGTTAATCAGCAGTTACTGATTCCCCTATTTTCAAAGCTCTAACAGAGCCTATGCAGACCTGCAAAAGGAATAGAAGACTTACGTGGAAAGATTGCTCTGGATATAGTATGGGCAGAGGATTGAGAGAGAAAGTAGGTAAAGACAAAATAAGAGATTATTCCAGTTGTCCTAGCAAGCAATAATAAGGGTTTTTAAAAAGGTGGCCAGGGTGGAGTTTTAAAAGTTACAAAATAGAGATTTGGAGGAAAGAATCATCAAATTTTGATGATAATAACTTGTGATAGGGTAAGGAAAAAAGAGGAACTATTCTAATTTGGGAAACTGAAGGAATGGCAATTCTATTCATGGAAGGATACTCTTTGGGAAAGGAAGGAATTTTAGGGGAAAATAAAAAGTTGGTTTGGACAAATTAAGACCAACATACCTATAGAATAGGATATAAATGATAATAATCTTTGTTGTTATCATAAGTTACTGCCAGGATTTAGAAGGGAAGTTGGGACATGAAATTATAGCCATGCTACCAACAACATCTATTTAGAGCCAAGGAGATTGTTGTAATTGCCCAGAGGAAAAAAAAATGTGAAAGATGAGAAGAGGAAGAGGAAGACTTGGGAAGGACTGATATCAAAGGTGTTGAGAGAAGGCCGATGATAGAGTTGAGAGACCCACTTTTGCCTCTGAAGCTAGAGGTCACTGAACAAAAACGGATTTCAGGAGGTGTTTCACTTGTATCTATGTGTAAGGAGAATTGAAAAGTGAGAGCCTGCTGAAAACAAGACCAGCTTGAAGCTCTAATTGACCAGTCCCTCTAATTTATCAGTTTTACCACCAACAAAAGTAGATAAATTTATTCATTTTGATAAGTCTTCACATAATTTTATTCCCCTAAATTGAACTGGTTTTATTAACAAACAAAAACTAGTTAAAAAAATAACTACCCAAGCTCTAATAGAGTCAAGGAATAACAGTAACTATGATAAGTTGGGCCAATGATCCAGAAAAAAATTAGAAAAACAACTCACAGTAAATTTGGTTGTTAGACTATTCAACTGAGAGTCTGTCATAAAGCATCAATCTGAGAGTGTCTTCAGTGGCCTTTGGCTACAACAAGGTCAGTAAAAGATGGCAGTGCACAAGCAAAGGGATGTCACCTCTTCACAACTAATCTCTTTCAAGGGCTGTTTGGAGACTCTTGGGAATATTCTTAAGTCATGGCTAACATGTGTAAGACGTGATGCCGTATCAGTGCATGTGAGTATCAGTGTAAAAAATTAGCATTGAATGTAATCAAGCACCTCATTAAAATGAAAAATATCCTGTAAGATAAATCTTTTAAAAAGTACATCTTAGACTAAAAATATTTTCTATTTTTATTAAGAAATATAAACCACAATCTAGTTTTCTCATATCTCAGAAAAAGTCATAAACAGAAAGATATTTGTCTATATCCAGGGCCAGGTTCCTAGGTGTTGTATAAAGAAAGGAGTTATTTCCCTGTAAACAGTGATTTGAAATACACAATAATTACGATCTTACCCATAACATTCAAGGAAAAAGTGAAACATCTGAAAAACATTACTGTGTCTTAGAAACTATCAACATTCTCCAAAGATTTTGTCACACACTAATAATGACCATTTAGTGTTTTTACAATAACAGCTTGATCTGAAGAAAATGACCTTAGAACCCTGGAGTGCTGGATTCATTGCTAGCCTACTCACAACAATCCAGTCATAACCCAGAAGCCTATAGTTTAATTGGGTTGCTAACATATTTGAAAACATTGCTAATGTGATTGTTCTCCCAAATTCAGAATAAGGGGGGGACCAATAACTATAGCTCAAAATACCTTAATATTTGCTACTGGGAAGTTAGAAAACTATTGTCTAGCATAGGCCAAGTTGATATTCTTCAAGAGTAAGATTTACTACAATGAAAAAGACCTTTAAAGGCTATGACTCAAAAAGATGGATGAACAAGTTCAAAGACAGAAAATAGTCATTTCAGTTTGCTAAGACTGTCATAACAAAGCATCACAAAGTAGGTGACCTAAACAACAGAAATGTCTCCTCTTTCAATTATGGAAGCTAGAAATCCAAATCAAGGTGTTCACAGTTAGTTCCTTCTGAAGGGGGCGTTAAGAAGCTGTTCTAGATATCACTCTTTGACTTGTAAATGGCCATCTCTCCCTGAGTTTCTTCACATCATCCCCCCATCCCCCAATGAATGTCTCTCTATCTAAATTTTCCCTATTTATAAAGATGCCAGTCAAACTGGATTAAGTCCCATCCTAATGACACACGTCAACTTGAATATCTGGGTAAAAACCCTAATTCCAAATAAGGTCACATACTAAGGTACTAGAGGGAGAGTTTGAACATATCTTTTGGGGGGTAAGATACAATACAGTCCATAAAAGTGGTTAAAAATTAATGCTTAGAATTTACTTTATTGAGAGAGTAAATGAATGTCTTTATGATCATCTATTATCTGCTATGCCCAGGTACTATGACAAAACTGAGACAAGTCAGAGTTTTGTTGTCACAGAATTTAGTTGCTAAAAGAAGTGAATTTATAATTCTAGTACAGTTTCTTAGAGACAAAATTATTAATGGGGTGTAGAATCACTCCATTATTTTCTCAGTGAAGCTAACTAGGGAAAATACCACCTAAAGTTTATCCATCTTTTAAAATTTATGTCCATTACAATGTGCCACAAATTCAAGTAGCATGGAATTGCTAAATAATACAATGAATTTCCCTATCAGTGACATTCCTAGACATTCTAAGGAAAGTATTGCCTCTAGCAAAATATCTTTCTATAGCGTTGAACAGCAGACTAGTATTGTAGTGTATCAAGTTAAAGTAAATTTGGGCTTTGTTTCTGAGAAATTCTGTAGAGATTGCACTCCTACCCATTGACCTGAGCTCAGAGAGAATTTTGTTTTTTTGTTTGTTTGTTTTATCCTGAGGAAAGGTAGTAATCTTACCACAATAGAGCTATCATAGAGGACCAAGGGGGAGCATTGCATCTTCCTATAAAATTCAGAAAATGAACATTCTTCCAAGGAAATAATTCAATGGGAGTAAAAAGATACCCATCTAAAATTATTTCTAGAAAAATCTTTAAATAAAATTTAATATCAATCACTAGTTCAATATCAATCATTGACTATGTTATCTTTATAAAGAATTTTTAAATTATCACAAATAGAAGCGTAAATAATCTATAACAGCGTGATCATGTGATTCTACAATAAAGTATACAAATGGCAATCCCACTTACGCCCACACAGCTATCAATTAACTTGAGTGTGATTAAAAAACAACCAATGATTACTAGGTAACTGAGAAACTATCTGAACATAAAAAGACAGAGCTCATATCAAAGAAGAAGGAAAAGCTTCTTGGAGGAAAAAGATTATGGTAGAAGAAAATTTCAAATAAAAGCTATCATATTCTTAGTGTAATATGGAAATATATCATCTATAGAATGAAAATAAATACTATATTAAAAGGAAAAAAATCATAGCTTTTAAATTTTTGAAATGAAATCTAAGGTAGAAGCAATAAATTCAATATGATGTTTGGAATAATAAGAAAATCACAAAAAATAAAGCAAAAGAATGGTGACTGAAAAGAAGTAGGGCACATTAAGAAAATTGGAGGCTGGTCCAATATCAAATAATGGGAGTTCCAGTTAGAAAAGAAAGAGAAAATGGAGGGAGTAATGTTATCAAAAATAAATCAGAATAATATCCCAGACATGAAGGGCAGGAGTTTTAAAAATCAAAAGAGCACATGCAGTGCCTACCACAATGAAAGAAAATGGGCTTACACCAGGGAATATTATTATAAGTTTCAGAACACTGGAGACAAAGAGAAAGACCTAAAAGTTCCAGAGAAAAAAAATCAAGTTATATGCAAAGGGTCAGGAATCAGCACAGTGTTCATTTTTCAATGACAATACAATTTGAAGCATAATGAAGCAATGGCTTCAAATTTCAGAAGATTTCTTCCAATCTAGAAATCTATATCTAGTTAATTAGCAGTGAAGTATGAGATTTAATTCTGCAGACCTTTCCAGACAGGCAAGAGAGCTCCAATTTGAGTCCCTTTAGAAACAACCCTGAGCCAAGGATTTTAGCGCAAATAATTTATTTGGGAGATGATCTCAGGGAACAACAGCAGAGAACTGAGAATTGAGATAAGGAATGGAAGATATCACACGCAAAAAAAACCAAAAATGTTATCCTGAAGAGGTCACCAATGTAGATAACCAGGACTCAGTGAGTGCTCCTCAGGAACTGGAGGAACAGGGAGAACATTCAATTGTGTTTATACTGCTAAGGTGGAAAAACTGACCCATTGTTGGCTGAAAACTTCCTCTGGGCATGAACTGAGAGAATCCCTCAGGTACAGAGTTAGGGATGCTTATATTCATACTCAGCAAAATATGCAGAATTCTGAATATCCAAGGCATTTGAAAAGAGGGTATGACAACATCTGTTACAGGTTGCAAGACACTTTCTTATCACATTATAAAAGGAAGTGATTCATTGAAATACTGCCATCGTGGTAGCATGGATGAAATTGGAGAGGATTATGCTAAGAGTAATAAGTAAGAAAGAAAAAGACAAACCCCAGAGGGTTTTACTTATATATGACAATTGATCAAAGCTGTATAGAGATCTACCACTTTTTTATGTCACATATCCTTAACAAGAATGTATTATGATTCATGTAGCACCTCACCCAAAGATGCATATGTCAGTTACCTAATTGGTATTTTTAACAAACATGTAATAAACGTCCTTGAGATTTTCTGTAGAAAATTATATATGCCTAGATAGAGACAAATACAGATACACAGACAGAGGCAAAGATATGTATCTGTGTTGTGTATAACTGTATACATGCATAAATATGTATATATGTATATACATGTGTGTACATAAATACACATGTGTGCACATAGAGACAAACAGACATATATATGAATATGTGCATGTCTAGGTCAAATAATATAAACACCTAAAATTTTTATAGCTTTTATTATATCAAATTCTTCTCAAAAAATGTTTTCATTAATTTACATGCCCACCAACCATACATAATCCTTTTCCACTATCTATCATCAATCTGCTTTTATGTTTTTTTCTTTTTGACAATTAAAAGAATAAAGTGAAGGCATTTCCCTTTTTTCACTTTATTATACCTATGAATTATTTTAATTTCATCTCAATGAATTGTTTTTAAGTTGCACTAACACAAACTAACACCATTAATTTCATTGAGGCTACTTAATTTTTATATTTTTAAAGATCCATAAAACGTATACTGTTCATTAATCTCTAAACATTTACTAATATAACAAATAAGAAAAAATGAAAACAACCAATGGGACTGAACCAGGGAGTGAGAACCAGGGAGTGAGAGAGGTGGAGGGGGAAGAAGGCGGGGGAGGTGAAGAGCACAAAAGATCAGGATAGTTAACAAATGTTAGTGAAGTGGGAAAG
>PVHY01000331.1:0-178729 GCA_004024945.1 Uropsilus gracilis
CAAAAACCAAGGACACACCAAAAAGAAATCACATTAGCAGAAACAAGTTAAAAAGATAAAGACAGACACCAAATGGTTACAACTCGGGGTGGGGGGGCGGGACAGAGGGGGAATGGTCAGGGAGGGTGGGGGGGGTGAATCCCGGTAAAATAAATTAATTAATTAATTAAAAAAATATTAAGATAAACATAAAATACTAAGGAAAGAAGAAAAGAAAATGGAGCCTTTTGCATCTGGGTAAAAGCAAAACAGAATAGGGAGGTTATCTTGACAGTTCAACTCCAGAAGGATACCAGCTGATAAAGCTGGCTACCAAACACCACTCAACTAATTACTGCTTGAAAACTTCATCCAATTTGCCTGTAACTGTGCCAATAAGACCTTGACTTTTAATCAGGTTTGCTTGTAGATGTGAATGAGTATCTCCTGCATTCTCTCTACTTATGTAGCCCACCCTATACCATCCCCAGGCAGCTGGGAATATACCACTCAAGGGCATCATGGGTCCTTAGCCCCTGGGATGCTATCTTCAAGCCCCAAATTAATGTCTCTTTGCTCCAACTCTACTAGGTCTCCTTCTTAACTAATACTGCTCATGGGAATCCATAAGGAATGAAGTTTCAAGGAAGAAATTAGGAAATGTATTATTGGATGATATAATTTTTTACTTTTCTATATTTGGAACTTTTTATAGTGCATGTGTTAACTTATCTCTCTATATATTTAATTACTTTTTCACATCATCACCTGTAAAGATACTAATTCTGTGAGGAAAAGTTCAGGATTCTGATCTTACAAAGGCTGGCACAGACTTAGTTAATGAGTCAGTTTTGTGGACTGTGGTTGAAATGATGTTTCTAATACAATAATGCAATTGACATTTTTGTTTTTTGAGAAAAGCTCCAACTCTATTATACAATCACTTTTATTATTTCCTTTTATGTTGTAATAGCTTAATTCCACTACAAATACACATTCTCTAAGCATATTAGATTTGACTTCTCTCTAAGAATTATAATAGCCTGGCAACCATTTTAACAGTTAGCTGCATTTTAATAAAGGGCCTAAATAATAATCATTGTAAAGTTTGGGTTTGTATAGTAAGTTTCATTGACTGTTAAAAAAAAAACTCTACAATTGCAAATGTCAGGATTTCTTCAATTCTAACATTTTAAACATTAACATTGATATCATTTGATTGACTGTCACTACAACAAATTTCTTTAAAATATAAAGTAGGAAACTTACAGATATCAAGTTTGGTATAATAAATGTTGATTTCACTAAACATTTTTAAGTCTTTGACTTTGGAAAAAATAAAGTTTATATGTTTTAATAATTAAGCTTTGAAATACAATACTCTAAAATTCAGACATCAAAGCATCAATTTCTTTAAAATTATTGGTTATATTTTCAATACATTCACCAGCTTCTAATTTTATCCCATCAATTACAAGATAGTCCTCTTCACAGTGGTTTCCGAATGGACTGCCTACAGGAGCTTCAGAACTGCATTTAGGTAACTGTGAAAATAACCATACAAGCCATCAGAATGCTAACAAATTTACTTGAAGACCCAGTTTACTTATTTTGAGAAAAACATAAAGTAATCACTAACTCTTCAAGCATAGCAGTTATAAAATTTTTTCTGTTATGCTGGTGGCCAAATTATGATCCTTACATAAAGTATAAGGTATTGTAAATGTGTTTTTATGTCATTTATTATTTTGGTTCTATATTTGCCTACAATACACATTTTTCATTTTAATTTTATGCTTTCGAGAAATATGGTCATTTAACCTTCTGAATTTTCAGTATTTATTCCAAAAATTATTGTTAGAGAATATAATTTAAAACTGTTTTAGTCACATTTTCTATAATCATTTCATAAATATTGACATTGCATATAAGTAACAATAGCTTACTCTAGCTTACTCTAGTGTGAAAGGATACTGGTAATAACAATGCAAATTTCTAATTTCATTTAAGATAGTATTAACTTTCCCTGATTAATTGGAAACAAAATTATATTAGAAACAAAAAGAATCATATAAGAATACCAAAAATTTGCCTACTAATACAGATGATTATTTCATGGACTATTTTATTTATATATGAATTATCTAGCTTGTGAATTATTCAAATACATTTTATCACAATCTGAAATTAATTCTCCCCCATTCTGGCCAATTAAACAGTATTATTATAGCTAAAGATGACTCGACTGAAAAAAAGATCACATAAAGTATTTCAATAACAAATAGAAATAAACTTTGATTATCCATGTGTTTATCCTTTTTTCTTAATGTTGCTACTCTTATCCACTAGTATAAGTGCTTGAGGGTAATCAACTTGAAAATGCAAGTAAAAACGAATGATAAAACATCAAAATTACAACTATGAAAACAGGTTAAGCTATCTGTTCAATGAATAAAAATGCTCAGGACTTTAAAACTATCAGGTGACTCTTTTCACTTTATTTACTTAAAAATAAATCACTTTCTTCTACAAACAACACATTTCCAGTTTTTAGTAGAGTTAACTTTGCAAGCACATAAATTTTTCCTACTAACTAGAAAAAAGGAAAGGGAAAGAAAGAAATTCCCGAGGCAATCATTTTTTTCTAAACTGGAAATTACTCCAGCTTTGATAGTTGGTTTCATTGCTATTCTCCTCATTTTTAAACGAACAAGGCTCTAAATATCCTAGAACCTGGTGTGAATGCCAGACTTATAAAGCTCAGTGTGCAGTGGCTTATGAACCAGTCAGCAGGAGGCACTCACCTGCCCGCCAGCAAGTTAAAATGGTTAATTTTTACAATTCCTAAACACCTTTAGAAAGCATAAAATATTACAAGAATCTGAAACAAAAGGCAAGCTCATTCCTGGTGATGTATTAAAACTATGTATTTTACCTTAAGAAATAAAAATCAGAGGTAATTTTCTGTTCTATCACATTATTAGTTATAATGGCAAAATAGAAGCCAAATCTGTGGCTGTAAAAACTCCAGGACACCGCTATAAAAACCAACTTGGCTTTATTTTTGAAAAGAAAAACTGCAACAACTGAAAAAACATTGCACAAAACCATATGGTGTTCTAACAAAACATGCATTTGCTAGAAAAGAATAATTTGTATATTAACTATGTATAAGAGTTAAGTCTATAGATCTTGTTCTACATAAAACAAGAGCTTTATTTATAAAACAAGTTTTTTTGTTTTTTTTTAAAAATAGAAGCTCTGGAAAAGCTCAGTGTGCATTTATATTTATAATTCATGCACACTGAGGTATAAGCTGGTATCACTGGTGCTGATTAAAAACTACCATGTTTCCCAACTGAGTAAGAGTTCTTAACTTTTTATTTTATTTACTTATAACACACTGAGCTCCTTAACTGTAAACTGTATGTTGTCTTGATTTCCAATTCAATAAAAGTGGTGTTTAAGGAACATCTTTATATTCTTACTGAAGTTCTGAATGAAACCATGCGATTGAGATTACATTGTGAGTGTAATCATGCACACTCTCTGACAAAGTGTGCAACAACTGTGTCATTTATAAATCCACCTTTTCGGCATTTGAAAAGACAGTTTCTCAGGGTGAGAATGTGGGAAGAGCAAAAATAAGAATATCTTTGCATTATTCTCTCCAGTGACTGCCATTGTCAATTCATTTATATAAAAATATCTAAACTCCAATGGCAGTTACTACACAAAGCACCTCTGGATTACTGTATTTAACTGTCAAACAATTCTCTGAAGCAAGGAATAAGCCAAATAGTTTTACCAAGTTACACAAGTCTTCAGTAGCAGTAGCACATTGGGACGCTGGCGTATTCACATTGGGACTTACCCCACTGACTCCAGGCTCACTAAATATATAGGTGAATGAATGAGAGAATGGATATGCCATTAAGAATATGTGACTGCTTGCTGCCATTTTCCTCTTGAACTATTTAGGGAATAGCTATACTGCCTTGTGGAAGGATCTGCTTAGACTTATTTTCTCTTACCCACCACACTTCTGTTCTTTCCAACTGGTGTTAATGAGCTGGATTTTGAACTCCCATTTGATATGCAGAGATGTAGAGCTGAAGTGCTGAGCAATTTATTGCCCAAAATAAAATTGATGTTGTCATATGTAAGTATTGAATAAGGAAGGCATATATTACTTTTCTCAATTCATCGTAGTTGTACAAAAGAAATATAAAAAAGAACAAAGCTTGATATGAACAGTGAAACATATCCCAAAGGAAAATTTCTACCTCCAGTATGTTAAAAATGAGGTTTGGTCCTACAGAGTTTATGCCTATACATGAACCAGACAAGGAGGGTTTCCCCAGATGTTCTTCATCTGGCCCTTCCTCTCAGCTGTAAAGACTGGCAGTGGGAAACAGGTCTATTTGTAGTGACAACTCGTCAACTAATGAGCCTCCTTTCATCTGTCTTCATCCTGACTTCAGGATCTTGAAAAAAAAAATAAAAAAACCAGAAACTCCTTTGCTCAAACACAGGTATTTTTTCAAAAACAAACAGATGTATTCTGATTTCCAAAAGGCTATTTATTTATTATTTACCTCAAGGGTTTACGTTTCAGAAGTAAAATATATTTTCTATATAATAAAGTCATACATTCAGGAACAATTTCTGTCATTTAAAGAATCTGAAGTGTCTATTTAGGCCTAATAATAACTATCAATATTACCTCTTCTTCCATGTTAATTTCCTCTCCACATTCGTCTTCAGACTCCTCAGGTGTTGTGGGTTCTAATGCCTGCTGTAGCATTTGTTCCAGTTCTTTCAGTAAAATTTCTGTCTCAGAGACAACTAAAGAAACATCATTAATATAGTATTAAAATATCATACCTTGATTTAGTCTAATATATAAACGGAATTACTCAGAGGAAGACATTTTCTAAATGCTACAAGCCAAAAGATAAATATTTTTTTGAAAAATTCATATAATTTTCAGCGGCCTCTGATGCCTTATTATGAATTTAATATTTTACAATTTTTTAATGAAAAATGTAGGTGACATTCCTGCTATATGCTGAACATAAGAAAAATCCCTGACTAGACATTTTTTGTGATATTTCTTTAATAAGAATCCAAAGACATCAAATTATATTTATAGACCAGGGGTCAGAAGATTTTTTTCTACAAAGGGTCAGAGAATAAATATTTCAGACTTCATAGGCTAGAAAGTATCTATCACAACTACTCAGTTCTTCTGTTGGAAGGAAGCCAGGGACATGTATATAAACAAATGGGGGTAGCTGTGTTCCAATAAAATTTTATTTACAAAAATAGGCAGTAAATGATATACTGTGGACCCCAATTTGCCAATTGCAGTTATAAACTACTAAAACTACTTTTTAAGAGTAGCAGCAGCTCTGTAAATAAGTGGCTCAATACATGCTAGTATATTCTTAATCTAAACATCAACACATCTTAATTGCACAAACTATTTAAAAAACATACTTATGAAAGATACTATATATGTTACTGTGACATAAATATGTAAGTGTACAAAATATCTGGTCAACTCATTAGACTTGCTAAGATAAAATAATATCTCCACCCAAAAAATAAATGGCTATTATAACTCTCAAGAATCAATTACTGATTAACAACATGAAACTGAATTCTCAATTTCAATAAAACAAATACTTTCATTTGTTATAGGCTCTTGAAGAAAAAAACCAAGGAAAGGCCTGCTGTCCTGAATACAGACAGATGTAGCATCTGAAAAGTCCTCCCAAAGGCAGCATGACTCAAAGACAAAGGCCATGAATATAGACCCCATCATCTTCCATTCTTGCCAATTGCAATTGGTTTCAAAATTCTGGCATAGAACCTCCAATTATATGACATTCGTTGGCAGGTCACCAAAAATCACAATAAGTAAAGCAATTAAAAGTTGGTGTAACATGAAATCCAAGTAGAACACATTCTTTAGACTTAAAATATTAATGAATACGGAAACAGGATGCTCTTAGTGATAATGCAAATTTTTTATTTAACTGAGGAATATATTTAAAATTTTCTGATCAATAATCTTTAGAAAGAGGGAATATGCTATGTATATCTGCTAACAAGGACACATCCAATAACACACAGTTACCTTTGTAAATTAAAAATGGATGAAAAATGTGGAAAGTTTTATTCTGTTGCTATTCCACAAAGTACCTTCTTTGCTAAAATATTTCTCCTATCACCCATCAAGGAAATTTTAAAATTCTACTAAAAGGGGGAGGTGACAGGGGTAGGTGGCCCAAGGACAATGGCAGAAGACTTTTGGTGTGTAGGTGGTGGATATGATGTGAACAATACATTTGGACAATGTTATAAGTCAAGGTGATCTGAGAAAAATATTTTTTAAATGAATAAAATAAAAACTGCTAAAACGTTATTAAATCACAGTGTAATACACAGTAATGGGAGGTTATAAGAAAGTTTTCCCTACTTGGGTATTGCTTCAGTACTAGAAAAGCAATCTTTAGTGTATATTTTTCACATTAAAACTTTGTTTACAAAAATAATTTTTCTGTCAATATTTACTGCTTGCCCCATGTATTAATATATTCAATTAGCAAATACTCATCGTGTGCCTACACTGGGCCAACGTCTGAAGAGAACAGGCATAGACTGGTGAGCCTTCTGGTCAAATCTTTCCAGTCAACCTTAGCGTCTCTCTATGAAAAACTCCTTTCAAATCAGTTTGAAATTATCTTTTTGATGTCGTTTTACATCTTAGAACCAGTTCTTGTATTTAAAGAACAAAATCTGGAATTTTTGCTAAGAACTGTAATTGAGGTATTAGTGAGTTGTATTCCACATATATCTGTTTTATATGGTAATTGCTAAGGCCTAAGAACACAGAGCATGACCTCTAATATTCTAGAACAGTGACATTCAAATGCTGGTGGCTGTAAGAATTATCTGAAGAGTTTATTAAGACTATGCATGCAACTCCATTATCTACTGACTCGCAATTTTCTGGAGGAACGAAACAATTCTTGAAACAATTTTTTAAATTGAAGTTAACCTCTGCTTATAAAAGATTTCTTACCTAGTTGCCTATTACTTCACAGACAACTACTTGGGTTTTCGTCACACAAATTCTCAAGTACCACTCACAGATTTATGCTTTTCTACTTTACAATGACTGTAGAAATTGGCACTGACATTTAATGCACTGTTGCAGAGAGGAACATAGAGCGTTGTTGTAAAGGAAAAATGGTGCACAAATATCTCTATACTTCTAAAGCTAGGCTAAAATACAATCAGTTTTTGATAATGAATGTCATTGCCAAATGGCATTGTAGGTTCTCCATTTTCAAGTGATCTGAAAAAATATATATTCTGCTTTTCGTCAAAAGGTAGACAAAGTAATGGGTGACTTCATGAATCAACTCCTGGTTCATAACACCAAGTTACTTGATGCCAAATTCTACTTCCAGAGCAGTGGAAGTTTTGCTTTTCTAAATGGGTATTTCTATGTTGTAAACCAATAGAGTTCAGAAATAATTCTCAAGAAAGAGCAGTTACTGTAATCTACAAACTAGGTTATCAAAATTGGTCAATGATATCTTCCAAAGATAGAGACAGAATGAATGCCCTTGCTGATAGCATGACCAATCATCTTCTATCAATACTGATTACACTGTAGTTTCCCTGACTTGTTTCAATTTGTTGTTGAGAGTAAAGCAATAGCATTACAGCTGCTCTATCACCCAGAGACAGTTTTTTAAGGGGCGTAGGGAAGAGGATCACTTACACTGAAGTCCGTATCTACTTTTAAAACTGAATTTATGTAAGATAAATCCATTTTTCCATTTCAAACAAGAAATAACCTCTTGTCCCAATAATTCAGTCACTATTTAAAAGTTTTAAAAAGTATATTTATGAAGTGTTATTCAATCTTTACATCTTAATCAAATGTTCAAAGAAAGTTATTTCTCCCTTATATAATCTACTGGGTGGGTTAACACAAAACTGGTACTGAAAATCTCAGCTAGTAAGGTTGTAGGCTGTGTCATGTTGAAATTTTGAAGACTTTCTAGTCGAGAATGAGGGAAAAGCCCTTGGTATTTTTCCCTTTTTTACAGTAATCACAACCTGTATGCTCTGTATGCTCACAATTTAAATGAAGAGTCGAGTAAAATACTGGTTGAAATGCATTAGAATGGATGTCCCATTCCTGGAGACATAAACAAATAGAAACACAGTGTTTCTTTTAGGAAAAGAGCATGAAAATAACTTCCCCTTTAGCTTAGAGTGTAAGGGTAACTCCAAACCAAGCGTAGGTAGGCAAAGTTTCTCTTGAGTAGTGAGCTATCACCTTCTACTATCTTGAGTAGTGAGCTATCATTCTTTCTACTTCCCCACCATAGCCTCAAGGACGACGTCATGCTTTTTTAGGCTGCGGCCCATAACCCACATCTTTCCTGTATGATTCACATTCTTCCAAGCTTCCCTGACTCAGGTGACTGATGAATACATATTCTACTAATTTGTTAATGAATGTTAATTACTGATTGGTGGTGGGTCAATCTTTCATTTATTCAAACTTTTATGTTCTGTCCACTCTAAGAAATAAGGTATTTGCCAACAGAAATAAGGTATTTGCCAATAGTGATAAAACAAATGATAAAACTGAAATATTAAATAAATCAAATTCAGTTCGTTAAGCAGCATACAAAGGATAATAACTGTATTTTTATGAAGATTAAACCAACAAGTAGTGCTGTACTAAAACCCCCCAGCTTCCTGTGCAGCTTCCTGGTACTCAAAACAATGAAGGAAATTGTGACATACTTTATTAATTTTTAAAAACTATGTGACCTCAGACCATTTTAATGCCTCAGTTTCCCATGAGAAAAACAGGAGATATAATAATGTCTACCTCATTTGCCTTGTAGAGATTTTATAAGGGTAAAATAACCTCATATATGACGATTTTTGAACAATAAAGATACATAGTTATTGTTATTGTTGTTATAGGTGCCAGTTATCATTATTATTGATATTATTTCATAACCATAGATGTCTCTAAACAATGAAAAAAAATGAGCTATAGGCTTAATACAAATAAATTATATTCCTGGCTCTAATCTTTCTTCAAGTACCAACACACTTCAAGAATTTATTTTGTAGATTAAATCTACTAATCAGCATACAGTTTAAATTATTTAATGATTTCTCAGCTTTTCTATTAATATCCAGAAACAGATTCTCTCCTTTTTAGCTAAGAAAGCTTCTACAGTGTCTTTATCACAGATAAAGAAACTGTAACTTGGAGAGGTAAAATAGCTATACCCAATTAGCTCTCCTCCTTATCTATCTATCTATCTATCTATCTATCTATCTATCTATCTATCTATCTATCTATCTATCTATCTATCTATCTATCTATCTATCTATCTATCTTATCTATCTATCTATCTATCTATCTATCTATCTATCTATCTATCTATCTATCTATCTATCTATCTATCTATCTATCTATCTATCTATCTATCGCATATAGATCATATATATGATAGATCTATCATATCTATACATATCATATACATATAGATATGACAGCTCAATTATATCTAGATATAGCATATATATATATATATCAGGAGGATATATGCACAAACACACACACAGAATGAGGGGGAAAAAATAGTCACAAAAACCTAGGAAGAAATGGCAGACAGTAGGATTAGTAGACAAATAGGAGACTTTATCTGCATATAAGGAAGAAGGTCCAAAAATTACAGCAAAGATTCAAGAAGATGGCATAATTTTACTCTATTACTTAATCTAGGATTGGTTCTACTTTAAGTTAAAAAGAAAAATTTTTGAGTTGGATAAAAAAATTAAAGAAATTTAGGTGAGAGGTAAAATATTAAGGAGACTCAAACTACTGCAAAAGAACCATTCTTTTAGAATGGTACCAGTGCTTGCAAAGAATATAGGAGATTTGATATTTCTGCTCCATAATTTTCAAAATGAAATACAGTAAAACATAGATTTGGTAAACTAATTTTAATATTGGACTATTGAAATGTGTTTAGGGTCATAAAAAATGTGAAATTTCTGAAAGGGCTTCCATCTTCATGAATAATTATGGAGATGTAGTCACTCATTTACACCTAAAACTCCTTTCCAGTCTCTAGACCATTTGCTGTAAAAGATTTCTTCTGTAGGATGCTGTGAATTGAAAGAGACAGGATTCCAGCACTGGAACCTTGAGCTGCAATGCCCGGGTCTCCTCGTGGGAACTCAGTGCAGAGATAAACTGACTTTTGCCTTTTCCTAGGAATATTGAAAGTGATTATATGAGGCAGAGGGATCTTAATTGGCAGAATCTTAATTGGCAGAATGCTTTTGAAAAAGAGAAGCAACAAAATTTTAAAGTGGTTCCGGAAAAAAACAAATGGCTTTCCACTTTTTTGAAATTACTACTCCAATCCTTCTTCTGTCTGCTTCCCTTACATTTATGACACTATAATTGAATGACTTATTTAATTGATTGAATGCAGTGCAGTAGGATAAGGGATGCTTACAACGGAGTGGGAAGATGGCACATGCAACTTCTTAGGATTTAATGGGCTTTGAAATTTCTTTGCACTGATGCCAAAGTTCCATCTCGCAAATAAACATTGGCCTGCTTTTCAAGTCAAATGAAAATCTAGGAATAGTACATAGCCTTTGAAAACGAAAACCTTCTCCCTGCATACCACATTCAACCTACTGTGTTCTAATACCAATGGCAATTAATTCAGTGGGAAGCCCCAGGCTACTGTATTTCTTCTTTCTCTCTCTTTGGCACCCTAGGACCCCAATAAATTTAGAGTGGAGCAGTCTGAATTGAAATGTACTGATGCTGATATTTTCTCCCACAATCGCTGGAGCTTTATTTTTAAAAATTAAATGCATGACAAAGGCAGAGAAAATTTAATTCAAGGAAATAGAAATCTAAGGACAATTTTGAAAAACATTACAAATCAATACCAAAAATGACCCATTGTGTTTCTCATATATATATATACATATATACACATATATAATAGCATTTCTGCCCCATCAAAAAAGACTATACCCATACATGGTAAAATATAGGTAAAAGAACTAAAAGCAGAATAGGCCTTCACATACCCATGTTTTCCTTTGATAAGGCATCACTTGAACAAATATTTTCAAAAGAGCATTTTAAAAGATCTTCCCTAGAAAAAGAATGACAGATTAGTTTCAAAAGTTCAATCATGTACATTTAAATGACCATTCATTAGCAACTGTAATGTAGGAATATTTATTTCTTTATCTTGGGGTTCTTTTTATTGGTTGTTTCATAAAGTAAGTAGGGCAGATGATATAGTGAAAAATCAAAGGGGAATAAATTGATTTAAATTCTCCACTGGGTGAAAAGCATTAACAATCTAACAGGCACCTTAGATGGACTTTTTCATGTAATCCTTTCCCAAAAACAATTACTAATTGTTATTCTTATTTTATAAAGATATTGATGCTCTGATAAATTAGAAAATTTGACAACATACATAAATGGCTGAACATACAGAAGTCAACTTGAACAGACTAAAAAACTTCATCTTTTTTCCACTATAGTTTTTCTGATTTAATCAGAAAACAAGTTTTCAAATGATTTTTTCTATCAATAAAAACTTGAAAAAGCCACTTAACTTCTCGAGGCCACACATTCTTCATCTTTTAATTGGAGATAATTATGATACAACCCCTGCCAATTTGATGGAGTTACTGTGAAGTGTAACTGAGATAAAACAGTGAAAGACTCTTTTAAAAATTTAATTATTCATATTTTGAAAAAGTACAAAGAAGAAGAGATGGACTGTCTGTTAGGGTCAATCTCTGTCTTTGACAAGAAATCCTTTTAACCCAGTACAAATCACTACTGACTGAAAAACAAATAAAGTGTATGCCAGGTTCAATAATAAACACTAAACTTGTAATCAAGTGGCTTATTTGTTTAGCATAAAGTCTGCTGACTTGCATTATCTACTTTTAACTAGAAAGCTGATTTTCATATGTTTGATAGTTCTGGTTCAATACATTTGTGTAAACAAAATATTCCCTAAAGTTTTAACACTATCATCTACCACTTTAATAATTCTTTTTAGGAATTTTTAAACATGATGTTTCCTAGATGAACAAAATCAAGAAATGTCTTTTAATAGTTAAATACAAATATTTTAATTTTAATTAAAAAATGCATACCTTTTCTTTTTTCTACGTTTAGGCTTTCTCTTTTCAGTATTATTTTTAGAAGCTTGCATCTGTAAAGTCATAACAACAAAAAATGAATTAGTTCACCAGGGACTGAAAGATCTCAGTATAATAATGGATGCTATATGAGATGACAAATTTAACTCAGAAGAAAAAATCTAGCCCCTAACTCTAAACAATACTTGTAACTCTAAGTCAACCACTTCATAGTAACTGCAATTGCAGTGATCTACTCAACTATAATTGGTAGACTGATCCTTCCTCAAAGTCCCTGCTAAACACAGAAAATATCAAGCAAAAACAACTATAAAGTTTTAATACATATATGACCTTTTATAAAAGGAAAAAGCAATATTCAGTACCAGAAATGCTGAAAGCAAGGATATATAGGTGAAAACTAACCTGGTGAAGCCCATAGTGTATTTAAGATTAAAAGACCTTGGTTCCATGCTTTTAATGTCTGAGCAAAGGCAAAATGAATGATACAGAAAAACTGGAACCTTCAATACATTACTGGTGGAAATGTAAAATGGTGGAATCTCAAAACATTAAATGTAGATTTACCATGAGATTTAGTAATTCCATTCTTAGGTATAAACCCAAGAGAAATTATAAAATTTATCCCCATAAGAAATTTTACATGAATGTTCATAACAGCATTAGTCATATTAATGAAAAATCAGAAGCAACTCAATGTCCATCAGTTGGTGGATTACATATTATATCCACCAATGGGTAGATTACATATTATATGTGAATGTATGTACAGGTATGTAAATATACATATCATAATATGTATATAATGTGTATCTACATATATATGTATACAATATGTATATATATACTTGTGGTATATATACAATGGAATTTTATTCAGTCTTTAAAAATATGAAGTACTGACATAAATTATAACATAGATGTATCTTGAAACTGTAGATACAGGGAAGTAAAAAGAACTAAATGTGAAAAGTCAGACTCAGAAGACATGTTGTATGAGACATTTATCTGAAATGCCCAGAAAAGACAAAATTCATAGAGACAGAAGTAGATTTGTCATTGCCAGCAATTGGAGGGAGGTGGGAAGTAGGTGGTGCTTGCTAAAGGAAATGGGTTTCCTTTTGGGGTTAATGAAAAACTGTTCTAAGATAAGTGGTACTGGTTGCACACTGTGAATAAACTAAAAGACACTGATTTGTACACTTTTGCAAAGTAAATTATAAAGAATGTAGCAGCATTTCTGTTTAAAAAGTTTAAAAACAGCATAATCAAAGATGGGAAGCTGTTGTTATTTAATTCTAAGAGAGATAATTCACCCAGAAAATATAATCCTGAACCTGTTTTACCTAAAATATTATCCTTAAAACATACAAAATGAAAATAGGTAGAATTATACCTAGAAATTGGTGAGTATTCATTTAAAATAGGATATTTTAATCTATCTCTCATTTAAAATACAGTAAAGGAAATACAAAATTTTGTAAAGAACTAGAGTTCAACAACACAAGTAATAAACTTAGTCTAGTAAACACTATTTAAGTGGGCACTGAGTAATTAAAGAATCCACATTGTTTTCAAGTGAAACATTTATAAATTTGATCATCTTTTGTCACAAAGATAGCCTCAAAAAAGTTAAAATAACATCTATTTTACAGACCCATTCACTGATTAAAATCAATAAAGAAATCAAAACCCCCAAATGACTATAAAATTTTTAACCAATTCATATATGTACATATACATATATACCAATTCATATTTATTTTTATATATATTCATATATGCATGTTAGTATGACTTTTATATCTATCTATCATCTATCTATCTATCTATCTATCTATCTATCTATCTATGTATCTATCTATCTATCTATCTATCTATCTATCTATCTATCTATCTATCTATCTATAAATTGGTCTCCCATGAATATTTTGATGGTAAGTTATGATCTACATCATTTAAAATGAGTGTTTTAACTGGTTGATACATCATATCTTCATGTCATACCTTGCTTGCTACAGATGCACATGAAGTATTTGTTGAAAAAATTAATGAATAAATGTTCGGAAAAAGATGTGATTAATGCAAGTATCAAAATAAAAATGGCCGGACATGGTGGCGCATGCCTGTAGATGGCAGCCTAGAAAGTCACAACCGGGGCCAGAGATTGCAGTTTGAGTCCCACCTGGGGCAATAGCGAGACCTAGTTCCAAAAAAATAGCTGAGCATGGTGTCACGCTCCTGTAATCCCAGCTACCTGGGAAGCTGAGGCTGGGGATTGCTTGAGTCTGTGGTACTCCAGGCAACATGAGCCTGCAGTTCTACAGGCAAAAATAGTGAGACCTAGTCTCATAAAAAATAATAAAATAAATAAATAAATAATGGCATCAGTGGTACTGTCATGGTTGTAGATTTATACATTTAACAAATTCATAAACTTAATCCTCAGTTGCTAAAATAGAACCTCACTGAGCTTTAAAATGTTAGCTTCTCTTATTTCTTCTTAATTTGATCTGCTAGGACCAGCAATTCTTGGCCCATTTTGTCAAATCCTTTCACTGTTTCACTGATCTTGAATCAAACATTTAGACTACAAGGATAGGTGAAATTTTTTCAATATTGTAAATGTTTAGCAGCTAACAGAGTGCTATTCGCCTTGTACATTCAAAAGCATTAACTATAATGAGAAGAAGGCTGAATTTAATAACACTCAAAGCATTATTAAACAACTTAAATACCTTAATAATCATTCAAGGAAGTTTGTACAAAACACTCAGGGAATTCGCATTATTATGGTACAAAGACTAAGTGTTCTCTTGTTGTGATCTTCAACCTCAGGGTAAAATATTTTTTCAGTGCTGTATGGGCATGTGGTATATAAAGAGAGATGCAAAGTACACATAGACATACTGTAGTCTAAATCACTAATCTCTTGAGGAAAAGTCAAAACAACCTAACCACCAAACTGAAGCACACAACTTGGGGCAGGGGGGGTAAGGAGAGGAATGGTTAGGGAGGTTGGGGGTGTGAACCCCTGGGATTATAAAGATGTGGAATTTATATAGAGATAAATTTTTAAAAATTTCAAAAAATAAGTCACTAATGTCCACCTGAAGAGACAATGTAAAAATTTTTATTGTTATTAAGGATTAGCTAAATTATTTGCATAGTTAGGTAGGAAGTAAAAGGGCTTTAAAAAGGAAAAGATTAAGGTAATATAGTACAATTTACTTTATAGGTATTAATAGAAATATGTATTGTGAAAACAGCTACTACAAACTCGGGAGATTTACGTTAGAGTAAGTTGCTTTCTGCTTTGCTAAATATTTCGTAGAAGTTACAATGAACTTGTAAATATTTGCCAAAATGTCCTGTGCTCCAAGCCTTTGATAAAGAAAGATGTGATGAGGAATGTGGAATGAAAGGATCTGCATTTGAATGCAGACTCTGGAACTTATTAGTTGTATGATTTTCAGTAAGTCACTTGACAACTATATAATCTATTAAAAACTGGTATAAAGTAAAGGTTTACTAACTTAAGACCAAATGACCATTTTGTATTTCAGGATTTTTTTTGTAAAATCATGCTAAAACACTGTCTAAATCCATTTGGGATAATATTAAGTTAACAACAAGGAAGAAAGTATTAATCATGCTTGGCAATGTTATATCATTGCTTTATTGATATTAAATCATTGTTTAGCCCGATATATTAGCCTACTGGATCAGTGTCATAATTCTGTCCTTTCCATAGATCTCACAGAGAAAACTTGGCACACTGGTAAGGTCAGACTTCAGCAATGTACTAGTTTCCTAAGCCCGCCATAATGAATTATCACAAACTTGGTAAAGCACCATAAATTTATTATTGTATTGTTCTGTAGGGTAGAAGACCCTCCTTTTTTTTTTGCTCCCACATCAATCTCTTATAAGGACACTCATCATTTGACTTAGGATCCAATGAGCAGAATGATCTCATTTTAAAATTCTTATCTTATTACATCTACAAAGATATAGATGTACATCTACAAAGATGTAATTATTCCAAATATGGTCACATTCTTGGGTTTCCTGTTGGACATATGTTTGGGGGACCACTAACCCAGTGCTATTCAGAGTAAGGATCATATTAGACAAAATCTTTTCTTGTTACATGTAAAAAACAAAGATCTATAGTTTAAAGAATGTCATTTACTAAAATATATGTAAATTTATATATACATATAATGATAATTAGAATTGCTGACTGGAATGGCAGATGGCAGAGTTTCTTTAATTGCAAAGGACAGAAAATCCTTAAGAACTGCATTTATAACAGATTTATATAATCAACATAAACTGACTTGACATTGCCCATTTTCTTAAGTCACAATTAATATAAATGAAAATCTTTTTATTTTTAAGCAAGATGAGTAAGTTTTTGCTATGATGAATATAGGTATAAAATTTTGAATGGGCATTTTATGCCACAGAAAATATGTTTGTAACTTCTTTTGGAAGTAATTATCAGTCAATAATCACTATTATAGAGCTGCCTACTTTAGCAAAATTTTCCAAAAAATTCTATACCTTAAATATTATACAAAAATCCCTTGTCAAAAATTATTACATAGAAGGAAAAGTTAATATCCTATTTCCCTTTGGAAAATCTGTTGGGAAAATACACTTGGAGTAAGAACAAAAATTAGTTTTATGCAGCATTGTAAATAATGGTTTTATTTAATGTAAATACCTGCAGAGTACAAATAATTACATTAAATTTTTAGGCCTAGAGAATGACTGGTTCTAACACTTCTTTGAAACAAAAGGAGAAGACTGAAAATAGTCATTTTCTAGTCATATGTTAAACACAATTTCATCAGAGAGGATACAAATCTGGTGTTTCTAACATATATCAGTCAACTAACACAAGTACCAGTCTAGTCAGTCTTGAGTTCAGTATTCCTGTGAGATCTGGACAATATCAGAGACTAGTCTCTGGCAATATGAGGGATAGATACCTTGCTGGCCCCTTCACTATCTTTTCAGCCATTTGTAAGTTCATGCTAAAGCACTGTGGATTTCTTTGCTTTGAGGGGCTTACCAAAGAAAACACTGGAGTGTGTATTTAAGCACTGAGCTCAGTCTCAGAGTATTTTCCCTAAAAACAGAAGTTGACCACTAGACCACTGTAAATATGAAGCACAAGATTTTCTTTATAACATCTCCCAATCCTGGCTAAAGGTGAGTTATGCACACTGCCTGGAACTCTATTATATACTTCACTTAGCACTTTTAGAGGCTTATACTTGTTTTTTGTGGTCTTTTTCAGGGATAGAATGAAGAAATTCAGGGAGACTCTTTAATAGTGAAGATTTCACTCATCTATATGGTGCTTAAGAATAATACTAGGGATACGTGAAACAGGTGTCCAAGGGAGGGAATAGTGCCACGAAAAACAGAACTTAGGACACAATTGTTTATCTACCAAATGAAGTCAGTAAATTAGATTATTTAACATTAAACTGGAGACTGTCAAAAATCCATGTCTATTAAAAACATCTCCTTCTTGTGTGTGATTTCTTCCTAAAACACTGGAAATTTTAGCAAGAAGACAGTGGGAGAAGATAAGGTTTCTAAAGAATAGGTTTTAATACCTACAAATTTCAATTAAATTTTAAATAGTAATACTCAAAGATCATTAAATGGTTATAGTACCAATATTACAATTTTTCCTAGACAAACAAATGAATGTTGAGTCATTATCTGTTTTATCATTTCTTCTTCAGTGACTTGCGTAGTAAGACAACTAGCCTGCATCTTCTACCTACCAATTACTTCAACACAATGCAAAGATCTCTCTTTTACATAGGAATAGAGACCACAGATAGTAGTACAATTTAAAAAAAAAATTCTTTTCAAAATTTCACCTCGATCCAAGTCTTTATCAATTAGGGTAATTTCTGAGTTTGAAAAAAAAAAAACATTCTTGCACTTAGATTGATGGAAGGACAAGGAATATACATCTCCCTTTGTTTTATATGGGTTACTACCTTTTTCATTATGTGTGGGAGTATAGTGTAAGACGTGAACATTTCACAATACAGCAGATTATTTTTTGGAATAATACGAAGATAGTTAATACATAACACAAAAGAAAGACAAGGTAGTAGATGACCCCTGGGGATGACAATGATGTGAAATATATATAAATAAATTATTATATTAAAAAAGAAAGACAAATAGCACCTCAGAAGCATAATTTAAAAGAACTTAAAAAGCAACAACTCATAGGTCTGATATAAATAAAAAGTTGAAAGACATATAGGAAGAAAGCAAATGTTTATAAACTTTATAGGTGAATTTTAATATCATAATTAAATTCCACTAATTTTCACTGGGCTTGTATTTTTTGCAATGCTAACATCTTCCCTTTGCAAATAGCAAATCAGTAGTTGTTACAATTTCATGGAAACATCATTTAATATTTAGCATAACAGCTACAATGTATAAAATATAAACTTACATGCCCTATTAAATACTATCAACATCAATTACTAATATTGCTATTGGTCTTTTGAGGAGTATCTTTTTAGCTCTTTGTCCCATTTTTTGATTGGGCTTTTTACTTTGTTTTTGTTGTGTAAGTTCTTTGCAGATCTTTGTTATCAGACCCTTATCACTTGTATTGAGGGCAAAAAAATTTTCTCATTCAGTTGTTTCTTTTTGTTTTGTGTATTGTGTCTTTTGCTGTACAGAAGCTTTTTAGTTTGATACAGTTCCAGCTGTTTATATTTTCCTTCATTTTCTTAGCATCTCTAGATGTGTTCTGAAGTGGGTGTCTGAAGTGTAGGTTTACAAAGCATCAATAATTAAAAACAGCAGCATGGTATTGGCACAAAAACAGACAATTTGACCAATGGAACAGAATCAAGAGCCCAGAAATAAAGCCACGCATATAGGGTCAATTAAGTTTTGACAAAGTGGCGAAAACTATGCCTCTTCAATAAATGGTGCTGGGAAAATTGGGCCATTACATGAAAAAAAAAAAAGGAACCAAAATGTACAAAACCAATTCAAAATGGATAAAAGACTTGAAGACCTGAACTCAGATCCATCTTGTGTGTAGCTTGACTTTGGTGATAAGACTTAAATTTCTCAGGGTCATAAAGAAAGTATTATACTTGTAATGAAAATAATCCGTAAAATAAATTGAAGAAAGCTGCATACCACAACTTTTAGTACCAAATAACAAAGGCTATCACCTGGAAACCTGATGTGATAACTTGTACTCAAGTTCAATAAGTTCTTGTCTTTCACAAGAAAGCAATCATATTTTGTAGCATTCTCATTTTCATCTGACTTGAAATTAAAACGCAACATAGACTATATGGAGAGTTATGGTTGGAAAGTTTTGAATTTTTGGAATCTGTGCCATCAGATTTTAAATGTTACTAAGATCAAATTCCAAGAAATGAATATACTAAGTGAATTTTCAAATAGAAATTATGGACATAGAATTCAAAAATAAAACAAAACGTTATTAAATGGTAACATTAAAAAATGGTATTGTTTGTTTTTTTAGCAAATAGAACAAAAACATCTTAAAATAAGGGAGAAAAGTAATGATAAGCATTAATTTCCATTTACTAAACCCCAAATCTAGGCACTGGAACAAATCAGTGAACTAGGAAGGCACCACCAACACCCCTTTGTACCCCCACCTCTGCAGCACCCCCTCAGAACTGCAACCAGGCAACCACAAGCAGCCCAGCAGTCCTGTGAAGAAAAACTTCCCCTTTTAGCCAACTGTCAGTAAACATCTTTCCCACCACAAGCCCCATGAACGTGAAGAACAGCAAGGCCTCACTCTTGGTCACTTGCCTAATCATAAGGAGATTAATCATAAGGAAAAGAGAGGACTTTCAACTCTGCTTTCAACACACACCCTTATACACATTTTCTCTCCTCTCCCTAGCTCCTCCCACTCTCACACCCACTGGCCATCTTATCAGAGCTACTAGAGGAAAAATTTAAGTCAGATCCAGGAACTGATGGTCAAATTAAGCAAGTATACAGTCAAAATGTAGAATTAAGTTTGAAGAGCAGGTTGGGCATGGTGGTGCATGCCTGCAAGTGGCAGCCTAGGAAGCCATGGCCAGGGCCAGGGATATTGGTTCGAGTCCCGCCGGGGGCACGTAGCAAGACCTAGTTCCAAAAAACTATAGCTGGGCATAGTGCCGCGTGCCCGTAATCCCAGCTACCTGGGAAGCTGAGGCTGGGGATTGTTTGAGTCTGTGGTACCCCAGGCAACGTGAGCATGCGGTTCCACAGACAAAAAATAGCATTACCAAGTCTCAAAAAAAAAAAAAAAAAAAGTTTGAAGAGCAAATATAACTTCACACCCAAAAATATGTACTCTGAATCAAAAGATCTTCACTTGCTCTCATTAAGTAGTAAAGAAAAGGCTTTGGTTATCAGAGACTAATCTATTTTGGGTAATTTTAATATTACTTCTAAAAGTTTCTACAGATTGCAATTTGTAGTAAATGAGATAAATCTCACAACCTAATCAAGTTGGTTTAGTTAGTAAGTTCCAGAGAACAGGTTAGAAATCATTCCCCTAGAAGCCTGTTTCTACCTTCATAGCAGCAGTTTTCCTTTGCAGATTTTAAACATAATTGTAGTTAGTATAAAGACACTTTCTATGTTAAGGTTTCCATGGAAAACCTAGTGATAAATAGACAGTTTTTATAGTTTTTATATATATATATGTGCATTTGAAAACACAAATGAACATCAATGTGCATCTACATTTTAAAATTTAGATTAGAAAACTTTTTTGAGAGTATGAAAATACTCTATTTTGATGAGGGCTGTCAGTCACTGGATGTATCTCAGATAAACTCATAAAATTACACTGAAACTGTACATTTCACTGATTTTAAACTTCAACTGCATAAAAAGAATTTAAATGGTAAGATAATGAAAAGGAAACTATAATAACATCTTTAAAATGACAAAATGGTAATGGACTACTTGAATGACACAAGTTTGGGGGACACTGGTTCATGGGAAAGTGAATGATGACTACAAAATAGAAGCCAAAAAGAATCTTAAATAGGCTTTGAAACCTGACAGTGACCTTTCCCAAGGGTTCCTTAGCTTATACTCTTCAAAGCTTTCTCTTTGCCTGGAGCTAAAAGCCATCAGTAGGGATCTTTATAATATTCATCTGTAAGGAAAGATGCATACAAAGCTAAGGGAATCAAGTGAATTGCAATATATGAATTCCATATTAATGACAAGTTTATTAGCTACCACAAATACCCAAATATCTAGTCATAAAATACAAGCAATTTAGTGATACTTGAGCTAGTGAAAATTTCCTACTTATTATTTAGAGCCTTCACAGTGATTTTTAGAAAAATATTTTTTCACCATGAAATGTAACAATCTAAATTCCTCACATATACAATTATAAATACAAAGAAGGGCCATTAATTTCACCTTTAAAAATAGAATGGTAAGTCAAACAATTGGTATTAATAAAAGTTAAGGGGAAAATAGTCTAAATAAACATCTTTCTTTAGAAAAAAACTTTAGAAAAAAAGATGAAAGAGGTCCTTTTCCAATTATGAGTAATATATAGGATAGCCTTACTTAGAATATACACAAAATTCTACCTAGAACTCATAATTTGACTGAATAGCATGTAGATTTTCTACACACAATCATCATCTCAACAGGATTTTTCTTAGGACTTGACTAACTGTAAAATTATCTGTGTGATGAAGCTATTTAAATTGTATCTTTACTGAGGAGTCCATGAGAAAAGAATCTAGAGCAAAAAGTTTAAAACTGGCTTATTTCAACAGTTCTAGAGGATTCTGATTTATAGGGGTGGTCTCTAGTTGCCCTTACCTGCCCCTGGGACAGTTTAAGAATGATGAAATATTGACTTGGTATTTGAGAGTTAGATAAGCTACTTTGGGAATATGGATTGGTATGAGTTGGCCTTAGTATGGAAGATATACCAATTTTCTATCTTTAAGAATTGGCTATCCCTTGGAGAGACAGTCCCTCTCCAGTCAAAGGTTTTCAAAATATCAAAACATCATAATCCACTAAAATTTTAAAAATTAAAACGTTCTTTTAGAGTAATGATCACCAATCCACATATTAAACATAAGTAGTTAAGTACTTAAGTACAATTTTGTGGTCATTTTAAGATCAGATATATGAACAAAAACAAAGATCTTTCTGACATGCTAAATGCTGTATGTCATATTATGAAAAAGGCATATTAGACATCATAAAGACTAAAAATAACTAGAAAGGGGAAGATTACTTATTAGTCAACAAATAATATTGGGATAACTTGTAATTACAGGGAAGAAAAAATATCTTCTTCTACTCTTCTAAGTTCTTACTTGGGATCCCTACAACAAGAGATAGATTAACAAGAGAAAAGCATACACATTTATTTAGTATAGGATTTAAGTGACATGGAGCCTTCATATGGAGGGAAGATCAAAGACAACCTAGAGTGCTTATGCTAGACTGCTTATGATAAAGAATGAAAAGTTGTGGGAAATGTAATGCAACATGTAAGGGTACAAACTAAGTGTAGTTAACTGTGGAAAACAGCAGGTCTGTGTCTTTGTTCCAGATTCCTCTTAGTGTTTCCTCTGTCTTTGGAGAGAATACGCCCTTCCTCTAGGTATATGGATAACATCTCTCATATGAGGCTCCTGTGACCTGCTTTAGGGGTAGGTCAGAAAACTCCTTCCTGTACCTGCTGTTTCACAAATGACTTCAGCTTGAAATATTCATTATGCTAAGATACCATATTATGGGGTAACATGTCTTGAACACCATCATTTGAAAGTTAGATGCATTCTTTTATACCCTATCCTTGTACCACTTTTAAAAACAATTCATACACCCACATAATAGCTAATATTTTAAGTGTTTCTTAAATACTGTTGTATGTTTTAAATAGCTGTACTTTCATAACATAATTTTGTACTACTTTCATTCTTCCCATCAAAAAGGAGGATAATGAATGGTTAAAGTGTTAAACAGCTACCTTAAACTCAAATGGTTAATGAGGGACAGAGCTGGTAGCTGATACCTCAACAGTCTATCTCTAGATGTCCTCCCTCACACTCCACTCCACTACTAGTAAGTAAGAAGTCTGTACTATTAAGCATAATAAAATAAACTTAAAAGCCAAGAAATGGACATGTGACTACAAACAAGAATTTATCTTTCATCTTCTGAGAGGGAAAATTGGAAAAGTAAACAATACGCTGGCAAAACATAAAAAATATGACAAAAATGCATTTCCATGATATAGAATTTATATAATATTAAGAACTCAAACACAATTTACCTCAAGTCAAGTAAATGCAAATTAAAACAACAAAGCATGATATATAAACTGGCAAGAACATCTCTATTATAAGACTTGTGGGAGACTGTGACATTTGCAATGTACTACTGGTTAGAGTATAACAAATTCACTTTAAGTTCCTATCCTTTTTCCACTAATCGCTCTATTGGGAATTGTCCTAAAGAAACAATCCAAAACATGTGGTAGGAGAGTTATTCATACTCATGAAGATTTCCATCAAAGTATTATCAGCATGAATAAAATAAATAATAAGCAAATCATGAACTTTTTATTAATTGAGGTAACAGTGGTTTACAAATCTGTGTATGATTCAGAGGTATAGGATGACATCTCTTCATAAGTATGTTACCACACCACACCCTGTGACAAGACACCCATCATCCTCTACCACAGTATATTAGGCCTGATCTACACTTGTTCTTCACTCTCCGCCCCTCCCCCCCCCCGTAACATCAATTCTACAGTCAGATTTTTAGGGTTTATTACTGGTTTGTTTCTTTCTGAATGTCTGTTTTGTTTCTCTGTCTCCCACATAAAAGTCAAACATATTTCTCACTTATTTTACCTCACATCATTCCCTCCAGATCCATCCATGTTGTAAATATTTCATCCTTTTTTGTAGCTAAGTAGAATTCCACCATGTACACTTACTATATCTGTCCCATCCAACACATATGTCCTTGAGCACTTAGGTTGTTTCTATAACTAGCTACTGTAAATAGTGGTGCAATGAACACAGGAGTGTACAAATTCCTTTGAATTGGTGTCTTTGCAGTTTTCAGGTAGATATCTAGGAGTGGAATTATTGGATCATATGGTAGATCTATTTTTAATAGTTTCAGAAACTTCTGTATAGCCTTCCATGGGGATAGGGACAGGCAGCATTCTCACCAACAAAGTAAAAAGGTTCCTTTTTCTTCACTCCTTGCTGTTACTTGTTGTTTTACTTTTTTTGATAGGAGACATTATCACAGGCCTTACGTAGCATCCCATTGTGGCTTTGATTTGCATTTCCCTATTGATAAGTGATAATGAGCATTTTTTTTTCATTTGTCTGTTGGTTATCTGGATGTGTTTTTTGAGAGGTATCTAAACTCTTCATTTTTTTTTTGATTGGGTTGTTTCATTTTGTTAATTTGTATGAGTTCTCTGTAGATCTTGGATAGCAGTCTCTTGACAGATGTATGATGTGCAAATATTATGTCCCTTTCATTAAGGTGTCTTCTTGTTTTAATGACATTTTCTTTTACTATACAGAGCTTTTTAGTTTGATGTAGTCACGTTTGTTTATATTCTATTTTGTTTCTCTCACTGTTAGAGATGAATCCACAAAGACAACAATGAAGTCAACGTCTTGGAGTATTTCACCTATATTTTCTTTTCTGTATTTTATGGTTTCAGGTCTTACACCCAAGTCTTTAATCCATTTTAGGTTAATTTTTGTATGTTATGGATAGTGTTCTTGTTTCATTCTATAAACCCTTTATATGAATGAATGTCTTTAAAGCATTGTCATTAAAGCCCTAAAAGAAAAAAAGGTCACTATGTAAATATACCAAAAGAGCTACAAAATATTTTAAAAGAAACTGAAAAAAAATTTACATTTTTTGAAAAATGTAAAAAAAAATTTACATAATATTGAAAAAATATTAGCAGTTACTAAAGAGAACACCTTACAAATTAATAAAAAAAAATAATGCCCAAAGAAGACACCATCAAGTGTATAAATAGGTAGTTTTTCAGAAGAAATGCAATGTTCAAAAGATGTATTTAAAAATGCTTAACAAACTAAAGTAAAACAAAAACATCAAATTAAATAGTAATTCTGTATTTATCTCCTTGCAAATTTTGGCAAATAAGCAAATATTGATGGTATCTAAAGTTGGCAAGAGAAAATAATACAAATTGATAAGTGTTTTCAGAGAAAAGTGTTTTGCAGAGGAAGTTACTAATATTTGACTAAAATTTCAACTTTTATTTTGAAATAATTTCTGACACACAGGAATCTACTTGCCCGAATATTAACTTCTTACGTAACACCGTTAACTAAAGACTTAACTTCAAATTTCACCAGTTTTTCCAGTGATACCCTGTCTGTGTTTCAGGATTTCAGACTAGGATCTCACATCCCATTTGGTTGCTATGCTACCTTAGTTTACATCAATACATAACGATTTCTTAATCTTTCCTTGATGATGATCAAATTTTAAGAGCCCCCCCCCCTTTTTTTTGAGAATAGGACCCACTATGTTGCCCAGGGTAGTCTCAAACCCATGAACTCAAGTAATTTCTAGCCTCAGTCTCCCAAGTAGCTGGGATTACAGGCACACACCACCACGCGCAACTGGGAGCCCATATTCTTTACTCCAGCAATTCTACTTGGAATTACTTTGTGGTTATAAGTGCAGATGCACTAAAATGTATTTATTTTTGATCCACATTTTAATATAGTGAAATATTGGAAGTGGGGCAACAGGGAGAATGATTTAAAGTTTCCAGATTATACATTTTTGGTTTTTTGATTTATATATTTGCTTTACATATCAAATAAATAAAATCAAATTATAAACAAAAAGACCAAGTAAAAACTGGAATTGGCAAGTTAATGCAGTTTAGACAGTCCCCTAAACTAATGATGGTACTGTAACAGGAATAATATTTGGTATTTTTTGACTTTTTAAAATAAGATATTTAATTTTTTAATTTGATTGCATATATATGTATATATGTGTTTGTATGTGTATATATGTATGTATATATGTATATATTGTAAGTATATATATATACACACACACACACACACACACACACACACACACATCATTGTCAACTCCAGGGGTTTAGGCTTTTTAATTTATTTTGGTGGTGGACATTTAGCTAAATGGCAAAATTCTTTGTCTTTTGGAGGAACTGGAGGAACAAGTCTATGCATACTAACTTTACCTTTAGAAATATTTATACATGTGTAAATTTTTGCAAATCAGAACAGTTCTTAAGATCATAGATAAGTTAGAACACTTCCACAAAATGAAATACTGTATAGCCACTTAAAATCAGGCAAACTTTTGATTTGACAAAATATTCAAAATATATTGAGAGAAGAGTTCAGTTGATTCTATTTTTGTTAATAAAGTAAACATATATATATATATATCTTATATACTCATCTCTTACTCAAATATTTGTATATATTTACATATACATCGAAATTGTGAAACTATTAAAGGAATTTCCTCTTAGGACTGAAATTACAACTGGCAACATCTTATATGTGTAATTTTTTCATTTTTCTTACTATATCACCCAATTTCAAAATTTCTCAAAAGAGGGAAAAGTTGTGATGTACTATATAAATGAAAACATTAATGATACTTTACTCAGTAAAGACTATGCAAATAAAAATGTATATAGAAATGAATATAAATAAATGCACTAAATTAATATAAAGTAGCTTAATTAATGTGAAGGAATCAGGTGATTTTAAAAATTCTGTTCCAAATACCGCATCATAACTAAAAAAAATTAAATAATAATCCCACTTTTTAAAAGTGGGACTTAAAAAAACTTCTACTTATTTATTGGACCAATGATATTATTACATGTTTTGATAGTTTTAAATGTTCTTAAATCTTTACTTCCCAAGGAGAAAAGCAGAAGCATTTATTAAGCATGCACATACTAAAATATAGTAACTATAACAATTTTTTCACATTAACTTTTATAACAATTATAAGGTATAATAATTATTGTTCTCAATACAAAAATTCAATGAGGAACAAAGGTGTTAACTTACCCAAGACTACACAACAACTAAATAGCAGAACAAGCTCCTGAACATAGATTTTGTTCATTCATAAGTTTATACTCTCTCCTCCACATAATGCTCTTCCTAAGCACAGACATATTCAAATATTTTTCAGAATCTACACTAGGCAACATCATCAGTTACTCTGCTTGTCTTCCTTGTACACTATTCTCATTCTTTCCTCTTCTTTTTCTTTATTTCTAGGGTTAATTGACTCAGATATTTACTTTGACCTGCACAAGTCTTTTGACATTCTAAAAGTACTGATTCTGCTATTATAAATATTTTATAGTTCCTGGAATATTAGAGCAGGAAGAGACTTAGAGACAATTAGATCTTTTCCCTTTCTTTTTATGAAATGAGAATCACAAAAATTAGTGTGATTTACTCAGTTTTGTTCACTCAGACTGCCAATAAAGAGAGGTGGTCAGGGGTATACCCATACAACACACCTCCATCTTGACAGGTAGAGCTCAAACTACTGAAGAACTGAAGAAGGGGGGCTTTGGGAGCAGTAGAGAGTTATAAACAGAGCCCTCATATTTGACCCTAGAAGCCAACTACTAGTAGACATATAATAATGGTATTCAAGTCAGCAATACTCATACATCTTAGTTAATAGAGGTAGTTACAATTTCCCCTACAGCAAGTCAAAACATCACTTTAACAACTCATTCTGCATATGTTCTCATGATTCAACAGACATGTGACCCTGGTTTCCAGCTTTGATCTAACAATCCTACTTTGGGACTCTATCCTGTAGAATAACACCAAAATTTGAGAATATTTATACATGGGTATTTATTAAGCATCAGCAAGTCACAAAACAATCTGAAAACACAGATTCATCAACATAAAATTAGTTGACTAAAGCTGATATATCTGTATGTTATAAAAGGTTAAAAACAGATCTGTACCTATTAAGTAGTTAAACCTATGGAATAGCTTATAAAATATCTTCTAAAAAAACTCACAAAATATTTATATATTTACATATGCACATTTGCTTATATAAAAATATACGATTTATTTATTTTTTTGGAGGGCAAGTAACGGGAGCTTTTATTATGAGATTGTGGCAAATATATCAGTAAGTTGAAGGAAATTTCATGTGTTCAAAATACTGCCTTGTTCAAGATGAAAGTATGTCTTCCCATAATTTGTCTTTTTAAAAAAAATTAATTTATTTATTTTTATTCCTTAAATCACAACCTTGGTAAATGGTTCTTGGAATACCTCAGCTTATAAAATATCTTGCAAAAAAAAAAAACCTCACAAAATATTTATACATGTACATATATGCACATTTGTTTATATAACTACATATAATTTAGACTATTTAAATTAGCCCTGGAATAGGGGCTATAAAGCAATTATTCCCTTTTATCATCCACCTCTATATTGTATTTTAGGCAGTGGTGAACATCCCGGTGACTATATCTCTATTCATGAATCAGAGATAATAAAGACTATATCACAAAATTGTTGGAATTACATGAAGCAACATACATGCAGTGCCTGGCACTTTATAGGTTCTGATTATCTTTTGCTTTCATAACAGCAGTTTTCTTTTGTTGATATGTAGTATTTTTTATAAAACAGTTTAAAAAATAATGTGCTTAATAGCCACAGATCCAAAATATACAGAAGAATAAAATCTACCTTTTTTATTTTTGTGCTAATTAAATTAACACAAACTGTATAATGGGCCCCGCTTGCTAATAATCCTTAATAGACGGTAAGGAAAACTCAGTTTAATAAGAACTATGTGTGGGGGGAAGTGGGACTGGTGATTATCATTTTAAATGACTGTTTGAAATATTGTTACAGTATTACCAGAAAACTCATTTTGAGCCTTGGTCAACAGCAATGGTCAATTACAACCTTTTGTGAAAAAAACTGAAACACTTGTTTTCTCTCTGACACACCAGTAATATTAACTTCTAGTAAGTATTCCTATTTCTCATGTCAGTGAAATTTGCATAAATCCAGTAAAACTCTTTTTCTAAAATTCTGTTTAAAAAGCAGAGTGTGCTCCCTTTGCCTTTGTGTAGAGAGATAGGTGAATCCCTTTCAGAGCATGCACTTTTTTCACAGTCTGGAGCCCCTGGGTACCCCTTCGTCAGGTACTATCATGCTGTCTGCACAAGGTTCTGAAGTAAAAAAAAAATATATTTTTTAAAATGTTTGTAATATGAAAGCACTAAAGGCAAACAGATGAAGAAATATTTTTAAATGTGCTCATTCACAAGCATTAAGTTCAATATTACTAAAGAGTCAAACATAATACCCGACTTATATATTTGTAAGTGCTTCAGTATCTCAAAGACACCTAAGTGTTTAGGAAGCCAAAGAACTGTTAAAGGAAGTTGTGGTACTGTGGGCCATCAGAAATGGAATCATACCATTGCTCTAATACTATACAGTCAGTCACTCGATAACTCTGGGCAGTCTGTTTTTAAGAACAGCATTGGTAAGAACAATTTCCCACTAGAACTGTGAGAGTTAGATGAGAGCCACTGTGCATGTGTTTCAACTCTATCAGTTCTAGTGACACCCTTTTATAGCAAACTTTTTGAAGCATGCCATTCCCTATCTTGAAATAAAACTCTTAGATCACCAACTATAACTCAGAACCTAGGCTCCTTTTTCTTCCACAAGCTTAAATCCTTTCAGCAACCCTCTTTAGAATTCCCCCTCTCCATTGGCTCAGCAAAAAGTGACATTTCCCTTCTACCCCTTACCAATGGGTATGACCAGGCCACTAAATTTTGGCAAATGAAATGTGAGCAAAGTGACATGTACAGCTCTAAATTCATGTTTTCTCACTCAACAAACTGTTTGTACTCCTTTCCCTCTTTAGGTGTTCTCATGACAAGACTATGAATATGATAATACAATAAACTTTTGTCCTTATAATGAGGATCACACCTTAGGGGCTGATATAACAATTAGACAGAAAGAACTTGTGAGTCAAAGCTGGATGGCCTACTGAGAAAGGGACCCTTCTCATTCTTGATTACTGGCACACTTTTGGTTAGATATACGATAAAGACTAAGTAAATACATGAATCAGTAGAGTCTGGAATCTCTTAACAGTATTATACCCTGTACTCTAATTAATATATCTCACTACATGAATATCTTCAGAGAATAACCACAATATAAAGAACTATATAACACAATAAAACACATTTCAATATGCATATACTTCCAAACAATTACAATTGAAGACATAAGCAATAAAATAACTGTTAGCCATCCCTTGCCTAAAAAATTTGGATATAAGATGAAATTTATGTAAGGTTCAGCTAATATGGTCACAGTCACTATTTAAGGAGCTATAGGAAAGGGTACCAATAAAATGAAAGGAAACCGCTTCTAGGTTAAATAGCAACAGATCAGATAGTTATGTATGATGAGAGAAAAGAAATTAATTAAAGTGGAGATAATATCCCAAAATAAATTAGACTGTACGAGTATAAGAAATAAGTATTGTATTCCCTCAAATGGGTTCAGCAAATAATTCCCTCTAGGTAAAATAAATTCTCTGTGTTAGAAAATGGGATGATTGAAGAACAAAATATCATGGAAGAATATCTTGATGATAAAATAGAAAAAAGAAACAGTAATATAAGATGTAGCACAGATTTTTCAGAGAGACTTTGGGGAATAGCATTAGAATAAGACTATTAAAATATAACCTATTCAACAAAACACTATTCAAAATAATTTCAATATGTAATGTTAATAATTTTTTCTCATTAGACAGTATTTAAAAATGTAAAGGCTATCAATATTATATACGTAATGCTTATTTTTTAATTCAGTGAGGTGAATACATTTCATGTACCTGTTAATTTAGTGATATTCCATTTTAAGACTTAAAAGCAGGTCAAATCTTTTGTTACATATTTGCCAGTGTTTGCCATGGTTTCTTAGTAATTTTACTTCTATCTTACAGTTAAATATACAGATGGAAATGTTGCAATATATTGAGAATAAGTAAATTATTCAGTGATATCAAGAACAGTGTATTTATTCCATTTCAGTGTCCCTCTCCATAATAAACCTTCTAAATTCCTTGGCTTTCTGCCGAACATGTTATGTTTCAGTACTACTGTGTATTATGTCACTATACAATTATATTTGTAGTTTGTTGAGTCTAGCAGGGCATTCCAAATTGATGCCAAATATTGAACAGCACTTGTTATACAGTTCTCTTCCATGCAATGCAGAGTATCTCACATTCTTAGTCTTTGTTGAATAAAATGTCTTCGATTCTCTCAAAATTGCTATGACCCAAAATATTCCCACAAATACCTAAACTATCGCAAATGGCAGTGTCTTTCAAACTATCTGTGATAAAGTATCAATTATTCCCTAATATATCTGTCCAAATACCATGCTTTCATAAAATAAGTGACTTTAAAAAATAATAAGAAAAAGACATGCAAAATACAAGAACCATTTTATTATTATATTCAATAAATAAAAATTATTCTGTCAAATTACTACTCAAGTTTCTAACTAGTCACTCTCATTTTCTGTCTCTCTCTATGGTATGTCAACAACAAACAGTTCACAAACCAGCTCAATCCATGGACCACATTTTGAAAAGGACTGTACTGGGGACAGCACTATCTTCATTGAGAACGGCTGGTAAAAATAAAGCAACATATAGAAATGTTAGCTAGGATCATATTTATAATTTTTATCCTGTATTTCCCTTAGCAGAGGCTGAAATAAATGATTCCATCTACATTACCAATCTGTGCTATCTCATATCTTCCTCCTGTCCAAAACTTTTGACATACACACAAGTCCTATTTACTTTCTTTTTCAAAGGGCAACCTTATCCTTTGTGATATTGAATTCCTCTCTGCAAAGACATATCAACAGTTTTCAGTCAGTGAAAAGTCCAGATCCCTTTAGTAACCCGAAAAGCAAAAGAATAAAATCTGATTTTGAAAGGACTCATACAATGTACATAATGAGATTTTCAAAATGTTGCCCACTTCACAGCTCACATATATAAAATTGTGCCCAAATCTCTTTTATGTTTTCCCCAGGTTACTACTCAACTTCCTACGTCCACACTGCACCGACACTACCACTCAAAACACGAAATATCATAGAGTAGGTTTTCTTTGCAATTACAATTCTTTTTTCTTAAGACAAAGTGTTATTTGTTCAGAAAATTTTGTTTTAAGTATTGATTCTTTTTCAGTAGTGTCCTGTTAAGAATGTTGTCACATGAGAAGAATCTCAAGTTTTATACTATCCCAATCATAATTTTGTCAGCAAGAGGGGTTCAACAGCTCCCTGCATGCAGTATATAGAAAGAGGTGTTAAAACTTTTGAATTCTTTCAAAATGCTGCCACCTTTACAAATTTTCATTAAAGGTATTCTACATTTATTTGTATTCAAATGCTGATGTTGTTCTCAACTTTAAAATTCACATTAAACTCTGAGTTTTAATTATTAAAATTTTCCACTGCAAAAACAGTTTATAAAAAATAAAAATTTTGGCAGGTTAAGAGTATTTATATGATATATAATTATTATAAAAGCAATCATTTGTTAACTTGAAATTCTCCATTGCTTTTATTTTCAATAATTCTATTACACTGGTATAAGTAATCATAAATATTAAACTTCTCTCAAACTAAAAATGAAAACATATACTCAGCTAACATTTATAGGTGAATACATTTATCATTTATTCTTTAAATATTAACTTAATGTTCTTTTAAAAGTGTTAATCAAGTGCAATTTTAAATCTATATTTTATATAATAAAGCATGATCTTACCCCTTTCTTGTCCAGCACAGCAACTTTGGCATCTGCTTTGGATTTATCTGCAAGACAATAAAGTATGGCTGCTTCAAATAATGTGCGTATGCTTCTGTTTAAATAAATGTAGTTACACAATTAGAAATTTCTACTTTCTTATACTATGATACATGCTTCCAGTGACTATTCTGAGCTAATAAGGACATTTTAGGGAGTGTGTATGTGCATGAGAGAGACAGACACACAGAGAGAGTGTGTGCTTAATTCTTGGGAAAATAGTTTAGTGATGATAAAATTCACCATTCTATTATCTTTAAAATGATTCCATCATTTTTCTATTTAAATAATGTTAGTCTTTTTAACATAGTTGTAAATAAATGATGAATTATAAAATGACAAAATATTTCAAGATATTAAAAAATAATAAGATCACTGAAGTCCCAAAATATATTTTAGATTTCTGACAGAATGGAACCTAGGAGTGAGTACACAATAGGATAAGATTTGCTGTACCAAAATAAAACCAAACAAACAAACAAACAAAAAAAAAACTTTTTTCTTCTTGTTCTTTTGAAGACCTGTAATCATAAAATTTGTAATGAACCACCAATTTTAAGACTTATTTACAACTGAACAAGAAATAAACTTAAAAACTAAAACTGGACCCAATAGATCTTAACTATTCACATCATTCCTTTTACTTTCAAATAGTTTTATTGACTCATATAATCTTTCCATATAAAAAATACTCAAAACATTATCCAATATTAAATCCCATCATTCTTCTGTGAACTTTTCAGTTGGGAGATGAATTGTGAATATCCAAACTGTTTCTCAAGAAAGTTTTTGTTTTCAAAATGCCCAATGTAATAGAAGAGTGTTACATTCTCCTGAATGGCAGAGATCACTCTGATTTTCAAATTCCAAAGTGAAATTCTGACTTAATAATTAAAATCACTAAAGTCACTAGCATTCTCCCTATTAAAAATAGTAGGTCCATTCTTGACTTCAGCAAATTAACTATTTTCTAATTGCTGAACTCTCTCTAGTGAGAAAGATCTAATTTCCTCCCTTCAGAAATCTCTGCATGTAGGACTCTCACATACAGAGTGAAAAGCAGTTAATAGGAAGTGTAGATTTGGGCAATTAAAAGGGTCTTTACACTTTTGAGGTACAGTCACCTCGCATTTTTAGAGTGAAAAAGGAGAGTTACAGGTAGATGAGTAAGTTTCAAATAAATAAAGATAGCCATGCCTCATGACCCATAACGGGTATTTTATTTACAATCATATTAGAAGTACAAATATTAACATAACTCAATGACTTCTCTTGTTTAAATAAATTCTTTAAAGTTTGTCTTTTCATACCCTCAGAAAAGCTGTCAGCATGTGTTCCTTTAAAAGTGACAACTGAGAATATTTTCTTTAAAAACAATTGTCTGTTTTTGGTCTGTTAAGTGAAAATTTTAGGGGCCACCACTCCATCCTAACAAGCAAAAAGCTAAATAAACAGAAAATCAATAACTCTTCTTAAATCCCTCAGAGAAGTGAGGTCACAGAGCAAACCACTGCCCCAAAATTTGTAGAGACAGACAGACAAGTAAAAAGAATCACAATTTACTGAAGCAGAAACATTCCCAGGAACCTGTGGCAGGGCAGGAAAACTGAGCTGTAATTAATGAGTTTCTGTAGCCTCACTATGAACAAACACGAGTTAAAAACTCTAGAGGGACCCAGTTCATGAGAGACACACTTTTGTGTGTTTACCTCTAGAAGCTTTTTAAGGTTGCCATAGTTAAGTCAAGAGAAAAATCTCTTGTCCTTCCAACACTAGGAGGAAATGTATTTCACCATTTTGAAATACATCAGAACAGTCCATTCTTAATAGGAACTATCCTCAAGAGACTGTTTTGCCATAGCCTAATGCATGGTTTTTGTTTGTTTGTTTTTTTTTTTTTTTTTTTTTCAGAATCTAACAAAACTAGTGGAAGAGAAATATCCAAATACAGGCGGCTCTAGCCTTCCATGTGTGGGAAGAGAAATCCCAACATCAGCCTCCTGTAGCTATCTGTACCTCCTAAAGGAAGGAAGAAAAGGAAAAGAAAAGGAGCAGGAGTGGGAGCAAGAGGTGAATTTATGAAGTTCAAAGTCCAGGACTATGACATAATGACAGGATTATAAAATACTTCCCTAGCTACATACCTTTCATGACACTACAAAAGGCCAGTTTGCTATAGTTCCTTTTACTTGGGTTATCTTGTTCACCTTTCCACAAAAAAATCACAAGGTATACTTTAAAAGACCAACATCAGAAACAATTAGAAAAGATAGTACAAATATCAGGAGTAGACTCAGATATTAGACAGCAAATTTGAGACAACTATGTTTAATATACTGAGGTCTCAAAAGTTAAAAGTAGACAATATGCAAGAACAGAGGCCCTTACAGATTTCAACAGTGAAGGAATTGTATCAAACTTATGTATGCCAATTTTTACAGGATAGGAAGAAGTTTGATTACAAAAAATAACAACTGTTTATAGATTGGAATATAAGTTTTTGAGTGAAGACATCATCAAAGTAGCTGGGATTAAAATAGTTTGCTCTAAACTATTCATCTTTTGTAAAGTATCTGAATAATGGAGAATTATTTCTCAGAACTCCTTGTGGATGAAGAGGTTGAACACAAACCAGAATCATTCCAGTGAAACAGGAAAATGGTGCAGGGAGTGAACCCCAAAGCAACACAGGGTTCCGCATAATTTCCTTACCAGGATCTTGCCACTTGAAGTTGTAGAAAGTACTCCAAAGACACATGCATGCATACAGGCTAGTGAGTGAGAGAGGTAAGTTTATTTAAGAAAAGTGAAATGAAAGATCAGAAATATAAAGAAGACAGAAAAGTAGGATATCTTGGGGTGGCCGAGCCCAAAATAAGGTAAAATAAGATTTTACCAATCTGGTAATGGAAGATGCATGCTTCTATTTTTTTTTTTTTTTCAATTTTAAACTATACAATTTATTTCAGGCTTAGAATGCCTTTTTTAATTTTTTAAAAATTAATTAATTAATGATTTTTGTGGGAAGAAAACAAGTTACAGATAGGTATACATATTACAATACCATAATTACATAATTATAAATCATGCAAAATAATATATTACTCATATATGTGATTTTAAAAGTTTCAAATACCACAGGAATGATAAACACCAAATCCAGTGTACTGATTATTATTTCTGGGAATGTATAATGGGAAATAGGATAGAAGAGATGTCCATAGAGAATGTCAACTAGCTTTGTGATGGCTGATTTTTAAAAATTATTTTCTTTTGCATATATGTGTGTGTGTGTTACATTATTGTGTACCCCAGGATTTTCCCATTTCCCTAAGACCTGTTAACCATCCTGCTCTTTTGCGCCCTTCACCTTCCCCACCTTCTTCCTCCTGCTCCTCTCTCGCTCCATCTTTCAGTCCCATTGGTTGTTTCTAATTTTTCTTATTGGTTTGTTTTTCCCTATACCTGTCATATAAGTGAGACCAAAAGGATGCATGCTTTAAAACACCTATTATTATTAATATTATTATTACTATTATTATTATTATGTGACTCTGTCCAGTCCTTAATTATGACTTTGGGGAACCTGTCTGTGTCATCCTAGTATCCTGTCTCTTCAGATTCCAAGCGGGAAATTCTTAGCACCTTTCAGTCTGGGATGGTCAGAAAGTAGCTTTGAAGTTTTTTAATGTTTTGATGGGTCTTCCATCAGTATTCCTAGTCTTCTGGAGGTCCCATCTTGCTGGCTCCATCTCCCTAGAGAGTCCAATATCTGGTCTCACCAGGAAATAAGCAGACACAAAGATTAAACTATCTATTCTGGAAATATTGAAGAGTGAAAAATGAGTATCTATTATGGTAAAGAAGGAATTCCTGGAAGTCTGCTCATGTCTCTCTTTTTTGGCTGTTTCAAGGGCAAAATAAGTCTTTTATAGTATATAGTTCTCTATAATCAGATTGAATTACATCAAATTTTACATTTACAAAGCGTCCAACTTTCAACAGGCAAATTTGTTACTGCAAATCTATCAGAAATAACCTATCTCCAAAGTCTCTGGAAAAGCAAGAATCCAAAGTACAGAGATACAAATACTGGCTCACATAATGGTAAAGACTTGATTAGCTCCTTATCTAGAGAGAGGTTCCTACTGCTCATGTAAAATGGCTGTAATATGACTTTAAAAAACAAATGACTATATTACTTCAAATGCTAATGTCTTAAAAACAAAACATTTCAAAGTTTATTTTGGTTAAACATGAAATATGTACAGTATAGTCCATGCAAGACATAAAATTGTATTTATGACAACAGAGTAAGTTCAAACTTTATTGCTAATAAACAGACATTATATTTTCAGCACAAGGAGCAAAATTCCATTTGTGGTAATAAATGTCTCTTTTCCTAGTCTCAGAGTAAACCAGAGTAGTATACTTGTCATTCTTTTTATATTCCTTTTAAACTTACCTATTTACTTTAAAATCTAAACTTGGGTGGCTGAGTTAATATTTAAATTTTACCGCAAATATAGGCTTCATATATAATTTTAAAAACACAAATTAAGCTTTCCCAAAGGAAAAAAATCACTATTATTTTAAAATTCAGTCAGCCAGATCCTCCTCTCCCCACCACAGAACAATCTAAATTAGAACTTAAAGAAGGGGCATCACAAGAAAGTGTTATGCCACTAAGCAGAAATATTTTTATTTTTATTTTAGCAGAAACATTTTAAAACATTTGTTTACCAAAAATCAATTATCAAAATTAATCACCTGTATCAATTTTATAGATGTAAAGTAGTACTATAATTGTTATGGATTCATTTAAAAAGTCTCTATAAAGTATATTTTTGTTTCAAGAAAACATTGAAAATGTCTTCAAATATTAAGATATCTTTTCATTTAATTAAAAAATGAAGATTATTTTCATTCTTTATTTGAATTTTTTTAGATATAAAACACTGAAAAATTCTTTGCTCTGAAATAATATAGCATATCCAAGTGAAAATTTCACTTCAGGATTATATTTTAAAGTCTTCTGATTCTGAAATAAGTGCTTTGAAATACAGCAGAGGTCCTATGTAGATATTCTAAAAGCAAAGCAGATGACAGAAACACTAGTTAAAACTCCTACGTTTAAACAAAGTATATGTTTAGTCACTGAAAATAGTTTCAGTGGGCAAAACACATGCTAGTAGCTCATCAAAAATGATTTTCAGTGGACAAAGATTTACTCTTCCTATGAGGAAAAAGATTTATATATGTGTGAACATATTTTTGAAAGCATACTGAATAAACCCCGATTTGGGATGGTGAAGAATAAAGAGGTACATACCACGCTTTGATAGATAGCACATTTTCAACCTTTGCTCAGGAGAATACCCATGGAGAAGGTGTGCTTCTTGTAGTGCACTTTTGTACCACTTCTTTTTATTCTTGCATTTTCCTGGCTATAGAAATACAGATAAAAGGTTCATTTTTTAATATATAATTTTGTTTTAATATCCACTTGATTTAGTCATTGTCTGGAATGAAATCTAATTTAAGCAGTGCATAATATATTTCTTAGACTTTGGTGTCTGGTTATTTTTTCGCTTTTATTATTATAGAATATAGCAAAGTTGTGGGAGTTCTACATGCTAGTCACCAAAATGGTCAGAGTCTTTATGAGATAAATAATATAATTTGTGTCATGCTTAAGTCACAAAAAGTTAACAATACAAACATAACAGAGCAGTCAATATTAATACATGCAATTGGATTCCTTTTTAAATATCATAACAATAATACTGGCATGATAAAAACTAAAAGTCAAGATTCATAAATATAAGGAAATTGACTTCATTCAAACCTAGTTTTGCACTGTAGCAAATAATTTCCATATTCATACTGGTTTCTTAAATTTTATGTGCCCCATTTTCTAGATCTATAAAATATGGACAATCATACATACATCATAAGATTTCATGAGTACTAAATGAAATAAAAGATGGATAGTTTTGTCACGGTAAGCAATAAAACACAGTTATATTTGAAACAGCAGCTTTTTTAAATGTTTATTTCATTTTAAAAAACATATTCTGAAAGAAAATCAAAGTATCTCTAGGTCAAAAATTACCATAAAAATGATCTGGTCCTCTAATTTGGCCAATGTCATTTTAAGCCTTGTTCCAAAAAAGGGTTTTAGAGTGTTTTTAAATTTAAAAAATTTATAAAATACATGCCCCATTTACTTTTCTGAAAAATTTAGCATCAAAAAGAATTGAGGTATTTACCTTATTAACCCCTATTACCACTTATGTATAAAGACCGTATTTCTATTCTAGGTATAAATAACTTACTCTTCATACACAGATATACATTTATATAATATTCATATTCCATTCAGATAATGAAACTTCATTATTTAAAACCTTCTCAAATTTCATCTTATTTTTGAAGGCCCAATAGCATTAGATTAATTTTCACATTCTGACTTATGTTATAGGTTTTTGTGTTCAAGATTTTCCCCACCCATAAATGAAAGGTCCTTGAAGACAGAGGCAAAAAGGAAGGTTTCATCTTTTTGTATCTTCAGTACTAATTTGCATAGTCTTAATGCATGTTGTGTAAGCACTCAGAAAATGATCACTCAATTGTATATGATCTCTGTTACGGTGAGAAAAAACTGAAATGATCCTGAACACTGATTTACTCAGTATAAAAATGATGATGCAATATAATCAAACAAAAAAACTTTTCAACACAAACTCTGTGTATCTCATTCAGTGAGTTACTTCATGAGAAAAAAAAGATGAAAAGATGACAAAGATAGTTTGATAAGCATGGAATATTTGAACTATTTAAGAATATCTGAAAATTTAGCATTTGCAGATTTAAGATACTTCTGCAACTCAAAAATTAGGCAAAATTTATGGTAAAAATTTGCCCCAGAGCTAATATAGCTTTAAACCGTTGCATATCAGAAAATTTACTGAGAAAAATAAATGTAATATATAGCTAAAGTAACCTGATAAGTTTTGGGAACTGAAAAGTTATTTTAAAACCTGTGTTCTAGTTCTTAAGAATTTATCAGTAAATATGTGCCACCTAGTGGTAATATAATTAAATAGCTTCAGTTTTATTTTATCAGGAGTTTGGGGAATTACAAAATTATTATTATTATATTATTATTACATATATTATTATAATACATTATTATTACAGCTATGCAGTCTATTTTTTAACTATGTTTTTCTTTAAGAAGTGCACATTTCAAAATGTGCAAATTTTGAAAGTGCAGGTTGTGCCTTCCTACCTATCCCTGGAATTGCCTCTCCCAAAGGCACCTTTCATAGTCTTCCAGAGGTACTGGATGCATCTAAAAGATTTTTACATCATTTACATAAATGTCTCCATGTTCACAGAATTCAATGTATAGTTATAATTTTTCTATTTGTCTTACAGATTGCCTTATTTATTTATTGATCCAACATTCTAAACCCTTGGGATGTTATTATTAGAAGAAAACAGACAAAGCTTACATTTTAATCAGTGAAACAGACAATCTATATTTGGTATATGATAAATGAGGAAAGGCTACAGTGCATTCTAGAGATTACAAGAACTATGCAATAAAGAAAAGGTAAGGCAATAAAGTAGATAAGGTAATGGTCTTATCTTGAAAAGGTGACAACTGAGCAAAGATCTAAAGAAGGTCAGAGTCATGTAGATAGCCAATGAAAGAGCACACCAGGAAGCGGAAAATACTCTAAGGTATGAGACTACAAGTGTGTTCAATGTGTCAAAGAAGCCATGGTGGCTGAGGCTGAATGAGGAAAAGAGGGGATAATAGGGAATGATATCAGAAAATTAGCAAGGATCAGAGCAAGTAAGTTCTTATAAGTTAATAAAGTAGGGACTTTGGCTTTATACTGAGGAGCCACTGCAGAGTACTAAAGAATAACATTTGATTTTATGTAATGTTTTATTGTAGTGATCATTTTAAAATACATACATAAGTTGAATCAATATATTGTAGAATTGAATCTAATGGTATATATCAATTATATCTTAATAAAAGTAACACTGACCATAAATTAAAATGCAATGAAAAAGAAAGTCACTGTTTGCTTTGATGAGAATAGAATATACAAAGGCAAGTTAGATATAGACTACAGGTTACCGCAAAGGTCATGGTAGAAATGACGGTGATGTAAACCAAATGCAGCAGTCACCATGGTGAAAAGTGGTAGGGTGGTAGGGTTCTGAATATGAAGAGTAAAAGAAGTTAGTTGTAATAGGGTTTTGGACTGAGTGGGCAAAAGGATGGAATTCATGTAAAGGAAGTGAGATTTGCAAGGGAATATCAAGATTCAGATGTTGAGAATACGCGATGTCTGTTATGACTTCAAAGTGACCATTCCCGGTAGCAGCTGGGTAAGGGAATTCAGGAGAGAGAAGTGAAAAATGCAGATAGTATTCAGGAAACACACACACACACCCCACCCACCATGCATAAAGCCAAGGCGCACACACACACACACACACACACACACACACCACACACCCCACCCACCATGTATAAAGCCAAGAAATTGAATGAGAAAACCAAGGGGATGAGAAAATACATAAATGTATATTTACATAACACACACACATACCCACCCACCCACCATGTATAAAGCCAAGAAACTGAATGAGAAAATACATAAATGTATGTTCACATAGTTTTACGTATCATTATTTATTTCGCAAAGCCAGACCCCATTGAATAACATTTAAGTTGTTCCCAATATTATGCAACTTGAAATAATACCGCAATAAAAAAATTTTCCTTCATATGTTACTGTGCTCACGTGAAAAATGTATGGAAGAATAATTTCCTCAACTGAATTATTAGGTTTAATATATGTACATTTTAAATTTTTGAAGCTGTGAAATTGTTCTTGAATGAGGTGGTCATAGTCTACAATGCCAGAAACAATATTCTTCCTCATATGCTAGGGAATACTTCTGTTATCAAATTTGTAGATCTCTGTCAATATGTTTAAGGGAAAAATGGTATTCTTTTTTTATTGTTTCATTCTTAAATTCAGTAACTACAATTATTTTCCCACTTTTTCCAGGTTCAGGAGATATAATTGGTATCAACCATTGTGTAAATTTATAATGTACAACAAGAATGATCTGATACACATATACATTGTAAAATTCTACCATAATAGGGTTAATATGTCAATCAACTTAAACAGTGTGTTAAAAACATGGACCCTCTGCAACTTCCAAGTATATACACAGTATTTTTAAGTATTAGTCCCTCTGCTGTCCACTAGATGCCTAGAACTTATTATTTTCCCACATTTTTATGTCACTTATGGATTCTTTTCTATGGAATAACTGAGTCATGTGTTAATATTTATTTCGTTTTTTTCTTACTTAAGATTTTTAGATATCAAAAAGTTATTCTCTGTTATATACATGAAAATATTGTCTCCTGTTTTTTGCTTTTTGTGTTTTTTTTGGAGACTAGGCCTCGCATGTTGCCTGTGGTACTGTGAACTCAAGCGATGGCCAGCCTCAGACTCCCAAATAGGTGGGATTACAGCCCCCCAGCACAGCGCCCGCCACAGTGCTTGGCTGCTTTTTCAAGACCAGGTCTCACTATGTTGTCCGGAGTAGTCTCGAACCTGCGAACTCAAGCAATTCCAAGCCTCATGCATCCCTGCGTTGGACAACAGATGCGTGTTACCACGCCCAGCTTTGTCTCCTATTTGTAGTTCACCTCTTACTTTATCTTTTTTTGTTCAAGTGAATCTTTTATCATTTAGGAATAATTTGACTGAGATGCAAGGGTACATTTTCATTTCCTTTTTCCCTAAGTAGCCATTTGTAGCAAATTGTAGCTATACAATTTATTAAACACCACTTTTCTTACCAAGTACTTTGGAGTCTACCTTTATACTCTCTATATTGTTCTATTAACCAGTCAAATTATACTTAGCACCAAATTGTTTTACTTACTGGAGCTTTATTATCTATTTTTTTATTTTATAGGGCTAACTCCTCTCCTTTATTTTTTCTATAAATTTCAGTGTATGTTTAAGTTGGGATTGCATTATAATAGAGAATTAAATCTTTGCATAATAAATCTTCCAAACCAAGATCAGATATTTTCATGCACTTGGGTTCATTTTCTGTTTTTTAATAGCATTTTAAAGTTTTATTCATATATATATCTTGCACATGCTTCTTAAACTCAATCCAATCTTTTACATATGCTTTGCTAGTATAATTAATGTACATTTTTATCCTTTCATATTTTCAAACTGGTTACATCTCTAAAAGTAATTTAACATTTTGATATATAGATGAATATTCTTAATCCTTTAATAGCTTTTCGTTATTTATAGTCATCTTCCCATTTGAGTTCCTGGATTTTCTAGGAAGGCAATCATCCATTAGTGTTGATAGTTTAAGATTTTGCTTTTTCCTTTGTAGCATGTATATTTCTTTGGACAATTATTTTGGCCAGGTACACTAGGACAATACTGAATAACAGTAGTCATTCTGCATATTTTTAAAAATCAGAATTTTCCTACCTCAACCATCAGCTTCTTCCCTAACTAAAAGAAAAGTTTCAGTTGAATGAGTGTCTGTTTTTCAAGAAATATTGAAATGATTTATATTTATTTAAATTGAATTCTTCTCCAGAAGCTGTCAAAAAGTGTTCATCATAATAAAGTAAAATTATCATAATCTGGAATCTGTCAAAGAAAGACTTTTTGATAAGAAATAAAGACTGAGTATTTGTCAAACATAATAGATTTATTCCGTATACTAATTACTAGGACAAAATTTGTAAAGGTTGAATGAACATTATATGTGAATGAATTATGGTAATAACACCGTGATAAAGTTAAACTTTAAAATATTATAGTATTTAATGAGATAAATATTCAATCTAAAAGTATACATCTCGGGGCAAAAAGCTGGCAAAGGAAACAATGCTGTTTTGTACAAACCGAAACAATGCATAAACTGTTTTAAAACAAAAATTATCCTTTGAAAGCCTGAAAACATTTACACTTAACTTTTTAGTTCAAGCCAAATAGATAACTAACTTCCAATTTAGTACAGAATTGTTCAAAACTACATACTACTCAAAACAGAACTTGAGTTCAAGCAGAAAATACACTCACTCAAAGCTAAGATTTAAGATGGCTCTTTACAAAATTTTTAGGATTATGAACAATGACTTCAGATGAGAGTTAAAGAGCTGGACATCTCCAAATTCCAGTAAATTCTATGATCCCAAGAATAAATACTCTGTTCTTCGTGTCTACATTATTTTAACAACTTGAACTTTATCAATCAGTTTTATTAAATTCAATTGGAGGGAAAAGTAAATGTTATAGAAACAGAAGGTAGCAATGCAATCTCAAATGTTATGTGCAACAAAAATTTGTGGGTAAGTAAAATTATGCATGCTAGATGAACAAGCATGTGAATATTGAGTAAGAATGAGGCTCGAATTAAACAGATTATTAGTCAGGGAAAGATAGTGTTGTATGTCTGAGAAAATTCCTATGCTCATAATTGAAAAATTTGTAAACTATATCCTATGTGATTCTGTCTCAATCAGAAATTACTGATAAACTGAAAACCTTAATATCATTTTCCATTTCCCAGGTTTTAAGGAGGAAGTAGATTATTCATTTTCAGTAACTTTGATTAGCTGAAGAAGATTTGTACTATCACCACATACCAATCTGAAATGGCAATTTCAGGGAAAATACATATGAGTTTGTCCAACCTGTAAGGCCAGTGTAGGGAAATACTCAATCTGGCAGAAATTAGTATCTTCTGTTTTGTATTTTAAGACTGTTTCTCCACATAAGAATTAAGATATGATAACCTGTAATTGCAGCTGGATAAGTTTCACCCCTCAAACTTGAATGTGTAAGCAATTTCACATTGCTTTATTTTTGCTAAATAGAAATAGAATATGGTAACTCTCGTGCAAGCAGGACGATGAAAACAAATTTCATCTGTTATTTGAGATGACTCCCTACATCCCCTAGATTCACATATATTGGAAAGGTATATATGGTGCTGAAGGATGAAGACAGATCACTCTCTCCAGTCCATCTGGTTATATGATTAACAACTTTGTTCATGTCCCATGAAATCAGGCAGTCTTACAGTTTCCTGGCCCTACATGTATAAAAGAAGCTTTACAGAAGGTTGGGAGGCTTGATGGCACAAGATCAACCTCCCTGGCTACACCATGAGATAATTATCCCTCTAGGTTTTCCACTTCACAGGGTACTGCCATTTTTTTCCTTCCCAAGTGTGAGAGAATCTCTTCTCTGCCTTGCTGCTCCTGTCTGACCCTCTCAGAGGACCCACCTCTCTGTACACAGTATACCCTCCCACCCCAAAGGAACTCAGGTCAAGACACAGACAGGCTCTGCCTTTGAACCCACAACAGAAAACTCCCCTGTGATAAGGGTATATGAGGATCCTGATTACTTTTTTAAATAAATGCAAAGAAAAATAAAATCAAAAGAAGAATCACTATCAACTAATCACTGGCATTTTGTTGACTACTGGGAAGAACTTCCTAGCTAAGGGGCTTTAAATATTAAAAAACATAGGCTTGCTGGTAGTAATCCCTCCCCATCCCTTGGCACTCTACTCCTTCACTCTACTAACTGCTCCCCCTTCATTTTTCCTCACAGAACACATCAACTACTAATATACCATATCATTTAAAAAAAAATGTTTACTACAGATATTACACCTTCAATCTAAGTCAAATGACGGCACTTGGATTTGTCTGTTTTGTTTACTTCTAAGTCTAAAATTTTCACAAATAGGAGTTCAGACAAAATTTATTGAATACTATAAAGAGACATTTCTATTATTTAGCATGACATGTAAAATTCAGTCAGGAAGTTAGAAATGGAAATGAGAGACTGCACATTTTAAAAAGGATTATGTGACTACCCCGAGAAAAAATAAAGAAAAATATAAATACTAAAATTATCTAGTATTGTGATATAGTGATATTACTTCTAAGATAATATAGGACAAAGAAGACAGAAGAAAAGTCAGAGATCTATCAGATACCTTAAAGAAAAGAAATATAACAGTAACTGGAATCCCAGAAGGAGACGAAAAAGACTTAGGAAATGAAAGATTTTTTAATGCAATAATGGTGGAGAATTTCCCAAACCTGAAGAACAAATTGAAAATAGACATACAGGAAGCAAAAAGGACACCAAACTACTTTAATGTAAGATAACATAGAACTTTGCTGTTTATATAGGATTCCAATCTATAAAATATTTAATATTTAATGGTATACCAGCATTTAGTCTATCAGTAATACTGTTTTCTTTAAAAAAAAAAAAACTATGTCTAATTTCCAGTACTTTAAATGTTATGTAAAAAATGTATTTAATTTTTTTAAACCTAAAGTAATTTAATCAAATATTACTCAATATTAACTATTAGGAAAATGGTATAACCTCATTATAATCTAGTAGCTAAAATGACAGCATCTACAATACAAAATTTTCAGTTCAAATTTTGATTACATTAATATTAAATTTAACTGCAAGTATAAGTACTTATAATTCAGAAAATCTGTCTTGAAGATACTATGTTGAGTATACATTAGGAATCTGGAAAACAGAATCATAAGTACTTAGACTGATTTATTGAGCTTCATAAATTCACTGAAATGACTTCAAATATTGATCATTACTTTAAGTTATTTCTTACATATTATGCCTTAGAAACATGGGAATATAAGTCCTTTCATATGAAATAGATTACATAATTTAAAGAAAGATAAGACAATTTTCTTTCAGAATGTATCTTCACTAACTGAGGATCTATACTACACCTATTATAAAGTACTCTGCCTGGTGCTTTATGTCAATTGCTGCTATTTATATATTCAAACATGTTGTATGTGTCACTGACTCTAACCATGTATCACACTGATGCATCATTCTATTTACTATCATGCCAAAGTTATCGCTCTTCTCTGTTGGGCAGATCATTTTCACTTAAGGCAATTCAGTAGAAAGTTAATCACAAGGATATCCTGTCTTCCTTAAATTGAATTTCTGCAACAGATACCAGTAATCTAGACAGTAAAAGCATTGCTATTCCTTTGATGCAAACTAGAAGATAGTCACATCATACCAATATGTGCCACATACCCTTCTTGGCTTCTAGTAGGTATCTGCCTCCTCTATATCTGTCATCTTTAACACAGGTCCACATTATTTTCATAATCAACTATTGATTACTGAATTACTGAACAACTGAAGCATTCACTGCTTCTAAAATCTTAAGTTATTGCTTACACTGCTTATGCTTCCCATAGACATAAGTAGGGCTTTTGCTTTCTCTAACTCAACAGAATTTTAAGGTTAAAGTAATTTATGGTCCGCATTCTCCACACTACCAGAAATTATGAAGCAATTGACAAAAAAAAAAATTCCAGCTCTATTTATCTTATCCTTTACATCAGACTAATACTTTGTGTCAGACATATAACACTAGGAATGAATGCAACGAATATTTTAGAAAAGGGAAAAAAATAAGGAGATTTGAGCCAACTCTTTAAAATATGATTCATTAGCTGGCTTGAAATATAAACAATTCTCAATAAAAGTACCATACTCCTTTTAACTTTTGAGGAAGGGTAAGCAGTTTAAATCAAGCAGTTTAAGAAAGAATAGCAAAAAAAAAAAAAGATAAACAAGAAAATTACAGGATATTAATTAAGTGCTTCATTAATTTAAGCTTTAACATATATTTGCTACATATTTTAAATATCTAAATTCTTTTTCATAAAGATAGAACACGCAAATGCTACACTCTATGGCTAGATGGCTGGTTGGTAGACTGGTTCATTGGTTGGTTTTAAAGGAGCCCCAGTCTGACATTTAGGCTCATTTACTGTCTAGACTAACATCCTTTGGAGAACAATCTTTATATAGCCTATTATCAGTTATTTGGTGAAATGAACATGAAATAGTTTGAGGAAACAGGGCTCCAGCAATTAGGATAAGAAGAAAATCAACTAATAAAAAAGAGAGAAACTATCGAAAGGTAACCTAACATCACAATTCTGCAGAAGATTTGTCTGGCTTCCTTAGCACCACAAACTCAGAAAGACATTCAGACACTCCGCAAAAAAAGCATGATAAAAATAATACTTATTCAAGTTTAACTTCATTAAACAGAGAAAATAGGTATTTATGGGGAAATAACTGCTATAATGTGGTTCTTGAGATTCATTGAGGAACTATATTGAGTACCAGAATACTCCCCAGTATGTAGGTTCGGGAATAAATACATGCTTAGCCACCCCACCAGTCGTGTACCCTGGGGGAAAATTTTTTCATTTTATTTTAATTTCCTGAGGCACTCTGATTGGTTGATTGACTGATTTCTACTGAGTTACAAAAACCCTATTTTTCTGGAATAAATAGCTCACACCTCCATCATTAGGCCACACTGCACCTACCACCAATGTTCTACTACCACTTACTACTATCAAATTGATCCTTTCTAGTCCTTCCAGCCTGCTTTCTCCCCTCCTCCTATGTAAGTATCTATTTGTTCCTGTAGCCTAAACTTATTTTTATTGTTTTGTTAGTTTGTTTTGTTTATAGAAACAAATATTTTTAAAGATCTATAGGAGAATGTGAAGATTAGCATGTTTAGGAACTAACACTAGACCAAAACATAAAAACAAACAAAACTCTGGCATCATAATACCAATATTTGTATTAATAATAACCAGCCTTTGTTAAAGTTTCAAGGGAATCTTCTGGGTTTTTTTTGTTTGTTTGTTTGCTTGAGAGTAGGTCTCTCTATTTTTGCCCATGGAACCACAGGCTCACATTGCCCGGGGTACTATGGACTCAAGCAATCCCCACTCTCAGTTTCCCAGGAAGCTGGGATTAGAGGCGAGCGCCACCATGCTCAGCTATTTTTGGGGACTAGGTCTTGCTACATGCCCCCGAAGGGACTCTAACCACGATCCCTGGCCCAGCCATGGCTTCCTAGGCTGCCACCTACAGGTATGTGCCACCATGCCTGGCCTCTCAAGGGAATCTTTAAAAAGGCCTACTTTTAAAAGGCAGTCATGAGGATTTAGGAATCAATGTACTAAATGTGAAAAGCTTTCACATCTGTGTCCAACTTTGAAAAGCCCTGGTTAAAGGCTAAGTTTATTAATCAAATTAGTTAAATTAACAACAGAAGATCAATAAAATGGGTTTTGAGATTTTCCAGTATATAAAAGGATTGCTTAATACACATTTGGTATGTCCAAGAACATTGGAAGCAGATGGCCTGATGTAGACTTCAAGTAGGTCAACAGATAAAAGTCAGGAGTTGGTAATCAGAAGACTTGATCTTGACTCCTTAATCAGGAGTCAAGCTCAGGAGTCAGGAGTTGGTAATCAGAAGACTTGAGAAGACTCCTGTTCTGTTGTTGTGTGACCTCAGGAAAGCCACTTAAAGCTCAGTTTTCTTAGTGAAGAGTTAAGATCACATGAGATAGAATATGTAAAATGTACTTTTCAAAATGTAGTATCATTTTTCAAATATTAGTAATCAATGTCATAAATTAACAAAATGAAAACATTTATCATTAATCTCTACAGCTAAAAGAAAATGAGAGGAATCTACTCACTATAGGAAGTTGATGAGTAGTATTTTATTTCCATAGAAGTTTTGTTATTTACAAATAAAACCTGGCAATGCTGAATATATCACTCTTTTTTTTTAATGTTTGTTTATTTATTTATGTTTCACATTTTTGTGTTCCCGGGGGATCATCCACCACCTTCCCTCCCTGACCACTCCCTTATATCTGTACGTCTACAGCAAGAAAGGAGCTATAAGCATTTCTATGTAGCATGATACATTTTTAAGTAGTATTAGCATATATTGATGAAATAAAGCATGGGAACCAAGTAAGCACCTAGTCAACACAAAATTTTTTAAGATTCCTGCTGTAACCAGGATGCCTGCTTCAGCCAGCATTGTTAAATAGAACTAGGAAAAATTGTGTGAGTTAAAGTCAACCATGAAAAGAAGCATGCGCTCATTTGCCTGGAGCCTTAAAAAAGTCGGGATTAGCCTAAACGTTTTTAAGCAATAGTATGTCATTTAAAGGATATCAAGACAGAAATCTAAAAAACTAATTGGCTGCCATTTTCTACTCTATATTTGCTTTTTTAATGAAATATGTGTTTTTTGGAGAAAACAATGGTTATATTTATTATAGACAGATGTTCAGATTCTGTTTAATGATAGAATCATAAAAGCAGGTAGGAGATCTAGGAGAAGATAGTTAAATATGTGACATAAAATTAGTATATATTTTATGAACTAAACCAACTTGTAAATGGAAATTCTGAAATATATTTTCAAAGTTAGTTTAATCAGTATCGTATAGGGTTTAGGGATAATGGGTTTTGCCTAAGTGGTAGACTGTCCCTAGCTCTTGGCTAGAAGACACTTAAAACAGAAAAAAGAGAGGGAGAATTAATGAAAAGAAGTCAGACTATGAACTGCAGATTTAAAATAAAACTACAAGCTTTGAACTTTCCCATTTCCTAATAAAAGGAGGTACAAAGAAATTATTGTTGGAAATATTTACTAATTTAAGAACCACAACATAAAAGACTTAATAAAAGGCAGAGCTTTTCTATTAAGAGATGATCTGAAGGTAATTTAGTGAGCCTTGTATTTTGCTTTAAAAGCGGTGATCAGACTCTGGTTTCTTTAATAGAAAAATAAGAAAGCTATATATTGGAATGTATTCTAATATTCAATATTCTTAGAATAAAATATTGCTATTACACTGAGAGTCAATATGAGAAACCTGGCTCATATATAACACAGTTTTCATGTATTTGATAATGTAAAGGTAGTCCCATCCTTTATATACTAAGTAAAGCTGGGCATATTATTTGGGCATATTACTTGGATTTCAACTTTTAACTCAGTACAAGTTCATAGCCATCCAAATACCTAAGATAGGAAGATAGGAGAGGGCAAAGGTGAATTCAGGATTTATGTGGAGCAGCAAAGTCAGTCAGCATATATAAATGTCAGTGAATCAAAGAAATAGAATAGAGAGAGGAAAAGGAACAGGTTTCACTCAGTTGCAAAAACATGAAAGATAATATTTCATATACTCCTTCAAAATTCCATCAATCAAATCCAAAGTATTCTTGAAATATTGCTTATGGTGGTCACTATTCATTCACCAAGGAATCAAAGATGACTCTAACTTACTGTTTTCAATAGTTCTTAGCACTTCTGTTTACACTAAACTAGAACACCATTGTGGCATCAGCCGCTTTCAATCATGTACTGAAGCATCAAAGGATAAAATGATCAATTAGTTACATTCCTTTCAGTTTCTAGGAGCAAAATAATAATAAAATAAAATTATGTCATTTTCATGTGTGAAATTAGTTAAGAGAAGTTATTTTCACTTACTGTTCTTGGTATCTTTTATCTGATAAATGTGGGCTAATAAAAAAAAGGTGATCTGTTCTTCTAATGAACAACCCTGGTTAATGATTATTAATAGTCTACTATGTGACAACTATACTAAATACTTTACATATATTGCCTCACTTAACCCTAACAACAATTTATGAACAGGCACTATTAAAGCCTCTATTTCCAGTGAAGTCTGTAGGAACTGTGAAGGAGTGATTTGTCTGAGGACAACTGTCTAGTAAGAAGCACAGCCAACCTTCAAACTCTGTCTTTTGAATCCTAGAATTGTATGCTTTTTCTAACAGACATTACTACAACAGCTTTCTTTGCAGATTATTCACAAATTATAAAGTCATTATAGAAATGATCAAATTATCTTCACCTTTCTCCAGTCTAAAACCTAAATGATGCTTGGACAGCAAACAAAAATCTTAATATAGTAGTAACAAAATTATAGCAAATTTTATACCAAACATGGAATTCATGTGATAAAAATTACTAGAGTTGATATATGGATTATCTGCCAGCAAAATCATGGTGTTAGAGTATATATATATTTGCAAAATATATATATATTTGCAAATGTAATATATATGTAATATATATGTATATATAATATATATGTTATATATATATATATTTGCAAATGTAAGATTTTTCTGAGTTGCCTCAATGTATTTGTATCCAGTTTCTCTCCTCTGTGAGCAATGTTGCCTGGTGATCTGCTTATAACATAATATGTTAATCCTTATTAGAGATTACATCCTTAGATTCTGTAGCCTAATGAATCTCAGAGCAAAACATTTGCTTAAATAGGTATTAATCCTGATGTAGTTGTCAAATTACTACTGAAAATGCAATTCCAAAATATAAAGATTTCTACTTAGATGCTAGTCCTCCATTGTAGCACATTAAGCAAGAAATAAAGAAATTCTATCAGAGACTGCCATTATTCAATATGTACATTAGAATTAAAAGATGAACATTTCCTCATTTTGTAGGTACAAATGTGGGGAAACATTCAACAATAAATTAGATCACTGTTCATACATAAGCAAATTAACCTGATACAAAAAAACTATGAGACTTTACTATATGACAAGAATCTACAAATCTTAGCCCTAAAATAATGACATATATATGCTTACAAACACATGATTACTTTTTGTGGACTCTTCAGCTACTGGATGCATCATAGTACATACTGACATCAGGGTCCTTTGTTGGAGGATATTTATTAGACCAAGTTTGTATTCAATGTATCAATTATACGTTGGTAATTTCTACTGATATATTTATCTGTGCATAAAAAGTGAATTGTATAGTAAAAGGTTGACTACTAAAATACAACCAAAAAAATCCATTCATATCTTGGACACAAATCTACATACTACAGGAACATCATAGCATTGGGGAACACCATAGCATCAGTTTTATCAGCAAAACCCACAAATTATGCATAGCGCTGAATGACAAGAATGACCTTAAACCTGTGTTCAATGACACTCATTATTATTTGGTTAGCTACATGAAAAATGTTCATCACTTATTAGGGAAATTCAAATCAAAACCATAGTGAGATATCATCTAACATCTGTGATGTTTAAAAAAGACTACTAACAAAAGATCTTAGCAAGGAGCTGGAGAAAGAGGAACCCTTGCTCAAGATTGGCAGGCACGTGAATTGTTCAAGCCATTCTGGAAAGCAGATGGACCATCTAGTTTAACGAGTCTCATCTAGTTTAACGAGTCTCTTTCAGCCAAACACTAGTCTCTTCATCAATAGTAGTGTGTGATTTAATGTTTAAAGAGTCAAAAACATACCAAAGAAGATAGTGTAATGAAATATTCTGTTTGAAATTTGAAAATCTAGTTGAATTCTATAATTAATTTTCCCTGTGAGTGAGGGCTACAATTCAGTTTTCTCAAGATAATGAAAAATTGTCATGATAATCTTAAAATTGTTATATACAGTTCTGTTGATTTATACTGTATTGCCTTTAGAAAAATTAATCTAAAACTATGGCTAATTTCATATCTGTATTTCCTTTGAAAACTGCATTTAAAAGGACAAATATTTGAGAGTCTAGCAAGATGGAAGAGTGAAGACACTAGACTCACCTCCTCCATATGTTCAGAACCAAATCACAACAGAACAAAATCAATAAGCCCTGAAAGCCTGACTAATGCTGAACAGAATAACGTGGAAAAAAACTGTAATTAAACTGTATTTAGCAAAACTTAGGCATTACAACCCATGAGAGGGAGGAGTGGCTACTATGTGGAGTTGGCATGCTTTTGTTAGCTCGAGTACACACACACACACACACACACATATTAGAATTTCAAAAAGTTAGGCACACTCTACTGGAGAAAGGGACATGAGAATTAGCCCGTAGGAAAAGCATGCACCACTGGAGAACACTGTAGTAATTGAGTCTGGGGCTCCTACACTAGATCAGTCGAAGCCTGAACCAGTGGGAGAGAAAAAATAATACCATCTGTGTCTCTTAAAGGCAAGACTGCTATTTACATCCTGAGTTTGTGATATGTTAAAACCTGCCTCACAGATACCCAGGTTCAAAACAGAAGACAACTAAATGATCATACTAATCAGAGTTAAGCACCTGGATCTTAATAACAGGAACAATCACCCCGGAATAAGACTCAACATTCAAAAAGCAAAATGAATCATTACTGTGTTTTGCAAGCATCCCATCTGGGTAGGTTCATCATTGGTTCTAGTAGCTAAAGAAGAATGTTAAGAGCCCTTGGTATCACCTTCACAGGCTTTTAAGAGTGAACCAGGAAAAAACCAACCAGCAAGGGAAAAGAAACTTGAATTTCACTCTCTCCCCCTTACCACAGTGACACGGCCCTTTTTAGTCCCACCCTCCTATGCCCAGGTGTGCCCACTTACACATGGGAACACCTATTGTGTTCACAAGGAGGGCATAGCTACACAGGTGCTGGTCACAGAGGCTAATGGCCGAAGGGGTGGAAAAATCCTTGGAACTCATTTACCCTACAACTGTGTTGTGGCTTTGTCTCAACTATAGTACTCACCCAACACATAAAATGCTCAAACATTGCCTAGAGTTGAGGCTATCAGGAGCCTCTATAAGCCATTTTGGTCAAAGATTTGACTTAAGGGAAGGTATCACTATGATCCCTTGATGCTCACTGGATACAACCATATGGTGGAAAACAGCCCAACCCAGCACATACCGGATATATCAATACAACTCAACAACAAACAAGTCTCACACAGACACATTAACCTACCTTTCTGTGTGCATACTAAAGAATGCACAGCTGTGAGAGGACTAATGTGCTCTTCAGGAAATCAGTAGTCTTAACACAGATGATGAAACTCAGGCCATTTAGCCAAATTGGTCATGGCTCCTATGTGTCTACAAATGCACAACAAATTCCAGTACTGACACCCTCCCTAAACAACTCCCAGAGCTTCCCTGCTTTTAAGCAAGGAAACCTTCTGATAAAAAATTCATAGCCCCTTGGTCTGGATAGTGGATGTGAGATTATATTCCACAATCCTGGTCGGTATCTCCCAGATATTGTATTTTTTCTTTATTTAAACACTTGGAGCTCAGTATTTGATTTTCTATTGGGTGTTTAAGCACATGAACCAGCTTTTAATGGCAGCTGGTCCTTCCCATTACCCTTACTGGCAGCAGCACCCTGGCCATTTGAATTGGTAGAAAAACATTTAAACAAAATTAGGAGAGGTATAATGCCAAATTATTAAGATAAGAAAAGGCAAGTCCCTATTACAGCCCATAAAACAAAAAATGAAGTGAAATAAAAAATAAAAATAAAATAATAAAATAAAAAATAAATAAATAAAATATTTTAAAAATAAAATAAAAAAATAAAAAAACAGTTAAATCAATGAGTTGTAAAAATAAAAATAGGGATCGATAGAATAAAATCTAAATCCATATATATTTTATCTATGTTAATAGCAACTTAAATCATGATAAAGGAGTCTTGACCATACAACAGAGAAAAGAATCTCTTTAACAAATGCTGGGAAAACTGAATGGATACATGTAAAAGAATGAAGTTGGATTACTCTTTAACTCCACATACAAAAATAAATTCTAAATGAATCGAAGAATTGGTTATTAGACCTGCAATGATAAAATATAGAGAAGACAACATTGCCAACATTTTGTAACATCAATGATAAGGATGGTTTTGGAGACTTGACTTCTGTGGTGAAGGAAATAAAAGCAAAAGTACACAATTGGGATGACTTCAAACTAAAAATCTTCTACACAGTGATAGACAATATAAGTGGATTCAAAAGATATCTTACTGAGTGGGAGAAAATATTCACATTTTACACAAATAACAAGATCTACAAAGCACTCAGTTTAACAGTTAAAAAATAACCCAATTAATAAATGGATAGTAGAGCTAAGCAGACAATTCATCAAAGAAGGTATTCAGAAGACCAGTAGACACATGAAAAAATTCTCATCACTTTCAATTAAAGAGATACAGGTTAAAACTACAATGAGATATCATCTTTCACCTATGTGAATTCATATTAAAAAGACCCCTGTAAGGTAAATTAAGAAGACCTCTGTAAAGTATTTTCCTCCACTAGCCTCTATGACCAGCACCTGATGTGTACCCTCCCTATGAGTATAATGCCCAGCAGTTGTGCCCATGTGTGAGTGAGCTCACCTGAACCTGAGAGGAGGCAATAAGGGGTGATATGTCACCCTCAGAGGGGAGTTCAGGGAAGAGAGAAGAGAGCACCACAAAAAGAGAATGTGAAGAAAATGCCAGAGAGAAAGAGGCCACAGAAAGAGTGTGAAGATTCCTGAGGGTTGGAGGGTTTATCTGTCTTCAGGTCCCCATAGCCTTGACCCTGACTCTGATCATGCCCTGTCTGGTATGTCTAAGTAACTGCTAGGACCAATTAAGAACCTACCAAGAGACTGATGCTTGTACTACACCTGGCGCCTTGAACAGGCTGGTTATCCGACAACCCCCAACAAGAAGTACTTGAAAGGATGCAGAGAAAGAGGAACCATAATACACAGTTGATGGAAATGCAATCTGGTACAGCCACTTTGGAAAGTGATCAGGGTTTTCCTTTAAAAAGCTAAAAGTAGAAATACCATATGACTCAGAAATTCCAATCTGGAGTATTTATCTGAAGAACATTACCAACTCAAAACTTTATGTGCCCTACTATTTTTTAAAGCAGCATAATTTACAATCTCTAGGATGTGGAAATAATCTAAATGTCCATTGACAAAGGATTAGATCAAGAAGATGTGGTTATAAACATATAATAGGATAATATTTAGCCATAAGGAAAGACAAATGTCACCTTTTATAGCAAAATGGATAACTGTATGCAATGAAGCAAGTCAGAATGACACAAATATCTGACATTTACACAGTAGATGATCCTAGCTGATATTAATAAATCAAGACTTCTGAAGTTAAGAAGGATAGGAAGGGCTAAAGGGATATATGCTAAAGAAACCTTTTAGTTTGATGTAGTCCAAGCTGTTTATGTTTTCCTTCATTTTTTTTGCCAGCTGTAGTTGTTTCCAGAAATGGATTTCTGAAGTGAAATTCATGGAAGGTTTTACCCAGGTTTTCCTCTCTGCATTTTATGGTTTCAGGTTTCACATCCAAGTCTTTTATCCATTTTGAGTTGATTTTGTACAGAGTGTGAGGGTGTTATCTTGGTTTATTTTTTGCAAGTCGTGGTCCAGTTTTTCCCAGCGTCATTTATTGAAGAGGTGTCCTTGTTCCAGTGTATGTTTTTTGCCCCTTTGTTGAAGGTTAGTTGACCACATACATGTGGTTTTATTTCTGGGTACTCGATTCTGATCCATTGGTCTGTTTGTCTGTTTCTGTGGCTTTGTAGTAAAATAGTTTGAAATCTGGGATTGTAATGCTTCCATTCTCTCTTCTGTTTGTCAAGAGGGTTTTGGCTATTCAGGGTCTTTTTATGTTCCATATGAATTTCAGTAATTTTTGTTCTCTCTTTTTATAATATGTCATTGGGATCTTTATTGGAATTGCATTGAATCTGTAGATTGCCTTTGGTAATATGGCCATTTTGATAATGTTGATTCTTCCAATCCATGAACAGGGACTGTCTTTCCATTTTTTAACATCTTCTATTTCTTTTAAGAATGCTTTATAGTTTTCTTTATATAGGTCTTTTACTTCTTTTGTTAGGTTTATTCCCAAGTATTTAATTATCTTTGGTGAGATGGTAAATGGAGTTTTTTTAATTTCATCAAAAATAAGGAGAAACAAAAAGATACTTCACCAAAGAGGAAATACAAGTGGTAAATAGGCACATGAAAGAATGCACCACATCACTAATAATCAGGGAAATGCAAATTAAAACCACACTGAGGGCCGGGCATGATGGCGCATGTCTGTAAGCAACAGCCTAGGAAGCCAGGGCCAGGGATCGCGGTTCGGTCTTGCTGGGAGCACATAGCAAAACCTAGTTCTAAAAATATATAGCTGGGCATGGTGGTGTGTGCCTGTAATCCCAGCTACCTGGGAAGCTGAGGCTGGCAATTGCTAGAGTCTGTGGTACCACCGGCAATATGAACCTGCGGTTCCACAGGAAAAAATAGTGAGACCTGAGACCTAGTCTCAAAAAAAAAAAAAAAAGAAAAAACCCACACTGAGATACCATTTTACACCAGTACAAATGGCCCGTATAAAAAAAATGGACAACAAATGTTGGCACGGATGTGGGGAAAAAGGAACTCTCTTACACTGCTGGTAGTGCAAACTGGACCAGCCACTATGAAAAACTGTGGAGGATCCTCAAACAATTGAAAGTGGAATTACCATTTGACCCAGCAATCCCACCACCCAGCAATCTACCCAGAGGACAATGAAAACACTAATTGAAAAGGACACCTGTACATGCATGTTTATTGCAGCTCTGTTTACAAATGCCCCAAAACCAATGAATAACTGGAAAAAAAATGCAGTATTTGTACATGATGGAATACTATGCATCAATCAAGGAGGACAAACATATATCATTTGCAGCAACATGGATGGAGTAGAAGGACTCTTATTAGCAGAAATAGCCAGAAAGAAAAAGAAAAATACAGGATGGTCTCACTTATAGGAAGGATATAGGGAAAAACAAACAAACGAATAAGAAAAATTAGAAAAAACCAACAGAACAGAATGATACAATGAAAATGGGGAAGGCAGAGTGCACAAAAGAATAAGATGATTAACAGGTATTAAGAAAATGGGAAAACCCCAGGGTACACAATAATGTTTTATATATATATATGTATACATATATATGTTATATATGTATATATGTTATATATATGTATGTATACATATATATAAAATTAAAGAAATTAAATTAGTTTTAAAAAGAGGGGAAAATATCATCAGGCCTATGAGATGGATGGGAATAAAATAAGTAGAATGATGGGCAAGTGATATTGTCCACAGAGTTTAAAAAATGGTGTTTTGGAGGGTAGAAGCTCAATCTGGTAGGATACAGGGAGTTGGGGTTAAAAACAAAACTGTAAACATTGATTATAGTGCAAAGAGAATCAGATTTAACTTTTCAAACAGGAAACTGATAGTTTCTAAGGTTGGGACATGACATGTTAACACTCAATCTTTAGTTGTATATACCTAATAAAATGAAACCCTATCAAAAAAAGAAAGAAAAATGCTAAAGAAAAAAATAAGACTATTTTGAATATTTTAATATAAATAATACATGTCACTTTGTCTATATAAATATAAAAGTAAATAACCATATTTTTAGGATTGGAAACAAAACTGGTCATAACTTTAAAAAATACAAGAAGAATAAATTCTTGATATTACTGTACCTACCTTTATTGTGATACTGTAATGTCCAACAAATGTTGCACTTATCCATGATCTGGAATGGGGATCACCCAAGAATTCTATATGATATTCTTCAACATTCCCATCTAGATCATAGGTCACATATTTCTGTTTAAAAGGATCAGGGCAAAGTATCCCTGGCCAACTAAAAAAGAAAACAATTTTAATTATTTTGAGGCTTTAAAAAAAAAATAGACATCAATGTATGTGTCACAATCAGTAAATTCTCCCCTTAGCATTTTAACAAATTTTTCAAAAAGAAACTTATTAGATTCATATTCATATTATATCTTTTAAAAGTAGACTATTCATGTAATACAATTAGCTATGTCTTTGTAGCTATAGAAAGTTTTGAAATAATCACGAGATTACGATATGCATAAGCTATAAGGAGAAAGAATAAGACAAAAGAATGATTTTTAGGTTCAATAAGTGACATTCAAGTAAACTCATAGGAAAGAGGAAAAAAGTTATCAGATTCATGGCAGGATCAAATAAACTCTGATCAATCTGAATCTTAATTATTGAAATGTTTACCTATCACAAGGCTTCTGATACAGGTGAGGGTTGGTTTTTCCTGAGGCAGGACTGCCAAAGGACTGGAAGCTCAGACTGCAATCAACTTTTCCAATAGAAATAGGGATCAATAGTTTAATGCTATCTGCTACTTTAATGGGTGACAAAAAACATTATCTTAAATGGGGAAAAACTAAAATCACTCCAATTAAGATCCGGAACCAGAAAAGGATGCCCACTCTCTCCACTACTTTTTAACATTGTACTGGAAGTTTTAGCCAGGGCAATATGGCAAGAGAAAGATATGAAAGGGATACAAATAGGAAAAGAGGAACTGGAGCTATCATTATATGCAGATGATATGAGTCTTTATGTAGAGAACCCCAAAAAATCTACAGAAAAACTTCTCGAAACAATAAACCAGTTCAGTAAGGTAGCTGGTTGCAAAATAAACACACAGAAGTCAGTAGCCTTCCTATATGCAAAAAATCAAGCAGAAGAAGAAATTAAAAAAGCCATCCCATTTACCATAGCACCAAAAACAATTAAATACCTGGGAATATACCTAACAAAGCATGTGAAATAACTATACAAAGAAAACTTTAAAACGCTGTTGAAAGATAGAAGAAGACATAAGGAAATGGAAAGACATTCCTTGCTCATGGATGGGAAGAATTCCATCATCAAGATGGCCATCCTACCAAAAGCAATTTACAGATTCAATGCAATCCCCATAAAAATTCCAATGACATTCTTTAAAGAGAACAAAAACTACAGAAATTCATATGGAATAACAAATGACCTCGAATATCAAAAAACCTCCTGGCCAAAAAAAAGAGAGAATGGAGGCCTAACTATACCAGACTTCAAGTTATACTACAAAGCCATAATAATTAAAACAGCATGGTCCTGAGAAGCTGAGTTAAATCCTTGTGGTTCCTGGGCCTCTCCTTTTAGGGGGAAAGGAGACAGAGGGCAGTCTTATGTCATTGAATAGGGAGGGCTGGAGGGATTACAAATTGGTTTATACCACCTAGAACCCCAGGAACAAATGCTTTAGATGAATTGGAAGTTACAACAGAAAGTTAAGTTGGGGTTCAGGCCCCAAATCAGTTAGATTATGTGGTTATTATCAGTTTCCTGTCACAGTATCATTACTAGCTGCATTATGTTATTTGATTACTCTTATTGAGCTGCCCTTAAGAGTAAAATTAAGAGGTGTTTATCATCTAAACCTATACTGGAAATGTACGTTTCTGAAGGAACTCACTAAAGGAAGTTTCAAATAGACAGGTAAACTAAGAATGAGCAGCAGCTGTGATGGATAGAAATTTAATGGAAATCTTTAATCTGAATAACTACTTTAAAAGTAAAAAAAACTATAACCATTAAATTATATTTGTTTAAACCTTTGTATAGTATATAGAGTTCATGTGTAATACAAGGCAATTTGTACCTCAAAACAATTTTTAAAAAATTATTACCAAGCAATTATCAAATTATATGTAGCACCTGCTCTGTTCAGCACAAAACAGTTCTAGCATTTCTAACACTTAATGCATGAAAGAAGGATTTTGTGGTTAATATGCATGAGTGTCTACACTCCAGAAACAAATACTAATATTACTACTTTTAACATCAAATCTACTGGGCACAAGAGTAAAGATAAAAAAAAATTTTTAACAGTTAAGAGAAAAAAAAAAGAAAAGAATAAACACAAAATTACCGGGGGTGGGGGGGGGTGGAATATAAAGACAGAGATGACTCTTAAAATACCAGATGCCAATAAAAAAGTTCTGTTCTTTATTTAAAATATGTTATACTGTAGAATATATTGATGGTGATTTAGGTGAATTATTAGAAGTAATGTCAAATGTTCAAATTAACTGGAGCACCTTAGTATTTCTTCATTGTAGAGGAACTGTTTAACTTCTAATCTGTATATCCCAGCTAAAATGGAATATACCAAAAAGGAGAAAAAGCTGAGCAGAGGCAACAGATGCAGAAAATATGATTACCTCTCTCCAGCTGCTACATTCATCATCTTCTCTGACTTGCTAAAATTGAAGAAGCTGATGTCCATTTTTTACCCTCACTCTGACCTCAATTTGAGTTCCAAACTGTCAATGGTGATAGCACACTGTGCACTTATATATCTCAATTTTTCATTTTCATGTTGATAAATCCTGAAATGTTGTCTGGGGTCTTAAAGATGGAGAAGCAGAATAAGAGTATGGCAATGGAATGATATGAGAACTAACAGGAAAGTATAAAGTCGATTTTAGAATCTGTGCATGTCGAAAAGTAAAATGTATAAATACAACCTAGTCAAATAAATACCAGGTGTTAGAATCCACTGGAAAGGTAAGAGGGTATTTTGGCAAGACAAGTAACTTGAAAGGAAAGACAAATATTACATGAAGAAACATGCCATACAAGCTGTTTAGCCAGTGGTCTAATAAGATATTATTGCTACTGCACCAATACAAACTGAAACTTCAGCATGACTTCAGTTGCCATGTATTTATTCCCAATGAGAAGTACTTAACTGCTATACTTGAATTATAGTTTGGGTGTTCAAAAGAGAATAAAAAATTACTTGGGTGGTTGCATTCTTAATCTGTGAAAAACAAAATGCACGAGTTGGAATCATCATCAATAATTTAATGTTATCTTTGCTAAGAAATCACCAGCTGGACCTAACTGAAGAGACTAAGGGGAAAAGGAAGTTTCCCATCCATGTATACATTTTAAATATATTAATTGATAAACAAATTGCAATAAGAATCAAATAATAATTTAAATGTAGAAATTATCAAGTATGAATCTTAGTTTATAAATTTATATGCTGCATTTAAAAAGCATTGCTGGATAAGTTTGTCAAAGGCATACTTTATAATCACACTGTTCAGATTATAATGTTATGACACAAATATATGTCCTATAAATTAATTTTCATATTCATGAGAAAGCATTGTATAATAAAATGCCTGTGTAAATGTGTTCACATGGGCACCCTAAATAGAGCTAGTTTCTGCTTGACAAAGTATTTCCAATACTAAATTAGATATGAACCATAAATAAAATTATTATCAAAGATAACCAAAAAAAATACCCCAAAACAATCCATCTCAAGTGATATTAAGGATTTAATATTACGATATTAAGGATCAAGGAATCCCAAAATGAGAAAATCAAATACTAAATAACAGAATGAATATGACGAAAAGAAGAATCAGTGAACTTAATGACAGAATAGAAATGATCCATCTAAAGGAGAGAAAAGAGACTTTAAAATATATATTGACTTCCTTTTCTTTCCTCAAAAGAACTCTCATATGTATGTGTACAACAAGAATAATAGCATGTAAATATAAAGTCATTATAATAATCCACAAATAAAAAGCAAAAGTATACCAGGTCAGCACTGAATCTGAGATTTCAAGTTGAGCTAAGAAAAATTAAAAAAAATGTAGATTAAAAAAGACATAAAAATTAGGAAAAAATGAAAACAAAATTGGAAAAAATGAAAATCTAAAGAGAGAGATGACTAAACTCGGAGAATTTTGAAAATTTTCAATAAAGATAAAATTGAAATAAACATGAGGGGGAAAAAGGTTCAATTGGTAAAGCCTTCAGAAAAACAATAGAAAGTGAAAATATTTAAATTAAAATATATTGATATAGTTGACAAAAAAGTACTATCAAAGTAACTAAAAATGATTCATCGTGACATAGGAATCTCAAAATGAGAAAAATCAAAAAGTAATACAATAGGTTGTTTTTAACCTTTAAAATTTAATTAAAAAATAAAAGTCTTGAATTTGTACACTGAAAGTGCACACTGTATAATGGTGGAAATCAATCCTAAGGGGAAATGTTGAGATATATCATAATAAATATATAGAATTCTAAAGAAAAAGAAAAGTATCTTTCAGGCATCAAGTCAACAATGATGAAATATGCCTTCTTTCCAAAACAGACTAGGTGGGGTCATAATTTAAGACTTTATGAAGTCATAATATTCAAATTGGAAATTAATAAATTTAAAAATACCCCCAAATTTAATTTAAAAATGCTTTCAATAACCCCTTTCAAAGAGTAAATCACAAAGAATATTAACATTTAAAACTGAGTGATAATAAAACAAAAGATACCAAAAATTGTGGGCTATAGCTAACGTAGTGCTTAGAGAGCAATATATCACTTTAATTACTTATATCAAGAGGAACAAAGATTTGAATCATCTAAATTTCCAATTTAAGAAAACAAAAAATTAACAAGGGCTAATTAAATCAAGCAAAGAATGAGATCAGAAATCGATAAGTAACTAATAAGGCAAACAACAGAAAAACACTGCATCTTTGAAGACTTTGAAAATTCAAAACTCAACAAAGACTATACAAGAGTTTATTTAAAAACAACAGATTCTTACTTTGACCAATCCTGTAGTTTTACCGAAACCAAGCTTCCAAGAGGGAGCTGTGAATAAACAATCTTAAATCCACTTTGATGAAGCTGAGACTCTTCAGGAAAGTCTTCTTCAGAGATAGAACACTTATTATATCTTGAATCACTGTTCATGAAGCAGTACCAGGGTTCATTGTGATCAACTTTTCCTGCATCCGCACTAGACAACAATCTCCATTTCAGACAACTTTCATCCTCACACTGAACCCACACTTTGTTCACATACATGCTGTTTTCTACTGAGGAATCCATTGCTGTATTACAATATTCTACTATTTTCTTAGCTTCCAAAATTTCCTTTTCCAAAATGCATTAAATCTGGAAAATAAAAAAAATAAGAATTCAAGACTAGAAGATGGAGAAATTCAAATGAAAATACAAAAAAAAAATTCTCAAAACCTTGTTTGTTTGCCCGCTTTCTATTCTATAAAAACTATTAGACCCATTAGAAATGAAAGAACAAAATAGAAGTAGCAATCATTCTATATTTAAAATGCTCCAAAATTAAAAATAATAAAAGTGTGATAAAGCAGAAGAGGAGCAGAGTGTTAATTACAATATCTATTAATCTACTACACTGTACATAGCTGGTAGTCAATTATTTTTGTGTAGGCTTTATTGAAATGTTTGCTATGAGTCAGGTGCCATTCCCAGAGCTTCAAGTACACAACTTACAAGATCTTAGTATGACCATTTTTAGAGCAAAAACTGAAGTTGAGAAAAATAACTTGCTTAAGATCACAGTGATGTTATATAGAAGAGCTGAGCACTGAAATGCAGACAGTTTAGTTCCAAATTCTGTGAAGTCACCCACCAGCCAGATCTCACTGCCTTTAGGTGAGTCAGAGAGACAGAGCTAGAGATACTGCATGATGATCCTTTTCCTAGTTCTAAGGAAAATCAAATGCAAGAATTTACTTTACCATATGAAAATTTGAAATGTCTCAAAATTAAAGGAATCTTTATAGCTTTACCTTTTACCCATTACTCCTTCAAATTATTTGGAAAGACTTTCCTTAGAGTGTACAATTAATTTTTTTTTATATATGAAAGTTACAAATGCAAGGTTCAACCCCCAACTTTTACCTTTAATAACAGTTACGTGTAAAAGTGATAAGGGTTTCATAACACAGATTCACAAGGAACTCACACAACTTAGAAAAAACAAAACAAGAAGCCAACCCAAAAAATGGGGAGAAGAACTAAAAAGATCCTTCTCCAAAAAAGGAAATACAAATGGCCAACAGGCACATGGAAAATTGCTCAATGTCACTAGAAATCAGGGAAATGCAAATCAAAACCATAATGAGATACCACTTTGCAACAGTAAGAATGGCCCATGTCAAAAAAAGGGCAACAATTAAGTGCTGGCATGGATGTGGAGACAAAGGAACACTCTTACACTGCTGGTGGGAATATAAACTGGGCCAGTCACTATGGAAAGCAGTGTAGAGGACCCTCAAACTAAAGAAAATGGAACTACCATTTGACCCAGCAATTGCTCTACTGGGAATCTACCCAAAAGAGACCTCAATACTTATACAAAGAAACACCTGTACTCGGATGTTTACTGCAGCACTATTTATAATTGCAAGGACATGGAAACAACCCAAATGTCCCAAAATAGATGAATGGATGAAAAAAGATGTGGTATATATATACACAATGGAATATTACTCATCAATTAAAAATGACAAACTTGATGAATTTGAGATAACATGGATGTACCTAGAAGAAATCATATTAGCAGAAACAAGTCAGAAAGAAAAAGACAGAAACCAAATGGCTTCACTAATATATGGGACACAGAAAAAACAAAGGCCAGGAGGAAAAATCAAAACAAGCTAACACCTAAACTAAAGTACACAACTGTGGGTGTGGGTGAGGGAGGAGCGGTCAGTGAGGGGAGGTGGTGGGTGAACCCCAGGGAATACAAAGATGTGAACCATATATATATATATTATATATATGTAAATTATTTAATAAAATAAGGAAGAATGCTTTACTAATGAATAATTAATAATTGGATAATATAATAATGATTAGCAACTGATTTTGCAAATTAAAATCTATTTTTACATAAAATATCACCTTTTTAATAATTAATTTTTATTTATTTACTTACAAATTTCACATCTTTGCATTCCCCAAGGTTCTCCCACCACCTCCCCTCCCTGAACACTCTCACCCAGTTGTGTGCTTACTTTGGTTGTTAGCTCTTTTGACTTTTCTTCTTGGCCTTTTGTTTCTCCTGTATTCCATATATTAGTGAAACCATCTGGTTTCTGTCTTTTTATTTCTGACCTATTTCTGTTAATGTGATTCCTTCTAGGTCCATCCATATTATCTCAAATGCTTCAAATTTGTCATTTCTAATTGATGAACAATATTCCATTGTGTATATATAACACATCTTTTCATCCATTCATCTGTTTTGGGACATTTGGGTTGTTTCCATGTCCTTGCAATTACAAATAATGCAGCAATAAACATGTGAATACAGGTGTCCCTTTGTATAAGTATTTTGGTTTCCTTTGGGTAGATTCCCAGTAGAACAATTGCTGGGTTAAATGGTAGTTCCATTTTCATTAGTTTGAGGGTCCTCCACACTGCTTTCCATAGTGGCTGAACCAGTTTACATTCCCACCAGCAGTGTTAAGAGTGCTCCTGTTGTCTCCACATCCATGCCAGTACTTCTTGTTGCCCGTTTTTTTGACATGGGCCATTCTAACTGGTGCAAAGTGGTATCTCATTGTGGTTTTGATTTGCATTTTTCTGATTTCTAGTTATGTTGAGCAATTTTTCATGTGCCTGTTGGTCATGTATATTTCCTCTTTGGAGACGTGTCTCTTTAAAAGTTATTTCCCCCTTTTTTTAACTCAGCTTTTTGTTTCTTTTCTAAGTTGTGTGAGTTCCTTGTGATCTTTGTTATCAAACCCTTATCACTTTTATGGAGTGTAAAAATTTTTGCCCATTCAGTTGGATTCCTTTTTGTTTTGGTATTATCTCTTCTGCTGTACAGAAGCTTTTAAATTTGATGTAGACCCAGCTGTTTATGCTTCCCTTCATTTTTTGACAGCCTTTACATGTGTCTTGAAAGGGATTTCTGAAATGTAAGTCTTGGTGCATTTTGCCCAAATTTTCCTCTATGTATGTATTTTATGGTTTCAGGTCTTAACTCCCAAGTCTTTTCTCTATTTTTTTTTGTTTTTCTCTATTTTTGGTTTTTGTACATGGTGTGAGGGAATAGTCTAGCTTCATTTTTGTACATGTAGTGATCCAGTTTTCCCAGCACCATTTATTGAATAGACTGTCCTTATTACAGTGTATGTTTATTGTCCCTTTGTCAAAGACTCGTTGTCCATATATGTGTGGCTTTATAGGCATTCTATTCTGTTCCATTGATCTATGAGTGGCTTTATCTCTGGGCATTCTATTCTGTTCTGGTCTATGTGTCTGTTTTTGTTCCAGTACCACACTGTTTTAATTATGATGGGTTTGTAGAATAATTTGAAGTCTGTGAGGGAAATTCCTTCATTTTCTCTTTTTTGGTCAGGAGAGCTTTAGCTATTCACAGTCTTTTATTGTTCCATATGAATTTCCAAATTAAATTTCCAAATTAAAACCTATTTTTAAATAGATTTCAATATACCATATTTCTGTGTTACTAAATATCAGCACCCAAGTATAAGCAATGTTTAAAGAAGCAGTGGGTTAATCACAAACTAATAATACATTTGGAAACTCTTTTGTTATATACCTTTCCAGAGCCACCACAAATTGCATGAGAAAAAAAATATTGCCAATATACTTTCAGTTGCCATGGCTCACAGTTTTCAACCTCTTAATCACACTCATGTGAATGTATCTACAAAAAATAATTTTGAGACCAACTTACAAATACAAATATCAACAAAATTTATGACAGCACTGCTCATCATACTGACTAAACATCAAAACACCAAAAATCAGAAATATGAAATTTTGTTAGAACAACAGTTGTTTTTAATATTTGCCTGATCTTTTTTTACTGGTAAATTTATGGAAAGCAATAGTATAATTTATTGTAATTGAAATGGATAATGTTTCTGTCTACTCTCTGGATCACTAGACATAAGTCTGAACTTCAGTCCAAGCACTTCAGAGTCAAATTATAAAACTGTTTCAGCAGCCAGCAGCTGTACTTGTTTAGGTGAAACATCATTTTATTTCACTTTATAAAAGAAGAACTTTTTCATCTCTCTCTTTTTGTGTGTATGTGCATATGTTTGTATGTGTGTAAAATAACTTTGCTTCTTTCATTTCATGTAGTAATATACTGGAGTGACATCTAACTAAACAGAATTTACAGATTATCTAGCTGAAACTATCTCTCATAAAATATTTCTACAATTAAATATACTGATGAGATTTTGCTAATACAAATAATTAGTATAATAAATATGAAAGAAAGAAGAATGATTATTATCTGCCTCAACATCTAGGATTTTGTTCATCTTGCAACTATGGACTGCTGTAAAGGAAAAAGCATTCTAAGTTTATGGTGCCACAACAGTGGAAAGCTTAGGAAAATCCATTATGATAGCCTATTATAAAATTTTAAGGGGATTAAAAGATTACTTTTAAATGGTAGATAAAGTTTTTAGATTTTCTAAGGAAGTTGGGTTTCACAGTGGATAATACTGAGAAGATAAATTAATACTAAGAAAATGTCATTATTACTTAAATAGTGATACTCATTTTCAATTGCATCTTAAACCTCTTGGTATTTTAGATTTGACACAGTTTATCCAGGCTAATAGAATTTATAATACAGATTATAAAATACTTATTCTCTTCAAGCCAGATACTCATTATTTCTATCATCTTTTCTCCAACATTTTGTTGGTTTTCAAAATTACTGTCACATACAGAAGATTTTAGTTAAGAAGAGAATGAGGTCAGGAGAAAACTAGAGTCTATGAAGAAAATCCTATAAAATCATGCCTGAAAAGTCCACACTTCAGTGGACTAATGTAAATGATTCAGTGGACAAATGCAAAACTATGCTAAACATAACACTTGCGTTAGCCAACTTTGTGTTCATTTTACTTCAAAACTTAGATGCAGAGAAACATAGAGATCTAAAATTTAAAAATTAAACTTCAGAAAATAACACAGAATAACAATTCAAAATTGTATAGACATAAGTTCAGGTTGCACATTAATCATTCATCGAAGGCAGTAATTATGAATGTCTATAATCAAGGTTCAGAGAGCTCTACAACTTTTTAGTAGGCCAATTAGCTAACCATGCCAAATCTCTGGTTCCTTACCAGAGGCAAGTAAGAGTATTCCTTATTCTCTGCTGAAGAAAAAATACCACAGACTGGATGACTTATAAACAACACAGAATTGTTTCTCAGAGTTCCTGAGGCTAGAAAATTCAGGGTTAAGGTGTTGACCGATTTGGTGTCTGGTGAAGACAGCTTCCTGATTCATATATGTCTGCATTTTTACAGTTATCTAACTCTGGTGTAAAGGGTGCAGGTGTTTCTCAGGGTTCTTTTTTATAAGGACATTAATCCCACTCATTAGGGCTCTGCCCTAAGGATCTAATCATCTGTCAAAGGATACTCCTCTTAACTCTATCACATGGGGGTGAGGGGGAGATTTAACACCCAATCTACAGCAATATCGATCAAACAAATGTTGATTTTGAAGGACAGATAAGTTTTTAGCTAAGGAAGAGAGGATAGTAGCAGATGAATCTAAGAATTCTATTTGGAGCAAATAGATGAACAGTGGCGCTAATAACCAAATAAAGAATATAAATATGAAACAAGCTTGAGGTTTAGAAAACAAGAATAACAAATCTTTATTGATCTTGGGTTTAAGATGCCTATGACTCTCCTAGACAGGCGATTTGAAATATGGGTCTATTACTCTAGAGAAAAAACTCAGACTCAAACAATAGAAAGCTAGAGTGTAAACTGGTTGTCAGAAATTTCAGGCATCTGCTCATTCAAATTCCTGACCATCAGTCACTTACCAAAAGTTTCTTTAAAAAGAGACCAAAGATATTCTAATCACCTAGCTCAAAGGCTTATTTTAAACTTCTAACCACTACTGATTCCTTTACTAATTCCTCATACACCTCAAGTTTCTAAACGTAGGTCCTTCCTAAGGTTCAGTCTTCAAATAATCTCTTTCCAAGGTCCCTTTCTTCAGGATTTTATATAAGTAGTTTTGACACTCGCCCACGCAAATATCTACCAGATTTTCATCTCAAGCCCTGAACTTCATCTCAAGTCCATAACTTCATACTCACATTCCAAATAATTCTGTCATCTTTACCTGGAAGTTCCTCAAGGCACCAGGAACTTGGGCCAAATTGATTGCTTTCCTTCAAAACAGCTGTGCTTTCCCATTATTCTTACTAAGTTCCAGACTCAAATTTCTCCCTATGTCAACTTAGAAATTCCCTACTTCCTTGCTCCTTCAATTAAAATAAACAGCCCACTAGCCATTTGGTCCAATTTCTCCATCCCACATTAATTATTTCAACTCACCAATACCAAATCAACCACATAACCTCTTATTAAAAAATCACTTTCTTTTGTAACAAAACTGAAAATAAGTTCCCCCACTTCAGTATCTGAAATTTCTCCAATAGAATTCTGTAATTTAATGGTCAAAAAAGCATGAATTTTATTATTAGCAGAACTAGATTAAGATCTAAAACCATCACATTAATTTCCTTCATTTCATCTGGAAAGTGGAAATAATACTAGCACTTAAATCATGGTCTAAAAGTTCAATAAAATAAGGCATACAGGGGATGTAGTATGATGCACAGCAACAACTTTACCATGTTCAACCTTTAAGTGCTCTTAACTCCCAGTATTTCCATCATCATGCCTCATATTATAGTGTTGAATACTGTCTACTGTCCAGCACTGGGAAACTAGACAGTAAACACTCTGAGGGCAGAGAATTTATTTTTGTAATCTCAAAAATAAATGAGTTGATGATGGTAACTCTGTTCTCTGTGTATTGCCCTCAAATGTCTAAACAGTGCTTGATATACATTAATTGTTCATGTCACTGCCCTAATTTTGCTTCATTTCTCCTACATTTCTATGAAACAGCTATAACTAGCTAAATATTCTAACAGACGGGAAATGATTAGTGAATACATTTGTATTTATAGCAATATTTTACAAAGCATTACTAGTAAAATTAAATTAAAGAGACCACCAATGTCTTTAGAACCCAAATAACCAGTTAAAAACAACGTAGAACAGAACAGTTATTACAGGAATTTATAAAATTAAAAAGAAATTCATGAGCTACACAAAATAAGAAAACTCCATAAGGATGTTATATAGTTCTCCAAAGATTTCTATATTTCATGAATGTTATTTTAAAATATATGGCAGAGCCCTAAAAAATTAGATCAATTCTTAAAATATTGCATAGTTTCATTGTTCAACAGAACAGAGGTCTTTAAATGGAATATAGCCAATATGAATTATTGTGAAGCATCAATTTTTACTATAATGTATATGTATTTTGTGACTGATGTATCCCAGATGGTAAAATTACAACAGTAAAGTGGTTCTATATAATATCAGAATTTAATGAGACAGTGTGAATAAATAAATACAAAACAGGCATAAAGATAAATGGCTACTTAGAATAGAAATTGTTTTTATGTGAACGTGGAAAAATGATTGTTCCTCCAAATAAAAAAAAAGTTACCATTCTTTTGTTCTGTAACATTGTTACAGAAAGTTTATCTGTTTCTAAGCACAGGCTACCTAATATGATACAGCTCTTCCAGACTTGATAAAAAGCCATAGTTATTTATAGTGCCATCTTCAAATTTGGTACATTTCAGCCTTATAATTTCCTTTTTTTTTTTTTTTTTGAGACTAGGTCTCGCTATTTTTGCCCATGAAACCACAGGTTCACGTTGCCTGGGGTACCACAGACTCAAGCAATCCCCAGTCTCAGCTTCCCAGGTAGCTGGGATTACAGGTGTGCACCACCACGCCTAGCTATTTTTTTGGGACTAGGTCTCACTATGTGCCCCAGGCGGGACTCAAACCACGATCCCTAGCCCCAGTCACTTCATAGGCTGAAGCTTACAGGCATGAGCCATTGTGCCCACCAAGCCTTATAATTTCAATTTTCATCATTTACATTTTCTAGATAATATCTGGCTTATAACCAGTGATTATAAACTACACAATGAACCTATATATTTCCAAAGAGAATTTGAGGTGATCAATAATTTTACTGAGTTTAAAATTTCACAATATTCAAAAAGTAGAAAAAGATCTGGACTTAGAATAACAAACGTGGTTTCTAATTTTGGTTACGCAACTTTCTAGCTGCATGTTCTCATCTGCATTGTTTAGAGCAGAGCTAGATGATCTCTAAAATGTTCTTCTGTTTTAATGTTTCATTGATAAATTCATTCCAGCTGCTCTTCCTCAAAAATTCTCTATTCCTCACCATGAATTATTAGCTCCTCCATTATATTCCTTTACCCATGTAGCAGAGTCCAATTTCACTAGGTACCTTTTCACCACATCTACATTACTTAGTAGAAACAGCTCTGAGACTTGTTAAAACTTAATTGCTTTGCAGTATGTGCTGGTTCCAGTGTTTATTGTATATTTGGGATATAAATAATCTCCCTGAATTTGGCAATAATATTTGTATAAAAGGTATATTGCTTGTCACTCATTAATGTCTCTTAATCACTTTGATGTACTCTGTATCACCTTCAATCCCCTTCTGGAAACTTCAGTTTGATACCTTTCATCATCTCTTATGAATGATACTTTTACCACTATCTTCAATACAATTAATCATAGCACATATAAAGTCCTTTGGCAAATTCTGATAGTTCTTCACTGTCCTTCCTACCTAGCCAGCCCAATATGGCTGAAGTCAGAAAGTCTAAGAGGAGTACAAAATGTACCAATTACTGGTTCTCTAACACTGGGAAAGTCATTTAACCTCTTAAGATTTTAATTTTATACGTAAAATTATTTTGTAAAGAAGTTATAAAGATGAATTAAAAATATATACATGCAAAATATACATATATGTGTATAATTGAGAATAAGAATAAAAATCCTTTAATACTATGGACAGTCAAGTTTCACCATTCCCCCAGTACTCTCAGACTTTAAATTTTTATTCTTACGAAGATTCTATAAATACAAAGAAAAATTCACAATACAGAGAAAAGAGGTAAGGACTATATAGTAGCAAAGAGAAATTAGGGATATAATGGGATGAATGTTAAATACTTGTATGTCAATCTAGTGAAGTTTAAAACCATATATCTGTCATTTCAAAATGGAAAGGGATTATTTAAAATTCCCACATACAGCTGACAATAGTGTAAATGGCAGAAACTTTGGGAAGATTGAGTATATAACAAGGGCTTTTAAAGAGGTAGCAGTATGTTACATATAGTAATACTATTTGATATGGTAATACTATATGGAAGTACTATTTCATCAATGGTATGTCACTGATGGTAACTACATTTATGGTCATGTAATAATTTATTCCTTGTTTTTGGAAAAACACACTGAAGTCTCAAGTGGTAGACAAGCACCATGTTTACTACTTATTCCCTGTACAGACTGTATTGCTATGTGTTCAACCACTCTACCAGCAAAGGTTGCACAAGGAATGCAAGTTGTCTTTCCCATAGTTTTGCATGCACTGGGGAATCAGGGATAGAAGATGGGTGTTATGGCAAATTTCATGTATAAACTTGATTAGGCCATGGTTTCCAGATATCTGTTTTAGGTATTTCTATGTTTTGAATGCAATTAACAGTAATTTGACTAACTTTGAGTAAAAGTTACCCTAATATGGGTAATTACCCTCCTTAATATGGGAGGGTCTCATTTTATCAGGTAAAGGCTTAAGTGACAAAGACCGACCTCCCGCAAGCAAAATGAATTCTGACAGTGTATGATCTTAGCACAATTATAATTCTTTTCTGCATCTCTGACCTGTCTGCCTAGTGTATCAGTTTTTCACTGACGGAGACTCCACAATCACATAAGCCAATTCCTCAAAATATAGCTCCCTCTCTCCATGAATACACATTCTATTGTTTCCTTAGAGAACCAGGACTAAAATAATAGATAAGTACAGATGAACACCTACCTCATTTACTAAAATTTAGCAGTTTCTTTTTTTTAATAAGCACTCTTGTAGGGACTGCCAAATTGTTATTCCAAAATTAGATTGCAGCATTCAAGAAATAAACAGCATTTGCCACTTTACTCATTGCTTTAGTGGTATGATAGTTTTTTGAGTCCCTATTCTGCCACATTCAGTATTATCAACTCAACTTACTCGTGTGTGTATATATATGTATATAGTTATGTATAGCTATACTTTTTACATCTACACCTACATATACATTTGTACATCGACAGAGAAACAGATAAAATAAATGCACTAAAATGTTAACATTTGGGAAATCTGGGTGTACCTAACAGGATTCTTTAGGAAATCTGGATGTACCTAACAGGATTCTTTCTTCTATTGCTCAAATTTTCCTCTTAAGTTTAAAATTATATTAAAAATATATCAATTTTTTAAATGTAGCTATCTTGAAGACTGATTGATATCTTAAATATCTTAAATAACTAGCTGAATATGTGCCAGAGACTTCTCGTCCCACTTATGTGCCAAGAAATTACAGAGAGTCCATCTCAAAATTCAGAAATTCAAAAAATTCAGAAATAAGTTATATTAGAAATACATAAGTAGTATTAAAATATATTTATATAGACTCCATAAATATATAAATATATTTATATTTTAACATAACTTATAGAAACTTAGAAAAATGTAAAAGTTATTAGACAATACTTTGTATATCTTTAACTCAAAGGAAAGTTTTAAAAGTCAGGTAAATAGACCATAAAAAAAAGATTATGCTAATTTCATTTAGGAAAGTAGTTTTCAAAATCTTAGCTAAAACAGATTACTCTGTAAATTAGATGCATTAGAATATTAAGAGAACAATTGATTATGGTCAAACAGGCAACTAGAGGTAAGAATTAGTCCAAGTTCTTCCCAAAGCATGACATTATTCTCTGGAAACTGGCTAAAGCACAGAGTCCAAGTCAATCTATCCTAGTCAACCACAACATTGGAACTCCAGTGCTACTTCCAACCCACACCATGGAAAATGGGTTGTATAATGATGTAACCTGTAAGGGTGGCCTGGTGGTGCAGTAATCCTACCAACTTGCAACATCTAGAATCAAAACAAAGTTGGACTATATTATATTATTGTTGTTTTCTGGTCCCTGACCTTGCTAGTGGAGAGCTGATGTTTCTCAATGTGTTCTATAAAAGTTCCACAAAATGGTCAAGTTCCTGCTAATGGAATCTGTCATTCAGCTTTAATACACCGTTATGCTTTACTTCAGAGTAGGAGGCAAGAAACGCATTACTTATACTACACAATTTTTAAAACCCAGTTTTAAAAATAAACACTAACACATCTTTATAAGGTAAGCAATATGTTCTTTCCTTATTATAGGAAATCTAAACTAGTGATGTTTATTTCCTGGGCTTTTAAAAAAGCAATAATGAGAGTTTGGTTTGAGCTCAAGTGAGAGAGACTCTTAATGAAGATTTTAGATTGAAGAGCTTCACATTCAGGATTCATTAAAAAGTAGCCAACCCAATTAGCATTAATACACACTTCCTCTAATACAACTTCGAAATACAGTAGAAAACAAATACTAACAAGTTAAAATGATTCAAATGCTCACTCTATGGACACAAACAGTTCTCAAACAGTTCTCAGTCCTGAGTTATAGCTGAATTGTGCAGGTTTTCAAATGAAATGATCAATCATAAAATACAAATAAGTCAATTGTTTACATATATAAGCCCTCTGAGAATTATACCTCTAGAAGCATTAAACTTGCATATTTTGTTTTTCTGCTAGGGTAACATTTTAATAGAGTATTAATAGCTACTATGTTGTAATGTTTTGGTACTAATCATACCAGCTCCTTTATACTAAAGATGTACAATTTCTGAAAGAGCTTTGGTTTTGATTTAGAATTCTCATGTAAGTTAAATACCTTGTCAAATATTAATATAGAGGGAGGTGTCACAGGATGTGACATAGCCAAGTTACTTCTTTGTATATTTGGGAATTACTTTCTCCTTCAAGGTGTTTACACTAGAAGGCTTAGTGTACCCTGATAAATATTTTAGTAGTAAAGGTTTGAGTGAACAATACCTTGCAAAACTTTAATTCAAAATCGTTAACCTATTTCTAGTGGCACGACCTATGATTATTACAAATTTATTATGACAAAACAAATATAGCTAACCATCTTTGAAAAATTCCTCAATTATTGCTTCTCAATAAAAAAGACTAAAGTTCCACGTAGTTAGCATACTAGTAATTTTATCTCTGTCCTCTGAAGTTGCCTTAATTAAAAGGGGGGGTTAAGGATTTAAGATTAAGGATTTATTTTATGTAACTCAGTATCTTAAACATATTTAAGATAGTTGAAGAAAGTCACACTTAATCTAAAAGAAAACAATCCTTTGAAGAAAAGATACCCGGTCAGCTATATATATTCAGCTTTTCAAACTGAGAATTTATTTGTTCCCTCATTGCTCAATCATTCATTTTCTCAACAGATATTAACTGTGTACCTGTCATATGTTGCAGAAAAGTTCTAAGTCCTAGGGAAGAAGAAGTGAATGAAAACCAGGACAAGTATAAATTAACTTTCGATTAAGAAGAGAAGCATACAGTAGCTATAAGCAAACCAACAAATAACAATGTAATTTCAAATGTTGTTAAATGCCAAAAGGAATTAAATAACATGCTCTGATAGGAAGATACTCATGTTGTGAGAAGTGAGGAGATGGTCAAAGAAGGTATTTAGGAAAAGAAGACATTTGAGTCAAGACTTGAAAAATTAAAGATACAATCAGCTCACAAAAAGCCCTGAAAAGGGGGTTTGGGGATTGCAACTTGGCCTATATGAAAGAAAGACATGAGGCCAGTGTAACAGGTTTCTGCACTTATTAGAATTACAAGATACATTCTCACTTGGGGGGTGAGGTGTGGGAATAAGAAGTCTAAACAGAAAACCAGCCAAGATACTTCGTAGGTACTTCACAAAACAGGTGATTCCTTTAAAGGATCAATAAATACGAAAAAGTCTGCAAGCTTAAAAATGATAAAAGTAATGCAAACTGAAGCTACAATGAGATAATATTTATGTCTAAAAATAAATTCCCTTCTACTTTTTGTGGAAATTCTCCCTCAGTTATCCCAATACCTAAACGTTTATCAAAAACTGCTCTCATTTACTTGCTGCAGTTTCAAACCTTGATTTTTTTCTTTGTGATGAAATAGTTTTTGAACCTTTGCTTATGTTTTATGCACCAGCATAATCTTAAAGCAAACACAAAATCCCTCTGCACAAGTATTAAGTACTATGTGATACAAGCACAAATGTTATAGATGCACATATGGCACACCTCAGAATTTCAGGTAGGGGAATAAGTAGAAGTAAATGTCCCTATTGTATGCATCTAGTATTTTCTTCCTCTTCCTATACATACCACTGAACATATGGTGTGATAATTTATGTGATGAAATCTGCAAGAAAATTTTAAGGTCATATCTACCTTATTAAGTACTATATCCCAGCCAAAGAGATGGCAATGAATGTTTATAAACCATAAAATAATGTAAATAATGAAAGCTTTAGGGTTAGACTAAAATATCAGACTCAAAATATTTAGCAACCAACACGGCTATATCAACTGAATATCATCCAGAAATCTAGGTTAAAATTCTGACTCCAACTATTTTGAAGTTAAGGTAGTTCAGTCAAGTGAGCTGAACATGTTAATGGCAATAATATTTAATAATAAGATAGTTTTAATAATGAATAAACAGCATACAAAAAACCTCATTTCAATGCCTGGTATATGGAAGACATAATAACTATTTTTCTAGCATGCTTTTAAATGAATTGTATTTGTAGTCATGTAAAAAACTTATTAAAATATGAAGAAATCAATACAGAATGAGTATTTTATTTTTATGATTCTCTTCAAGTGCTCAATTTAGTAAATGTCTAGCTTGTTTCTAAATTTTTAAATATATTTATCCCATCTTCTATGATACAAATTTAAATTTAACACTTGTTAAATTTAACACTTCATTTATTAATCTAATTATCAATTTTATTCCATATGTCAACTTCAGATTATAATTAATGATTCAATGAAAATTTATTAAGAACCTAATATTTGTATATCACTCAGGGACTAGTTACACAGATGCTGCTGGATATTTTTTATCAAAGCTCTGAGATACTTAATGTTTTTTGTTTTTTCCTTGTTTTAATAATGATGCTGATAGGTTTTGTGCTTAGTCAGAAATGAAAGTATAGTTTAAAAAAATAGTTTGTCAACATATTATTTATTTACTCATTTATTTATTTACTTATTTATTTGAGACTAGGTCTCGCTATTTTTGCCCATGGAACTGCAGGGTCTCATTGCCTGGGGTACCACAGACTCAAGCAATCCCCAGCCTCAGCTTCCCAGGTAGCTGGGATTACAGGCACGCACCACCACGCCCAGCTATTTTTTTGGAACTAGGTCTTGCTACAGGCCCCAGGCGGAACTCAAACCGTGTTCCCTAGCCCCTGCCGCTTCATAGGCTGAAGCTTACAGGCACCGTGCCCAGCCCTGTCAACATATTTAAAGGTATCTTTCCAGCAACTACATTTTGCTGCTTTAATAGTTCAAAAGAAAAATAAACAAATAGAAAACTCACAAGCTATGCTAAATCCTAATTCTGTAGTTTTAGATAGATAGATGATAGATAGATTAGATAGATAGATAGATAGATAGATAGATAGATAGATAGATAGATAGATAGATAGATAGATAGATAGATAGATAGATAGATAGATAGATAGATTTTAAGGTAAGTTTTTAGATAACCATGGGTACACAATTTATTTTGTTATTTAGATTTACAGAAATAAACAGCTTCAACAAGAAAGACTAAAATTAAGTTCTTCAGTCTATCAAATAGGATGCCATAAATGGAGAGTTATAGCCACAGATTGAACAAAGAGAATAGTAGACCAGCTTGGGTATTTTTTCCTATATATGTTTATTCTCAATTGACCATTATTTAAGCTATGCTGAATGAAAAGCACACATTTGACTTGCTTAGTAAATTTTTCTTCCACTATTATAGAAAAATAGTAAATTAAAGTGATAATTTCCTTTGAACCGCATGAACATATAATCTCAAATTAATCTAATCATAGAATCTCAAATCTTCAATATGATTTATACATTATCATTTACTTTCCTCATTATAGGAAATAAATGTCATAATTCTAATAGAGTGATAACTTCCTTACTCTGGGTTCCAGTGATTTAACTATATAATTTCAAGAATCAGTACACAAATATTAAGAAACTTTTTAAGTAGTTTTAAAATGAGAATGTGAATATGGAGATAATTTTAAATTACACAGTGCAAAACTCAGAGCCGGTTCGTTCAACATCTAAATTTGGAAATTAAACAAGACATGCTGAAAGTAGAAGCTTTCTATACGTTGAGGCAGGTACCTTCTGTTTTGATCTGTCTTGGAGTTTTAAAGCAAGTGCTTTCTCGGGATCTACTGATAGATCAATATGATTTTTATCTTTTATTGATGTATTACATTGATTGATTTTGGATATTAAAGTATTCTTGCATTCCTGGGATAAGCCCCACTGATCACAATGTATAATCCCTGAAATGTATTGTTGAATATGGTTGTTAATATTCATCACAAATATTGGTCTGTATTTTTATCATGCTGACTTCATGCAGCATTGGTGTTAGAGTAATGATGGCATAGTTAAATGTATTAGGGAGCATTCTCTCTTCTTAGATTTTAAGTAATAGTTGATTGAACAGGAGGAACACACATTCTTTAAATTTTTGATAAAATTCTATGGGCTTTTGTTTGGGGTAGCCTTTTGACCACTGTTTTAATTTTTGATTGCGTTAGGCTTATTCAACTATTCTGTTGGGGGTTTTTTTTGTTTGTTTGTTTTCCTGGTTTAGTCTTGATCTTGTTCTAGAAATTTGTCCATTATCTTTCAGGCTCTTGAAGTTCTTGTTATATAACCGCTCACAGTAATTTGTTATGGTCTGCTGCTTATATATGTGTGTGTGTATATATATATATAATATATATATATATATATACACACACATCTCCCCTGTAGTACTTCTTTCATTTCTTCCTCTTTCATTTTTCTGCCCCTTCTAGTTTCTATGGGTTGTAATAAGGAGTTTTCTTGATAAACTGACTTTATACCCCTCTTACAAGAATTTGGATATAATTCCAGATTTTCTATCCAGGATCTTTATATGTTTATTATTTCAGAGGCTGATGCCTTTTCACCTGTTCAGGTTCCCAGGTTATTGGTGCCAAAAAGGGGTAATAGATAGGTAGGAACCAGGGCAGTAGTGTATGGAAAGGTTACCTTTAGTGAGTATCAAAAGTTCAAGCTTCTTATTTTAAGTGCTGCAGGTACCCAAATTGTGTAGTGGGTATCCGTGATAATCCCTTTCAGGAGTCAACTCCTAGCGCACCTCCTGAGCATGCTTCTGTCAACCTTGATCGCTAGTCTGTGGCTAAGCAATAGGTGGAACAGTGGGGGCCACAGTGGTTGAGACAAGGTCACAAATCATTAATTGTTCCCTGGGCTTTTAACTGAATACTGAGACTTACCCTGGGGACAACGTGCTTCTTGTTATCATCCAGGTGTTTCAATCTCTGATTAATAAGAGCATTCAATTATTGTCTTGGTTTTGGTCCTATTGGGGGTAAGGCAAGTATTTTCACTTATCACAGCCAAGGTCTGTATACAAAGCCTCTTTTATGAGGAGATGCAGGTGACCTGATCTGGCTGGACTGGCTCTCTTCACCAGCTCAGGTTTCATCTATTCTACTTTGTAAGGGTCAAATCAAGTCTCTATTTACCTTTACTCCTATAGTTCTCCAGTGGTGAACCCTCTGTTCTACATAACTCTATGCATCTGTTCTTGCGTGTAACCTTTACTTTTTAATATCCCCAATGTGGCTTGAGTCTTGAGTTAACAATAGCAGAGAGACTCCTTATGGCAATTGCCCTTTCCCTTCAAAGTTTGTAGTGTCCCAATATCACTCTAACTACAGTTCAATTTTTCCTACTCCTTCTGGTGTGTTGTTGCTCTTGATGTATTCAGTAGTCATTCATTTGTAATTAAAGGCTGTTGTCTTTGGTATAATTTAGGTGTAAGGAGAATAAGTGGAGGTGAGTCGGTATCTTCACTCTGTTGTCATCTTAGGTTACTTGAAATTTATACTCAGTGGATTTTAATTGTACAGTACTGTGCTAACTACTTGCACATTGTTGTACAGATCTTAAAAACTTTTTCATCATTCACCATTAAAACTCTGAAATTATTGAATCGCAACTCCCCATTTTCCTGTCTTCTCAGCTGTCAGCAACAACCAAAATAAAGGCTCATCGTTTTAGATAATTCATTCGTGGAACCATGCTGTATTTGACCTTCTCTGATTGGTTTATTTCTCTTACCATAAAGTCCTTCAAGGATCATCCATGAGGTAGCATATATCAAGATTTCATTTACTTAAAAAAAGATTTCACTTACATTAAAATAAAAACAGGGGCCTCAGTAGTGACGTAGGTGAACATTTAAAAAAACAACAACAACAAAATTCAAACTCTTGAGTCCATCAAATTGGGTTTATGAATTAAAACAAGACACAAAAGCATCTTCCAACAGAAATATCATCACTTTAAATAGTATTTACACCCTTAGTAACAAAATACTACATTACTAAGTTAGGGATCATTATTGCTAATTGGTGGTTAGTGATGATAAATTCGTTTTTTTGGTAATTATCGTTTTTTCCTCATGTATTCATTTAACCAAGAATATCTCTAGAGTGGGCAAGACCGACAGACCCGCGACATGGTAATGAAATCAACTAGCTCAGGGCTACCTATCCTCCACAAATAATCAAAGGAGATAGCAGCACCTCCAAGGTGGCTGATAAGAATCTCCAAATCTGCCCTGTAATTCTAGAAATGTTACATGTTTTACCAGAACGGTGCGGTGTGCTAAGGACTATGGAACGTTCAACACTTTGCAGAGTTTCTGAGGAGCCCCGAAAGGTTCACAGAAGTGCTGAGAAAAGTCTGGGGGGGGTTGGGGGGTTGGAGTTTGTATACGGCTTCCCCTAACGCGCACATCGTTTTCTAGTTCCCAGCGGAAGTGAAACGCAACGGCAATACGCCCGAAAGGACAAAACGTAGCCCACACCACACAAGGTCCGGGACAACCAACCGGAGGTTGAGTGAAAAGGACAAACCTGAAGCAAACCAAGGGCCCTTAATCTGGAAGAGTTAAGGATCTTACCAAACTCCGCCTCGGCCTCGTGACGTTGCCTGGCCCCGCCCCGACGCGGAGACTCACGGGACATGTAGTACGTGGTACCCCACGTCTCTCTCCCTTCCCCTTCCCGCGAGCCTCGACTTCCCCCGTTCCCTCGCAGCTCCCTAGGGCCCGACTTCCGGTTTGCTCGCACCGCCCAGGCGCCGAGCTCCGGCCAGCGGAAGTCCCCTTTCCGGCAGCGCTCTACTCGGCCTTCCTTCAGGCTCCCCACCACAGAGCTTCGGTTCCGCGGCGCGCGACGTGGCCGGCTTCTGACTAGGCCGGCGCCGAAGGGCCTGGGGGTCGCGCGCGTGTTGTTGGGTAACGGGCCTGCTCTGGCTACTGCTTGCCCGTCCTTCTAGAACGCTCTGGACCTCCGCTAACAGGCAGGGCCGCGCCGCTTCGGCGCAGCCGAGGCGGAAGAAATGGGAATCCCTCCGCGCCGTTCCCGGAGCGGCTGCCAGCGCTGGGGAAGCGGCGGTGTCTTCGAGGAAACCGGAAGCCCGTGGTGACCCCTGGCGACCCGGTTTGTTTTCGGTGCGTTTCCAAACACTGGGGAATCGAAACTCAGCTGTCCTGGGGGCGGCCTGTCTGCGGGGTGAGTGATTCGTTTTGGCCGGGCGCGGGGTGCAGGCAGTATGGAGACCAACCTCTGCTCCTGTTGCTGATCCGGAGACTTGTCCTTTTTGCTCACAGACCGCGCTCCCACCTCTGACTAGAGGCCCACCCGGGGCATCCTTTACCCGTCACCCTCGCACCCAGTTGTTTCGGACCGTTTGGGGGCCTTCACTTCTCCCTGTTGCTTAATTCCTTTCCCTACTCGTCATTTACTGGGGCGCTTTCAGTTTTATTTCATTCATTGAGACGGCCTCTTCTCGTGCAAGAAAGAGGGACAGTGTTGGTATTGGGCTGCTTTCTGGGTTATCCGAGCAGTGGACTTCAACCTCGGTACTTATCGGGCGCAGACAGTAGGCATCCGACCTGCAGTGTTAACCAGTGTAATCTTGTGATTTTTGATCATTCGTTGGTGGCCCCTGCAGGCAAAGTAAGCTTAGACTCTGCATGCAGGCAAGGAATTCAATCAAGTCCTCAAAAGTGAAAAATTGTTCACGAAAACTATAATACAAGTGAAATCTCACAGTACTCCGGGATGTTGGAAATAGGCAAAAAACGGTCAAGGGCACTGATGAACTAGAATAGAAGCTGACCCTTGCTCCTTAGTCACAGTAGTTTCTTTTTCACTGTTGGAATTTTAAATTGGATTGAGCGAGAGCTCCAAGCATTGTTTAAATTCCATTTCTCAGAACAAGCCAGATCTAATCACCCAACTTGTGATCAGTCCCCACATCAGTAAATTAGTATTTGCACTCCTCAGTGTCGTTACTGAAAATGTGTTTGTAAAGTGGGAAGTTGTATAGAAATGTAAAGTATTAGTCGGTATCTCACGTGCCGAATTTTGCAGGTCTTCACCAGATACTGTCTAGATAGACTGTGTCCTTTCTCTCCTATCTTTTAAATGGGAGCAGTGCTTCCTTCAAGGCACCAAAAGAAGTTTGCTGACCTTGGAGTCAACTCATTTTCATCACTGCGTCCACTGCTTTCTTTAATTTCTTGTCTTAGTGGCCTCATCTGTGATATAAGGAAATTCTTGCTCACCTTAAATGTCTTTAGTAGACTTAATGAATTATGATGAAGAGTAAATGCTCTAGAGTTTCCCTAAAAGGCAAAGCACACTGCCTGACATGTCATAAGCACTGGGTAAATATTAATTTGCAACACAGAACATTGTTAAGATTTATGATGATTTTTTTTATGATCCAGGAAGTAACAGAACCAATGTTTTGTCTTGGCTTGTTTTTAATTTCTTATGGTATTTATCTGCATTGAAGTACAGTTGTCGCTACTGGGAAGTAATTTCTGCTAATACAGGTAACATTTTGTGTATGATAGGCTTTCAATTGCATTGAAATGCGTTGCATATAAAAGGAATGTTAAGCAGTATAAACAGCTCTTCAGAACTGTGCCAACACTGAAAGGGCCTTCTTATTCCCTGGCCATAAAAGTTGATTTCTGGACTCAGTAACAGTCAAAAAAATAAAAATAGAGTTTTTCATAAAGTTGTAGTCTGAGGCTGAATACATCTTAAGCAGTCACTAAATTATAAAGTATTGCAGTCTGAGGTACTGAGTGACAGTATCTTGGGAGGGAGGCACCGATAACCTTTTCTTTTCTTTATAAACTAGTGACATCATTCCTAATATTTAAATTCCTGAATTAATACTTTCATAATTAGGAAATTATTCTGTAAAAAACAGTGAAAGAATGATGACTTTTTTTTATCTCCATAAGATGTCATCCTTGCTCCATAGTATCTTGACTGATCTTATGAAGGGGGTACAGTAATACCAGCTTTTCAAAAATAAAGGGATCATCAGGAAGCAATGTATAATAAAGAGGTACCAAACATTTCAAACCATAGATCTGTTACTGCTAGTGTGGTAAGAGGCAAATTTATCTCATACTTCTCAACCTTAGTTTTCCTCATTTATACTGGGGATACCTGTCTAGCCAGTTTGGTTTTGTACTTGAGATAATATCTATACTCTTACTCAGTTCTTGACAAAAATGTAAGTTCCCTTTTCTGGTTAGATTACCATTGTATATTGATATTAAAATTATGACCTCACAGTTTAGGGAGATGGCACCCTAATGGTGGTAGTTGAACCATGTCATTTTCTTGGGGGAAAATTTTTACAGAAAGGAGTAGTTAAGGTGACAAATTATAGGCTTGAATCCCTGTTTCTGTGTCTCTGGACAGCATTCCATCAATGAGTTCTGCCTTACCCAGATTCTTATTTAGGAAATTGGAGTTCTATTGATTTTAGAATATAGTATACAAGAGCACAAAATAAGGGAAGTTATCTCAGTTCTTACCCCATCTTTACTGATGATTATTTACATAAATGTAGGCAAGATGTTTAATTTTTAAGATTTTATTTATAAATTAGGTACTAGTACTTGTGTAAGAAGTAGGAAACGCAATGGTAAGCACTAGTATCTGACATATGGTAAATGATTGATAAATACTGTCATGATGAAATGTGACAGAATAATCCTATCCAAGAAAAAGCTAATCTTGCGGCAAAATGTAGACTGTTTTCTAGATCTTGTTTTTTCTGACCCTACAGTTTTTAATCTCTAGAAGTCTGCTTTGTACAGAGTATTAATATAATAAAATTAACAGTCTGATACTTAGGTAATTTCATATTTTGTAGGGATATTCAAATTTCTATTTTATGGCAAATTTAAATGATAGTTAAAATTACAGATAAATTTTTGAGTTAGTATTTTTTCTTGGTGTGCTTTAATTTGTGGCTCTTTTAAATATAAGAGAAGCATTTTTCATGCTGCTTTCCAGTGCTCTGGAAGTCATTCTCTTACTACATAGAATATATTGTTATAAACCTTGAATAGAGTGCTTTTTGGAAGTAACATTTTCTTATATTTAGGGAGAAACACTATATGCAACTTTTTGGTGATTTATGAATTAAATAAGCAGCTGATATAAATACATAAGCCAAGTTGAGTATTTGATTTGTGTTTAAAGTGACCAGTTAATGTGAAGCTGGGTCCCCAGTATGGGCAGTATTGAAGCTGGGACTCCAATATGGGCAGTATTAAACTTTAGACATTGATGCCATTAACCTTGAAAAACACTGAGGTAAAAGAGGCCTAAACAGGAAGGGTACTTTTACTTTGTTCCAATTTCCGGGTGTGGACCCAGAAGAGAAAATGTATCACCCAGAGGAGTGCTGTGTAAAGGGAAATTGGAGCCTTTGACTTCTAGGAGAAAAAGGAAAAAAAAGATAAAAAGGAAAGGAGCAGAGACTAGAGAAGACAGACGTTTGGGGAGAGGAGAAAAGGGTAAAGAGTAACTTGAGTGACCAGGCTGGGCAGAAGCCCCCTCAAAGAGAGAGCTGGTGTGGCAAGGGGCCATCCATGGTGACCAGTAGAAGAAGTGGCTGGTGTAGAGAGTGTGGCACCGCAGCAAAGTGGATTAGTGAGCTGGTACATGGACATGAACAAGGATTCCGACCGCTGATTTGTGCATCAGCAATTGTGGAAAAAGTTTGAAGCACCTTGGAGAAGTGGTGCAGCTGGGAATAGAGAAGAAAAGATGCCAGAGAAAGACTGGAATTTGCAGTGCCTGCCTCAGTTTGGGAGGGGTAAAGGGGCACCATCATGGACATGTCTCTTTGGGACCTTTGGGACTGAAAATGGTGACTGGGGTAAGATAACTGACCACCTGTGGCTTTAAGGACTATTGTTTTCCCTGTTAATATTCCCTTGTAAATAAACCCTGTTGTTAAACTGCATTTCCAGTGGCAACTGCTACGCACAAGTGGTATGAACCTGAGGGAAGCTGGATGACAGAAGCCGCATTTTGGATGAGGCTTGTTGGTTGGTGACTTCTGCCCCTTCTGACCTGATACCAAATGTACAGTATAAAATACTTCCTTTCATTTAAAGGGTTCCTAGTTTTATAATTCTTAATAAATTTAAGTATGTAGAAGTTTCATTAGGGAGGGAAAGTACTCAGGCTCTGATATCCAAGTGCTTGTACTAAGTACTTATTATCTAGTCTTGGCTAAACTTTAATAACCTTTCCATGCCCCAATTTCTTATCTGTGAAATCAGTGTAATGAAGACTTTCTACCTGCTAGGCAGTTATAAGAATTAAATTAGTTAAAAAACAGTACACTAAATCATAACTGGGTTATGATTATACAAATGTTATGTAAGTGTTCTTCCTACAACTGAGTTTTCCTTGCTAAGTAAATGATTGTTTCCTGATAAAAATGAACAACTAGGAAGTTACATAGCTAGGCTTGTAAAAAGCAAAAGCATATAGGCTTTGTTCTTAAATTGTATAAATTTTGGCCAATTTGTTTTTACTATGCAGTTTATGCTTTTTTTTTTAAGCTGTATTTAGAAAAAAAGATTAGTTGGAAATATCTTGTTTACTTAGGTATTAGGATATTAGAAATTATCTAAAATGGGCACAATTTCACCTACTTAAAAACTTATTTCAAAAACTGCATCATACCACTTAGCTGGTTTTCTAACTTTACCTATTCCATTATTAAGTAATGTGTGTTTGAAAGTCTTCTGTGGATATACACATAATTACTTGTAGTTTATAAGAATAACCCATACTTTCTTTTTGAAAAGGAAATACAGAATTTTTAACTAGCAGGATTATGACTGGTATTTGCTATTTTTTGGAATATATTAAATCCAAACAGGAAAAAGCAAAGTCCTTTAAGAAAAAAAACAAAAACAAAACCTTAAATTCTTTCTTGGTTAGGAGAAAGTTGGACTTTACCAAAAGTAGTAAGAGTTAATTATGGTTATGGGGATCTGTCACTGTTTTGGATACTATAGGTAATGTAGCCCATTCCCATTCTTGGATTTTGCTGATAAACTGTGAGATTCTAATTGAAGAGTAAGACCCATCCCATATGTTTAGAAATTTTCAAATTGGTGTTGGTGAAGATCAAATGACAGATTTCATCTACTCAGACTGGTAGAGAATATATCTTTCCCATAGTCCTAGGTGTAAACAAATCAGTAGACACTTCAAACTGACTTTAGTTGAAAGCAACTGGAAGCTTTCATTTATAAAATCAAAAAAATAAAAATAAAAATGTAAGACTAGAACTAGAAAAACATAAAAAAAAACCCTAAATTCATGTTGTCTGAAATGAAGCAAAACTTTGTAAGTTAATTAATTCAGAAAATGGAGATCATAGTTTTGGATAACAGTAGTCATAATGGAATATGGATATGCTGGTTTGTAATACCTTTTGTACTCAACCAAGTGGGCGGGATTTATTTAACCAGAATATTTTTGACAATGACTGACTCTAGTAAGCAATCAAATTTCAAGTAAGCAATATAGAATAAACATTTTCAGTAATAATTACTAATCTAAGTATACAAAATTCTATTCTTGTCTTTAAAATAGTGTATTTGATGTTTTATTTTAAATTTAAAGATATTTTAAAGGAATTTTTTTTTTTTTAGCTTAATACTTTTAGTACCTACTACTTTTTGCCCCATGAGAGTTTCAGCCACAATTTAACCTTCTAAAGTGTTTTCCAGAGGGGCAATAACGTGAGATGGGGAAGTAATGCTGAAAGAACAGTAGATATATAGAGGAAATATATTGTTCACTAACTAATGAATTAGCCTCCTCTTTTAGGTTTTAGAGTCAGACTTTGAGTACTGCTCTACCTACTCTTCATTCAATAACCAATATTTACTGAGCAACTTCCATGTAATGATGTGTTGGGGGCACAACGATTAACTACATAGACATAACCTCTGCTCTCATAGAGCTAACTTTCTACCAGCTTTACTTGGGCAAATTACCTTACTGCTTTTCTTTAAGTGGAAATGTTGATGAAGAAGAAATACATCAGTAAAAGCATTTAAAACTTCTATCCTTTCAATGAAAATCCTATTTTACAATTTTTTTATAAAACTTAAAATTTTGGTTTTAAATGCTTTATAGTAACCAATATTTAATATTCCTAACTATTCTTTGTGGTAGTTGGTGTTATTTCCTGTACTTTGACCAGACTCACACAGACACTTGTAGAGCTTGATTCCAAATTTTGGTAATTTGGTTTCAGAGTCCATGTTCTTAATTACTATACAACAGTATCCATAAGAGAAGTAGGTATTTTTTAAACATTCCCAGTAACCACATTATTCTAAACATAGCTCTGCTCATTTATTCAATGAAACATTTGTATGTTATGTTTTTATTCTTTTAAATAGCTATCATGGATGCACTGGTAGAAGATGACATCTGCATTCTGAACCATGAAAAAGCCCATAGAAGAGATACTCCAGTCTCAATATATTCAGGCGATGAGTCTGTTGCTTCACATTTTGCCCTTGTCACTGCATACGAAGACATCAAAAAGCGACTTAAGGATTCAGAGAAAGAGAATTCTCTTTTAAAGAAAAGAATAAGGGTTTTGGAAGAAAAGGTAATTGTGTGTATTCATTGTTCTGCTATTTAATAATGCAAAGTATTTGTAATTTAAGTATTTTTCTGTCTTGCCTTCCCCTATTGTACTAAATTCTCAAAGGAGGAAGGATGCTCCTAGAACATTGTTAGATTTAATAATGTTTCAGCAGGGCTGAAGGTATACATCTTTTTTTCCATCTTATCTCTGGTCCAGAGGTTCCTTACTCCCTTACCAGTACATGTTGACTTGGAGTCAACATTTGTGCTTGGAGTTGTGGAGGGAGTTAGGGCACAGTGGTATTAATTTTGTTTCTTTTCTTTGTGTACCTTGGGGGTGAGTGGAGGCGTGAAGGGAAGTGGAGCTCAAAAACTTAGTCACATCCTGGTGACAAGAAAGGCTGATTTTTGGCTGCCTTTGCTTCCTCTCCTCTTGCTCCAAAGCAAGCTCTGTCGGTACTTCAGGGATCTTATACTCCTGTTCTGACAACTTGCTGCTCCCTTCTGTTCTGTGAGATGTGTTCTCCAAGCATGTTAAAATGCATGTTAACAAGCAGAGGTCAAGTAGGCATCCTTGCTGTCATGAGGTGCTAATTGCAACTGTATGTCCCAGATACCTGGCTACCACCACCTGCAGAATACCCATCTTCCAGGTGCTGTGGTTTTCTTACTTTAGCCCTTTCCATGGGGAATGGGAAATCTTTCCTCCCTGCTCTGCCTGCTGTCCAGCTCTCCTATAATTCTTTCCCTTTCCAGAAAGTTCCTTTGATGATATTATCAAGTCTGGTAGGACCAGTGGCCATCCCCTAGCCTCTTCCAGCATCTTGCCCCATGAGGACCTTTGCCTCTTTAATGCCTCATCCCCACAGCAAGCCGCTAGCTTTAACAGAGAACCTCCAAAAAGTCTTTTGTCAGTTAGCCTCCATATCTTCCTTTGAGCTAATTTTATTCTAGTTTTACTTTCTTTTTAGTAGTGTTTAGGTGGGAGTGATCTAGACTCCTCTGTTCTACTATATTGTAGGTAGAGTTTCTGATATTTTCTTTACTTTGATTGTGATTATAGAAACTTGTGACATCCTGGGATAAAGAAAACATTTTGGAACTTGTAGTTTTATTTAAAGTAGAAAAATGGGATTTGGTGTAATTAATACAAGAGATATTTATATACTTCATGACCAACAATCCCAGTTATTTCTACTCTAGAATGATAATATTTAAAGAACTAACATCTATTTTGTAAAAACTCAGGAAATACCTTAATACATTTTCTGATGATGGACGTTAACTACTGTTGGCTTAGAAAACACCTAAACACTATAAAAGAAAGAGGTACTGTGTTTTAGTAATGATGACCCAACATGTTATAACTCAACTACTACACTATAATACTGAATAAAGGCATAAAATAAAGACTTTAAATATTGTTTATAAAGCTTATATGTGTGGAAACACCTCCAGGGAGAAATTTTGTGCTGTCAAAATGTTAACAAGAATGTAAACCAGTGGAACTTCATTAATTTAATAAATCATTTTAAAAAATATTGTGTGGCATAAAATGTTCACTTAATTATAGCCCAGGATTTTTCCCTGAGTACAATTTACTAAGGTAAGTTATGAAACCATAAGAAAGCTCACTTACTATTTTGTGTGAAGATTGCCCTCTAAAGCTCTTCTAATTTCTACCATTAGCTCATAGGAGCTCGGTTAGAAGAAGAAACAAGTTCTGTGGGACGAGAACAAGTAAATAAAGCTTATCATGCATATCGAGAGGTTTGCATTGATAGAGATAATTTGAAGAGCCAACTGGACAAAATGGTAAGTTGGTTTGAAAAAATATTAACAAACAAGTTTTTTTTCCTTTAAGAGGTTTAAAAATAGAATATTTACATTTATGAAATAAAAATGAAAAGTCAAAGTAAAACTAGATTTTTATAATACTTATGATTTGTTTGTACACAAAATAATTAATATGTAATGATGTTTAGGGGTAAAATACTTACACCACTAATTTTGAAAAATCATTATATGGTAGACTTGGTCACTGTGTCACAAAAGCCAGTGAATACTGTTTCCTGAGTTAGAACAAGAAAATGAGAGATGAAAAAGCTGGGTTTATTTTCCATCTTGCTTTTAAAGAACTAGAATGAGTTAATGAGAACTAGAATGGTATTAATATATAATACCAACCTTCAGACTTTACTGAATGTAATCTGGCGTTTTCCCTACTTAACTAGAATAAAGACAACTCTGAATCTTTGAAAGTATTGAATGAACAACTACAATCTAAAGAAGTAGAACTTCTCCAGCTAAGGACAGAGGTGGAAACTCAGCAGGGTATGTCACTTACTTGTTATAAATATGCTAATGGATCAATAAGTTCTTTCATTCATGTGTTAACATCCATGATCAATTTTCTATATTTCTATGCATAAAGCCTTGTTCTTTATATTAATTTCTCTGTTTTGCTTTCACAAAGTTTTCACTCCTTTTAACATAGATACAAATTACACTTTAACTGGAAAAAAAAGTGGAGGGTTGTTAGTAAAGACTAGTTTGTTGTTAGTACAGGGAGAAAGAAGTAACTCCATCCTTGTCAAAACTTGTTGCCAACTGGTATGTCCTGGCTCTTTCTTCGTACTGAATTTTTTCCCTGTCTTAAGACACAGTGTCATGGTGTAGTGTAGTTATAATTTTTTGTTTTTGTTTTTCTTTCCTAAGATTCTTAAAGTGTGAGACAGATGCAGTTAAAAAAAAAAATTGGGGGATTTGGGTATTAACCAGTTCCTATGAACATTCTGATGAGGCAGGCTGAACAATAGGTCTTTGAGACATCTTTTGGTATGCGATTGAGATGATACCGATTATGTTAGCTAGTTGAGGGCTTTTTTTCTAGCTAGAGAGAGCAAGGAACTAAGTCAAGGATAAGTCAGTACCCAGTACAGTAGAATATTTATAAATAAAATTGCTTTGACATGTTCTAGGCCTAATGGTCAAATGTTTTAGTATTCCAAAAAGATCAAATGTAGTTAGCTGAATTACAGTTTACTCGCTTCATTTGCTATTATCTTAACCGTAATTTAAATAAATTATTGATCTGTCTACAGTTTTGCATATACTTAATATTTGTGTTTATCTCTTAAAGTTCCAGTCTGACAAATTTGTATTTTAACCTAAATAAAAAGAAATGGGGAGCTAAATAGCTTATAAATTTTATAAATCTTATTTATAAAATAAGATTTTGCTAGATTCTTTATTCTCATTAGCATAGATCTTTGAAAGTAATCTCCGTTTTTCCAAAATCTATTAATAATTGTGCATGTTTTTTGTTAGTTTTTTTTTTTAAATCAATTTTTGGTATTATACTTAACCAAGTAACTTTTTGGAACTATAACTTATGTAAATGGCAGAAACAAAAACTTTAATGTTGATCCTTTTTGTAGTGATAAGGAATTTAAATCCACCTTCATCTCATTGGGAGGTGGAAAAGTTGAGCTGTGACCTGAAGATCCATGGTTTGGAACAAGAATTGGAACTGATGAAGAAAGAATGTAGCGATCTCAAAATAGAGCTGCAAAAAGCCAAACAAACGGTATTTCAGTATTAAACTGAGAAACTCATTATTCTGTGGGCATTTTACACAGGGTTTTGTAATAATTAAACCATAAACTATTTTGCTTGGAAAAGTTCACCTTTTCTTTCCTTTTTTAATCATTTGTTAGTATTTGATATACTTTTTTTTGTTAGCATAAACTCAGAATTACATAACTTTTGTTTAATAAAGCCAATTTTTAAAATGTTTATTAGTTTATTGAAACATTTTTATCATAATCCCTTTCCTTCAGTTTCCTTAAATCCCTACTTCTCTGAAAGTTTAACGTCAGGTTTTAAATTTCCCATTTTATTTAAACTAGTATTTTCATAGTAAGAAATAACCTGGTTTCTCAAATTCATTTTTTAAAAAGAACAATAGTTTCAGGATTTGGGAACTAACGCAAAAAATAAAAATCCTGTTAAATGCTAACCTGTGGTTTACCTAGCCGTCTGTTAAAATACAAGTTTCCTTTCAGGCTTTCACCAAGAGTGTGTTGTGTGTATTGATACTTCACATTGAATTCTAACAAGCTTGGATATGTGTTTGCAGATTAGTCATGGTAGTTCTGAGAATAAAAAGAAGACATGATGGAGAAGCAGGGGAGTATGAATGTAGTGCACCAAAACACAAGGTTTATAATAGTTCTGACAAGAAATTGAAAAGCTTAGTAGTCTGGAGTCCTAACAATTATATATATTATGTGCTCGATCATATTTCAACCATTTTACCCTCAGCATTCTAACAATGCTATTGAGAAATTGTATCACCCATCGCAGTTTCCTCTGCCAGTAACTGGAAAAGGAACTACTATCCACACTTCCTTACTGCCTGCACTGTGCCCCTAAATCCCAACTGTCTTTAGTTGGAGCTGACACTTGACATCTCCTATAATGCAGTCATCAAAAGTAATCATTAAGAATGAATCAGGCATTAAGAATAAAAGTATCATGGACTGGCCTTGAACAAATGAATTCCTCTGGACAATGAGAACTTGCTATGGAGTTCCCCACTTCTACCGGCCTGATAAAGGGGAAACACAAAAACTGTCAAGTCCTATTGCTTTTTCTTCTGACTGACATCTGAAGTTGATTTTTTCCAGCTTTGATTCTATAGTTATATACACCACAATTTTTTCAAAGGCTTCTAGCATCCGGCCCCTCAAGCCCAACTGCTTCTTACTAAAAAAGAAAAAAAGTACACTTGCAAGAAAAGATGTGTACCTTGAAGCTTTGACTTAATACTTGTCAGTGTATACATTCAGTTTGAAATATTTGATAGCTCATACATATGTCCCTATATATAGGATATATAAGAATATATATTCACATATCTATAATGGATATTACTTATACAGTGGGGAGCAATACCACTGAATCAAAAACTCAGCTCATAATTAGAATGTGACTTAACTGACATTAGGAAAATCAGAATTTTGTTTTCTGTAGCCATTAAATGCCCATGTTTTTATATCTAATTATAAATAGGTAAAGATACATAGTATATTCAATCAGTGAATGTTTTGGAGGAAAAAACGTAGAAATGCACTGCTTTGTGTGTGTGTGTGGGGGGGTATGTATGTTTGCATATTGTTTCATGTCTTAATTTACTATAGTTACTTTTTTCCACTAGATGGTGCTAAGGGATCTAATGAAACTGAATTTGAGATTGACACTTTAACAGTTAAAAGTGAGATAAGGGGAAGGGTTTTAAAAAAGGATTTAAGATGTTCTACCCACAGAGGAATTTATAAGGGAGGGGTAGGGCAGGGAGGGGAGAGATTTAAAGTTAAAAATACAACTATTACTAAGTAATGAAACCAGTAAGAGTGGGCATCTATTAATGGTTCCAAGTTGAAATCGAGTTCTAGGATATGTAGTTTTTAAGTATTAAAAAGTGTTGCTAATCAGAGTCCTTTTGAATATGACAAACAGCAAGCCAGGGAGAGAAATTTACCTTTACATTTATAATTTTACAGCTGCTGTAGCCATAGTTTGTCATGATATTTTTTAAGATGATACTGTCTGTGAAACATTTCATATAACACCTTCAGAGTGTGAAAAAGTATCCTGCATGGACATAATAGTTTTTGGGGTTCTGTTTTTATTTTAAGCACTTAGTGAATTCATTTGATTAGTTCTTGGTATAAATACAATCAGTAGGTTCCAGGGTCAGTTACAGTATTATGGACTTTTTAAACTATATCACCCATTGATTTCTAGCTACTTCAACTCAGAATGGTCTATCGTTTTTGAAAACAGATTGTGCAACCAAAGACGTGTAAGAAAAATGTAGTTGGAGTCGCTGTCTAATGTACCTGCTAATTGCCTATTTACAGAAGACTGGCATGTTGTAGTATTCTAAAAGTTCAGAGAAGTTCTGTAATATAAGAACCTGTTTGAGTGATGCTTCCCAAGATTTTTATAGCCATGAGCTTTTGTTTGTGAAGTTGCCATGTATGGCACTAAGTGAAAAGCAGATCTATTACTTCATCATTGCTGTAAGAATATTGCCCAGGAACACATCTTAGAATATTAGATGAGATTGGGCGCCTTCAGGGTGGTATGGCTGGATACATCTTAGAATATTAGAAACTTTTGTGTTTCCTGATAAGCTAGATTTTCTGAATTGTAAGTTGGTGGCCAAAAAAATAATTTTCTACTCACATTTAAAAAAAAAAAAAAAATCATTAGCTTTAAAGATTTTAGTGAACATACAAGTATATACTAATTTAAAAAATATTTAATAATCTGATCCCTTCACATTTTGAAAGACTTTTTCATGAGCAATTTTACTTTCTGAAGGAAAAGCAGTAATAACTAATTGGAAATTATTGAAAAATAACTGGCTTAAGTTGGTGATACTTTGTTAAATTTGAGTAAAGCTTAGTTTTATGCTTTATATTTTGTAAAAGATTGAAATATGTCTGTTAATAAAAAGGTGAGAATAGATAAAATGTTACTGAAACTTTCACTTTAAAAAAAAAATAACAGGTTCCATCACAGGAAGACAACCCGAAGAACAAAGATCTCCAAAGAATAAGCATTTCAAGGTATGAACTCATTTTCTATGGGCACCTAGTTTTCTGTTATGCTTGAAGCTGAAAAACAGGTGGATATTTGTTGGATACCATATGTCATCTCTGAACACAGTGTATTCATAAAAACATTGTTGCTTAGTAGTAGGCTTCAACTTGAGTAGGAGAAAGGTGTATATTGTGATGTCTTAAAATGTTTGAACACATAATATTTTGTGTTGAAATTTAGGAAACTATATAAAAATATTCTGTAATAAATTCTGATTTTGTACATCAAAAATACATTTCAATGTACAGTAATATTCCTGTCCTAAAACCAAGCTAGAACAGTCTTTTTAGTCTGCTATAATGTGATTTTCAAGATTACTTTTGTGGTAGAACAGAAAGTTGCTATTAAAAATTCATGTTTGCAGATACTATTCAAGTACTATTCAGAAGGCAGAGTTGAAAAGTTACAACAGTAACTGGATGATACACAGCCTAAAATATTTACTACTGGTTCTTTCTAGAAAAATATAAGAATGGCTGCATTGTGTCTTATAAATTTGTTTTCCAAAATCAATCATCTTTCTCAATTAGGCTTTAAGATAGGAACAGGAATAAAACAATTCACATTGTTTACTTCAGGTTAGTAAATTTTGGTTGCTATAATGAAGTTGGTATTTTTCACTGGATGGAAGTATGCTTATAGAAAAAAGATGATATATAGCAGAAAAGAAAATTATCAAACAATGTAAAACATAGTACTTTTAAAAAAATAGTACTTAAATTATGCAAGTAAAAATAATTTGAGGGAAAAAAGTTTAAAACAACCATGACCATTGTTTTGGTATAGGTCTTCACTTAATTAACCAGGTATCTCTTAGCTTCATTTAGTTCCTTCCCCAAGTTTGGGAAATTCTCAGTTAAGTTTTGTTACCTTTTTTTTCTTTTTGCATTTTCTGGAATACCCATAATCTTTATATTGTTTTTATTAATGGAGATGGTATAGCATTTATTATTCATATTTGTTTCTTCATCTAGTTCATACCTAGATTTAAGTTCAGGGATCTTTTTCTACACTGGGTCTGTTCTAACTCCATAGCTTTCTTTTGGCATTCTTTGCATCCTAAACCTGTTAGTTTTTAAGTTTTATTTTCTACCATCTGCTTGTTAATTTTATTCATATTCTCACTGAGTTGCTTTTCTGATACAAGAAATTATGTCTTTTTTCAGGTTCTTCATGATAGCAATTTTAAATTCTCTACCCAGGAGGAAAGGAGATACACTTTTATATTTTTGAACCTGATTTCTGGATAGTTGTTATTCTCTCCTTTAATGTCACTAAACTGAGATCTCAAAGTGCCAGGCATTATATTTTTTCTCAGCCCATTTGCTGCTTTAAAGTGTCCCTGGCTTTAAAAAAGAAAAAAGAAAGAAACTGGATTAGTCACTTAACACGGAGCAACTTTAGGCTTTACTTTCCAGCAGGTGGTGCCATGGCTTTTATTTTTGGTTCTTGGGAAGTGAGGGCTGCTTCTGTCAGGAGGGCATGGAGGGTAACCAGCTGCCATCATTGATGCGTTGGGATATATTTGGAGAATTTTCTTTGAAACACTTTCTTTGTATATCAGTTGTCAGGCAAATGATGTATTATTGTTTGTACTAGCTTCCCAATACAGAGTGAATCTTTTATTTTAGTATAGAGGCTTTTTATATGATGCTTAATGTACACAACATTGAACAGTGAGAGCCCCATCTAGCAGAAATTTGACCAGTATCCTGCTAACAGACTGTTTTTGATATTTAGATTGCTATCAACAGTTCTAAAACCAGATTAGGTTAAAAAAAAAAGTCCATAAAATTTATATTCTTAACTGTGCTATGTTTAGTTAAGATCATGGAAATTTGTGAGTTAAGACAGTCATTTTGAAAATACAGAGTACAATAATAGAGCATAACAAGTTGGCTTCTAATAACTTATTTTTGGGAGGGGAAGATGATACAATGTAAACCAGACAATCCAGAATGTTTAGAAGACATCTGGAGCAATTAGACTATTTAAAATTTTTTTAGTTTATAGAGCTTAGCTAAAACTTCTCCATACTTTCATTTTAGTTTTTCTAGTGAATGTAATAGTTCAGTAAATTTTTACAAGCTAAAGAAAATATGTGTGGCTAAAGTAAATAATCCAGTAGATTTTTCTTAAATAAGGAATGTTCACTTTTGGTATATACATTAGTATTTTAATGTACAGTATCAAAATAAACGGGCTTTCACATGATCTTTGTAAGCAGAACATGTGTATGCCCTTTTGATAGAGCAGGTAGATTTCATTACATTTAAAATTCAGACTGTGCAAAATTTTGGGTGTACAACAGTGTCAAGAAGGTTGTGCTGGTAATGTTGTATAGCATGTTGGAGGTACTTGGTAAGTGAATGATGATAGGAAAAATGTCACTCCAAAGTGTAGTAATAAATCATTAGAATAAATTAAAGATGGCTTTTGAACAGCAGCATGCGCAAGTGAAATTCCTCGTGCATAATATGAGGTTGCTCAGTTTGCCAAACTGGTGTGAGGAATACCACACCACTGTGACGTGCTTAACCTTGTGCCAATTTCTGAACCACTGTAACCATTTTGTATTTATCTAAGGTTTAGAGTTTTTTGGGGGGAGCTACTTTAGCACTACATCTTAGTATCTAAGTAGTTTTATGACATCTACATATATTACCAAGAATTCACTTTTATGGCAGTTGGAAGATATACAGGAAATTTATAGAGTCCCAAAAATATCTGGGCAAGTAATAATTAGTTGGAATTCTGCTAAAAGAGTCGTGGGATAACAACTTACCTTTTCTAATTGCACTTAGGTAATGATTTAAACATTTTGTTAAACTAGAAATAAATTTGAAATGAGACTATCGTGATTAACAGTACTGTAATTACTTTTGTTATCCACAAGAGGGAGACCTTATACTTAGAAAAATCTAAAATCAGAATTATCTGTAGGTGACATGGAGAGTAAAAGACTCAGCAGTATATTAAACTTGATCACCTAGTTTTTGTTTAACCTTATTTACATAGTCTTCATGAAACTGAATTGGCTATAAAGGCACCACTTTAATACCTTTATATATTAATCATCTTTATTTTACATGTCTATGTACCCAAACATAATATTCTACATGTCTGTGTACCCAGACATTATCTTGGATATTTGCTTTTCTTGAAGTCAGGTCCTGATTTACCATCTCATGCCAATAAGAAGTTTTTTAACTTACATCATGACTACGGGCATGAATTAGCACATATACAGTGTTTACATTTCCTGCTATGTAATGAGTAACTCTTTGGATAGCATACTAAATGTCCAGAATTGCACCAAGGAAACAACTCTTTTCACACTTAAAACAGGTTCTTACGTAAAGCATTCATTGTAGCATACATCTTGGATGTTTACTGGTGAAGAAGAGGTGGTTACTAATTTTTGTTAAGTAATTATTTCACACCTATCAAAAACCTGCAAAGAGCACTGTGATTTTTAATAGACTGCTGGTTAACAAATGGCATTTACAACAGAATAAAGTAGGTAGACCTTTCTGAAAAGCAGTTAGAGAGTTTTTATCATTTTTCTAGTATTTATGTTGAAGAAACTGAATGAGATGGAATACAAAATTATGTTTGAGTAGACTTAAGATACGAAGTATTAAAGTGTTATGCCTTGAAGTTTATATTATATTTAGACTATGTATGAAATGTATGTTTGTCTGATGACTTCAGTATTATAATTACAAATACACATAAAATGGGAGGGTAAAGTAATGTCATTTGAATGCTATGAGATAATTTGTACTTACATAAATTTTATACTTGTAGAACAAGGAATAGATACTAAAGATTTTGATAAATTTAGTTGGTAATTAACAAACAATACATCAACACTCAAGAATAGTCACTCGAAGATGGTGCTTACAAAACCTAGCTTTAAAATAACTAAAAATAACAAATTTATTTGATTAAGATAATTAAAATACTCTTAATTATTTAAGAGAGACATTTGGGAAGTATTTACTTCCATTTGATATAATACCCTCTGAAGTGTTTCCCTTTGCTAGGAAATCATGTGGCTCCTGTCTTATGCTGTCATGTCAGTAACAAGACAGCACAAACAAAAGAATGGAATGCAAGAAACCACACTTTTGTTTTAATGTGGACAAGTATATATTCAGAACTGATGTACCATTTCTATACAAATGTCCAAACAACCAGAAGACAAATGAAAATTTAAATCTATACATGATTATCACTTCATACCATGTCTAACTTTATGTTAGCAAAAATGTGTATTAGTGGCAACAAAAAAATCTTAATTCTGAGAATGAACTCAGAATACTCTTGGTAATACTTTCTGTTTAAACAGTGCAGTTAGTTGCTAGAAATTAGGTCATTTTCATGAGTAGTACCTTTTTACTTGTTATAAAAGCCTAATTAAATATCTTTCAATTAAATAAGTTTAACTTCTTAGAATTAACTTGAGCAGATATAGATTATGTTCATTTTAATCATCTTATAATTTAAACTATTTTAAGGTTTATTGTCTTTCTGTCCATAAAATGAAAAATATTTTAAAAAATAAAAATGTTTTTCAGTGATAATATGCAACATGCATACTGGGAACTGAAGAGAGAAATGTCTAATTTACACCTGGTGACTCAAGTACAAGCTGAACTACTGAGAAAGCTGAAAATACCAACTGCGATCAAGAAAGGCAAGTCATTATTGGATTGGAAACTACCGATTACAGCCAAACTGCTTAAAGAGCACCTAGATCTTGTATTTTACCAATATCGCATCAAATGAGTTTGATAATCCAAAATGTACACAGTATGTTCATAGTCTACCCATTTTCTGCTTTGGCTTCAGTCTCATACTGGTCAACTTCACACATAAAGGTGTTGCTGATGTGTTTTTTCTTCAGTACTGTATTCTTTCCCCCTTGTGGCTTTTTTTTCTCAGCCAAGTGTTGCTTATGTGTATAAGGCTGAGGTGTTAAGTTTGCTCTAGTTGACCTTTTACCACAACTCCTTCATATATTAAAAAAAGACACCAAAGGCTATTTTTCATTCCAATGCTATAGAGTACAGCAAAGACCTAACCTTTTGAATAGTTTGTTTTGAAAAACAAACATTTGATTCATTATTTGGGTTTTTTTTTTTTTTTAATAAGCTTAAATTTTTTTCCTCCCCATAAATTGTTTAGAATGGAGACTAGGTGCTGAATAACCCTTCTTCCTCTTCAACCAAACAAAATCTTCATTGCTTTACCTTCATATTGTAACTGCCTGGCTGACTAAACTTTGTGAGTTTTGTTTTAACTAGTAGTGGCTACATGCCAAAGTTATTTTTATGCTTCAGAGAAAAATCAGTGCATCTGTACCTATTAGATAATAGTTGTATTCTGAAAAGTTGTTATACAAATATCAGTGTTCTGAAGTCTACTTTTCAAAGTAGTATTTGTCTTTTTATAACAGTCACTGTATAATTTTAAATTGTAGTTTGCATCTCAGTTTGTTCCCAAAGAGGGAGAAAGAGAATTATTACTTTATAAAATGGTTCTTCCAAGTGTTTACTAGTTGCAAATTGACAAAGAAAATTCAAAATTTCTTTCAGTTTCTAATGAGTTACTTATGACTTGGACCAAAAATATGGTTTGGTTTTTTTGTGGTTGTTTTTTTGCAAAGCAGAACTTAGTATCACTTTTCCTCAAGTTTTCCAACCATCAGGGATATGAGACAGCTAACTATAAGCTGATAGGAGAAATAAGGAATAAATCCCTTAAAAGGGACTCAGAGTAATTTGCACTGTGTTTTCAGTATGTCTATTACATCCAACAAATAGTAAAGGAAAAAAATGTTCTTCCTATATTTGGAAATAATTCATTTGCATGTCCCTTTTGAACTGGTAAATGTTAAATTTTGGTACGTTAAACCCTAAGTTTCCTTGCACATTTCCTACAGTAGTGGCAGCTCAAGGCTACCACTCTTCAATCACAGTATTTAACAGCTATTTTGAGGATCAGACAGAGATGAGACCAGACTACTTTTTTCCTTGACATACGTGTCACCCTTGTCTAGAAGCTGAATACTAGAGTTCTTCCTCACTCCTGTAGTCCCCCCCCACCAATAAAGGTTGCTGGGCTTATTTTATAATAAAGTTCAATTTCTTCTAAAACTATATAGTGCCAAACTTTAGTTGTATTGTCATCTTCCTTTGGACTTAGGATAAATAGATCTTAATGACCTGATGGACTGAATTAAAAAAGCAGCAGCTACCATTGTGCTATAAAGCCTTAATTTGTGCACTAAACACATTTTTGGTTGTTGTTCGCTTTCAACTGACCATAGGAAAATGACAGTGTGTTTCATAAGAAATAGCTAAAAAATTTATTAATAGCTTTTATTTTAAGTAGTTTTATCCATAGAAACCTTTGAATATACATTATAGCTTCATTTGGGGTCTCACCTTTCACAGTTATTTCTAGATTTACTTTTGTATTTATGGAAGCAAGATTTGAATAAATAAAGGAATTTATATTTAACTAAAAAAATACTAAAACTTAAGTACATAACATAATCTGTAAACTTTTAGTTACATTAAGAGTCAGTAATGGGATTTTTGCGTATATTTTAGAATTCTTTGGTTTTTAGCTTTCAAAAATACGAAATTCTTGTCTTTAATGGCTCTGTGATAAAGGTGGGACAGGATTGTTTCTCAGACACTGATAATAGAGCAGTTAGGTGACTTATGTCACATCACAGCATTAGTAGCCACTCCAGAATGACAGTTTAGATCATTGGTAATGTATCTCCATGTCATACTTCCCCTTGGAAATCTTTTATTTTCTAGTTCTACAATTCAGTCAGATTAGTGAAGTGTGACATTGATCATATATGCCACGACAGCTAACACTCAAATTGTACTTTCTTTTACAGCCTGTGCCCCAGAATGCAAGGAAGACCTTGGGAAAGACAGCACAAAGCTACACTTGACAAATTTTACTGCAACATACAAAAAACATCTCCCTCTCTCACCTAATGGCACAGCTCTTTGTCATACCACATCTCCTCCTTTACCAAGAGATATAAAGGTTCTATCAGAGAAAGCAATTCTCCAATCATGGACAGACAATGAGCGCTCTATTCCTCATGACGGTACAAACTTTCAAGAACACAACTCTTACGGCAGAAATTCTCTCGAAGATAATTCTTGGGTTTTTCCAAGTCCTCCTAAGTCAAGTGAGACGGCATTTGGGGAAACTAAAAATAAAACTTTACCCAACCTGCCACCACTGCATTACTTGGATCAACATAATCAAAACTGTATTTATAAGAATTAATTCTGAGATTTCATGACTAGGTCATGAGGATGCTGTATTTCCCTTCATGATTCTCTCAAATTATCGAACAAGGTGAATTTTGACTAAAATTTTGTAGAGTTCCTCAGCATATACATTTGCACATACTGTACCCATATTAAAAAATGTAGTTGATTTCCCAGTATGAAAGAGTACCATCCAGTTCTATAGTATGGAAAAGAATCAGATATATGCTACTAAATAAACGTCTAGGTGTTTCATATTGACAGTTCTACCTTGGATAAAAATTATAAATTTTCCTCACAAAGAATGGGAATAAAAGTTTCAGATAAGGTCTTAACAAAAGTATATGAAATGCCTAAATACCTACTTGTAAAGACAGAAAATCCATTTCAGTTGCATAAAGGAGCAAATGGAAATGTGAATAGGTTATATTTCTGTATAATGCATAAAGTTAAGAAAAAATATAGTGGAGTAATAGTATCTAGGTTATTCTATCTCTGTATGCTATTGTGTCTCAAAGTTTAAGGTCTAAAATAGTTTTTTAATCACAGTGTTGTTGGTACAATTTAGAACTGCAGTTTGAATTCCACAACTTAATGTAACCTGATCATGGAAGCCAACTTTGTCCCAGTATTTCCTAATTTTAAAAAGTGATGGCATAGCTTAAAAAACTATGTAGTGTGTGAAAACATTATTATAATCTATAATACATTATTAAGTAGAAAGAGCATCTCACAAAGGTTTCTGTCTAATCTGGCCCTTCAGTGGGCCTCATGAAAATCTAAAAACCTGTAATTACACAACTGCTTGTTATGTAGAGCAGTTTCTGTATTAGAATTTGTTTAGAAATGTAATATTCACTGGGGAAGGACTTTTAGTTAAATATGGAATTTTCTAGAAACCAAATTCTGTGCTGTATTGATAAAGTATAATCATGAAATGTCCCTGGTCCTAAAAGGTCATTTGTAAACATGTAAGGAAGTAACAAGATGGCTTCAGGTGAAAATTTATCTGAATTCTTTCAGGGTGGTAGTAATAAGACTATTAATGATAAAATAATTACTTGGTACATACATCTTTTGCTTGAGATAAAGTATTTCGTGTAGGAGACCTTTATCCCTTTTGATAGACAGTTTCAAATATATTGAACTCAAAAGAGTATCTCCGATCTCTTGTATATTAACTGAATAGCATACATACATAATGTTCGCTGCTCATCAGATATTTTTGTCTTTCTATTATCTATCTTATTTGAGCTTGTCTGTGATTAATGGAATTGGTGTCAGATGCTGGAATTTATTCTGACCAATGAACACAGCTGACTCAAGGGAGTACAAGCTTCTGCCAAGTAATAGAACAAAATCCAATATGCATAAAACAAATACGAGACTCCAGGCTTTAGCTGAAGGAAGCAACTACCTGTGTAATAACAAAGCAGCAGAAACTATTTCTCATGTGGCTGCATATTATATCTAATCTCTAATGTAGTTTACTGGTTTGCCTTTTTTTAAATCCAGGTTGAAAATATTTCTTTATAAAGAAAAGTCAGGAAATAATGGCTTGTTTGAACAATACCAAGAAGTTGTTTAATTAAAATAAATTATTTTTGTTTGAAATTGAAGTGGATGTGAAATACTGTGCTTGCCTCTGTATTCCAAGGTCAGATACTAATTGGAAGTAGTTAATTTGATTCATATAACAGATATATGTCTTGTTAAATCAATTTATTTGAGTGAGGAAAAAAAGCTTTTTCATGTAAACAATAGGGTGATGACAGTTGTGCTAGGAAGTCAGCAGTGGTGGTACTTGACAGTGTAAGGTGCTAAATAAATGATGCACTGTTTATTAAGAGTAACCAAAAACAATTATTTTGCCCAGTCAGAAAATTTTAAATGTATATTTTCTGTTATTCTCTGTCCTAATAAGAACAGCCATCTGTAGCTTATAATAATTTAAGTGCAAAAATGTTACATTAACTTCTTTCTTAGCTGAAACATACTCCAACGGTCTTTCTTTTGAAAACTTCAGTCTTTTTTGTATAATGCTAACCCAATTCAGCACATCCATAATCCAATACAGCTAAGAGCAAAAAGTCATGTATTCCTCTACTTAATCCCCTATTAGCTAAGATAAAACAAATGTATATCATTGCTAAAAGGAAACTTAGGTGCTACAAAAATGGAACTGAATTTCTAAGTGAAGATATGGATAAATGGAGAATTATAATACAAAAAGGGGGTGGGAAATGAGGACAGACAGAAAATTCAGATATAAGAATCAAAGGACTGGATTTATGTGAAAACAGTAATCAAGAAAAGCTACTTGGAGAAGGTATATCTTAAAGGGCAGAAAATGCTATAGATTGTCACTTACCAGAGTAACATCAGGGACACGAATAAGCAAGATACACTGCTGTTGCACCAGTCAAGAAGTAAACTTGAGTAGGATAGGCATGAATATCCTGAAAACTATGATGAATGGTTTATTTTTCACCTAATAAAGAGGGATAGATAAATTACTTATCCTGTATATCCTAATTTGCCCAGCACCTATGGATGGGGCGTGACATCTACATAAATGAGTTTTTCACCAAGTTAGCCCCTTTGATTCAAATTAATAAATTAAATGGATTCTATGTTTGACTAAATTTTCAAAGTAGCTTTCACCTATGAGTAATTAAAAACAAGAACTAAAGTGTGCTCTAGAAAATGCATCAATACCTAATAAAAGTATTAGGCTAACAGAATGAATATATAGGGATTTATTTGCTCCAACACTGTGTGATCTCCAATTTCTATATTTGCTTTGTCTGCTTTAGTAACCTCACTCCCTTGATCCATGGCCTGGGAAAACATGGTTTCTTTAGGTTTCAAATAAAGTAGTTCCAGAAAAAGTTCACTCAGAAGTACAGGATCAGAACACTGCATTGGTTCCTTAGGATTCTATTTGTTACTTGTTTCAATATAGCCAGTTCTTTAAAAAAAAAAACAAAAAAAACCTCAGATCTACATTATGGATTTGGAGCTAGCTAGTTAAACCTAATTCTAGCAGTTAGTAATTTCTACTTAGAAATTGTGTAACTTTACTTACCTGGAAACTTTACCATAAGCTATAATGGAGAGTTAACAGCTCGCAAGGAAAGCAATATAAAAGCTCAATCTAAAACCAAAGTTACTGCACTAGGACAAATTTTTTACCCTGGTTTCTGAAACTATTACCATGTTACAGAAAGTTAATCTATACGATTTCTTTTTAAGACAAATATTTTCCATAGCCAAATCAATGGGTCAAATAACAGTTAAAAAGTTTTCCGTTAAAAACTTATTTTAATACAAAATAATGAGTAATGTTATTTCCAGATTTTACTACTAGTATAAACAAAAGAGCAATTAACATGAGGCATTTCCTACATGCACTCTACCAAGCTGCAATTTCTCACAATAGCCATGAGATTTATTTCTATAGTGGTATACCTAGTAAGAATTCTGACTCATAACCATACTGTTATACTAATTATTATTGTCACTTTAAAAGTTGTCTATTCATGCTCTCCTTTAGTAACTTCTGGCTCCCATGATTAGCCATTAGTCTATACCAGAAAAGAATTAGATCCCTATGAAACCCTAAAAATCACTAGTATTGTTGACTACAGTTGTGGAAAAATAAAAAGATTCCATATTGCATAGGTAACCACATCATTTCAATATTTACTCCTATTCCATTTAGTAAGATTGACATTGCAATTTTTGCAAATCTTTATTACAGATAAAATTCCATGTTTCCATAATTGAGGATTAAAGCAAACACCTTTTCTTCAGTCCACTTTTCAGGTGACAGTGGTTTCCATTAATATAATTCCTGAGTATCATTTGAACATTTGCCTACATGCTGGTGGGAACCTTCTGTAGTCTTTTCTTGGTAGGAATTCCAGTTTTTCTGAATTCATCCCTTTCCTTCAGGTATTCCAGTTTACATTCTTCATAAAAGGCTGGATCCTTATAGCTACAAGAAGGAAATGAAAAATCTCTTAAAGTAAATCACTGTAAAATCTTTACTATAAGCTTATTTAATATTTAGATATTAATCTTTAGAAGAAGACAAATTAATACACATAAATTCATCATAAACATTAGGCTACCAAACTAGTTAAAACACTTAATGGTGGTTGTTTTTTTTAGTAGCCCTGTCTAGGACAGAACAGGATAAGCAGAGCTCCAACCTTCAAGGTACTCAATATGCTGAAGAGCAGGCAAGGTTGGCATTACAATTAAGAAAACTTTGAGAGAAATCTGGTCCAATACACTAGGAAAAGGTGGGGAAGAGGTGGCTGATGCTTCCATTGCACTTTGAAGGCCAAAGAAGAGCATGTGGGAAGGCACAGAGGGGAGACAAAACTGATGCACAAAGATGTGCAAGTACATGGACAGCACTATAGCTGATTATGTTCACAGGAGATATGTGACAGGTAGTGAATGGGCAAGAGCCAGACAGAGATGATTTGCTTATTCCATACTAAGAAAATCAACCCTGAGAGTAATGGACAGTTAACAGAGCAACTGTAATAGCAGTTTTGTGCCTTAGCTGAATCTGCAGTATGCAGCAAATAAAATGAGGGAGAGAAAGGTTAGAGGCAGGATGTCCAATAAATAAGCAGTTACAATAATTCAAAAAAAAAAAAAAATAAGTCTAAGCCAAAGGATACAAATGTTGCTTAAAAGGATGAGATTGACCTGGAGGAGATGTAAGAAATAAAATCAATAGGAAATAATAAGTGAGAAGACAAAGTTCTAGATTCTTGGTAATACAGGGTACGGAAGGAGAAGAGGAAGCCGAGTTCATTTTTGAACCTGAAAAGAAAAGCAGAGAAACATCATGTCCTCTAGGAATAATTGTCAAGATTGCAATCTAAGCTTAGGGATGAGCACACGGGATCATGGTGACAGTTCACAGGTGATGTGGTGGTGGAAGAACTATGGGGTATACAATAATTAAGGAAAAATATATGTAATCAATAAATTTCTAAAAAAGAATTCATGGAATCAAAACAATGTAAGAGGTAAGAGAAGGAATGTCTGAAAAATAGAGATGTTGGAGAAATGGAAAAGAGCATTGTAAGAAAAACCAGAGAGAAAAGGGAATCTGAAGGACTGTCTAGAACAGTCAAGTAAAAGAAAAAGGACTAAAAAGGCATTAATTAGATTTAGATACCATGAACCTTCAAGAAGCTTCACCAGACCTTGAGGAAGAACAACTTCAGCAGAGGACAGATGTCAGATTGCAGTTCATTGAGAGTACGGGTGAAAAAGGTAGATATGAAGAGCACTATCATTTGTTTCTAGGTGTCACTATGAGGGGATAAGAAAGGCTGAAGAGATGTAGTTGTTACATTCATTTCATGGAATGAATAGTAGAGTACTCATTTAGATATGAAAAAAATACTCAGCCTCAGAGTACAACCTCAGAGATTTAGGTTTAAGTAAAATTCTTCCTTAGTAACTAACCATTTACTTTCAACCAACGCCACATCCCGCTTTATGTCTTCAGCACTTCTCTCTTCAGAAAAAAGTAAATAAAGCTGTCTTCTCTCACCTAAACCTAACCCTTCCAGATGGATGAAATTTGTTATTTTCTCCCTATTTCCAAGGGATGATGGAAGGATAGCCAAATGAGTAATATTCAGATAATAAAAGTTAATAAATATAATTTAAAAAAAAATAAAAACGAGCTAACATTTACTGAGTAGCCATCACATACCAGGCACTGGCACATAACATGGTAATGTGTTTACACATAGAACCTCACAACCACTGTAGGAGGAGTGATAGTCACCCTACCATTTAAGTGTGGGACCGGTCCCAGTTTACAGTTAGCAAAAGCTAGGACTGCCCTCATTAGTTTCTGCTCTACTGCTGCCATGTTTTAGAAGAATGGACAATATGCCAAACTAAAAACAACAAGCTATTACGACTGAAAATTTAGTGTAAAAAGTCATTAATTGATAAAAGATAATATAATAAACTCAGTCACGCAAAAGTTAAGCAGTCCATTCACTCATTGAGCATTTCTTGATATAACTGAAAGATCGTGTCACACAATGAACTCTTAGCTCCTCTATGGTTATATACTTCGTACAACCATGGCCCATAAACAAGGGCTCCAACTGGAATTATTTTAAACATTAACTGAGAAAAAAGGCGCACTTGTAGCATTTCCTTGATTACAAATGTAAAGATTAATCTCTGAAGTCTTCCCACTTCATCATTCTAAAAAAGCACAGAAATTTGTGAGAATACTGTTATCAATAAAAGTAAGCAATTATAAGACTCAGATAATCACTATTTTCTTTTTTTTTATTTTGTTCCCTAAGATGTATCAAACCATACTGACAAACATGCTTCACAGGCTAGAGAAGCAGAGTATAATGGGGCTTATCAAAACTAAGACCTCACAATTATCGATTAGTAATGCTTACCAAAATGTTCCACAATGCTATTTGTCAATAATTATTTTTCAATAATTAAATTTAATTAAAATCTAAATATAGCCTTCATTTCATTCATTGCAACTTTACTAGAAGCTAAATTATACTGGTTTAAAAAAATCACAAGGCTGGCACTGATAATCCAATTTAGTACCTTTCATTAGAAGAGAAAATATAAACTCATTTAGAACATATTCTCTAATTAACCTATTCATAAAAAAGAATTTGTGAAGTCATGTGAAAAAAATCACATTTTTGTTGCTGACCTTCTTCTATTTTTAATCAAATACAATGCTGGCACATTACCTGAAAAAAAAATCCTTCAAATGCCTTATGTTGCTATTTTAGAATAATATACGAATTGAAATGTCAGATTCAGTCAACAATACTGATGATTTGGTGGAGGAGAATACACAATATATTATATTCAGTGAGCTAAATAGTATATTCTTACCTGCTATATATAATACATAAACAGACAAAAGCACAGACACAGAGGTAACTACTTACTAAGAAATTAGACATTCTTTCAATGCAGAATTTTCTTTCCGGCATTTTACTACCATAAGTACTCCCGAGTCCTTGCAACATTTGGTAAAATCTGAAATAAAATTTGGGAAAGGAAAAGAATGCATTGCATCAATATAATTAACAGTTGTATAAAACAATCATTCTGTTCTTCACATCTATGACCTAAATGGTACCAAGAACAGAGAAAAAATGAACTCTACAAAATCAATGCACTAAAGAAAAGGCAGAGTAACATGGTTGACTTTGTATAAGTAAGGAGATGAGTAGACGGAGGACTCTGAGATAGACAGGCTTCATGTAGATATAAGAAATGTAGAGAATATATAGATTTTTTAGACAGTAAAAAGATGTTCTAAAAAAAAAAAGTGTCCAAATAATAAGGAAGTTGTTTCCAGACTGGCATCTGCTGACCAATCTGTATGCCTTCTCCTTGTGATATCAAAGTACCCCTTCTCTTTAAGACAACCCTGCCATGGGGCCTATTCCTATTCCTGAGTCAACTCTTGCAAACCCCAGAAAATTCAAATCACTTTCCGTCCAATTTCCATCTGGTAGTTGCTGTTTAAATTGCACTGGCCTCTCTGGTACCCTGTCTTCTCAGGACCACCAAGTCAGAAACACCTGGTGTGGAACACAATGCCACCAGGGCCACTTGTTAGCTTCTTGTGTTTGCTTTGGGATGAGACACTGTCTTATCCAGTCCCTAGTGGAAGGTGTGCTCTGCCACCCCCCCCCTTCCTTTACAGCCACTGTCCTGTAGTTATTATGGTCCTTCCTGTTGACCACTGGTTGCTCTAGTTTCAGACTGTGTCACCAACTTGAGCTGTAACAACCAATCATGTGCACATTCTATCTAAAATATACCATTCTTCAGAAGAAATCTGGAATAATGTTTTCTGAATATTCTTTAACCTCAATACAAAATTATCAAGAATTTGATAAGCTAGTCCATTACTTTTACTCTGAAATGTCCATTTATGTTAATGCTAATTTTTCTATTTACAGAATGATAACTAAGATCTACCTTTGTAGAAGCAGGACTATGATCCAAGTAAAATTTAAGACCTGGGCAATCCTCAAAGGGAATATATACATAAGGTTAATCCAGAAGTGATTAAATCTGCAAAGGGCTTAAGTAAGAAAACTACAAGGTTCACTACTAATTAACTATGGGGTTGATTCCCTTACATGACCTTACCCTACTTTGTAACCTCAGAGACCTAAACCAGACTAGTTCACACAATGTCTATCTAAAAGTAAAATTATTAGCATTTTGAATTCTGTCTAATGAAAATATTCCAGGTTATCAAACTCCAGTTCTTTTTTGGAAAACACAAAAGCAATTATTGAAAAGTACACTTTTTGAATTTCACAAACCCAATTCTTTATATAAAAAATTCACAACAGAAATGTTTAGGCATTGTATTGTTTTAAGATTCGTTTTCCCCAATATGAATAAAATGTCTGTAGTACAAAATGGATGCTTGGTAGCATTTATGTGTTCTGATCACAAAGGCACAGCCTATATATTTTCACACTTGTCCAAATCTCTTCAGGATTAACTTGACTGGCCTAAAGCCTCAAGCTGTTTGTAACATTTTTGTCACTTGTTTAGCAACAAGATTTTAATGAGGATCATTCTTTCATACCATATTAGCATACATTCATATGATTGTGATGTCGCTAATACTGCCAACTGACTTCTAAAGTGGTATTTTGAAACAAATCCAATTTAAATTGCTCTGTCTTTCATGTTGTTAAATGTTAAAAGAGCTTAGACACCTGATTCTCTCTACAAATAATTTAATTTTAATTAACATTAAAAACTATCAAAATAGATTCTCATTCACTGAAGTATATTTGAAGGTAATGTAAATGAATTCAGCAATTAATAAAACTAGAGAGATGACTGAAAGATATTCCAAACTTTAAGGAAATGTGATCAAATCAACCAAGAAAAGAGAAAAAAATTTCCTGTGTAGTCTAAGAGGTGGTCAAAATAACTACTACAATTAAGTACAAGTTGTCTATATATTTCCAGTTTATGTTAAGAAAAAACTTGGGGGGGGGAGGCTTTGTATAAAAGTAGGAAGAAAAACAACAGATTGAAGTTCTTCTAACTCATTTATTTTACAGAAATTGACTATATAGCAACACTGAAATAATATCCAAAATGAGTTATTAAGCTAGGGACAAGAACTTATAGAGCAAGACCTTTACATAAAAATATGAGTACCAGGCATTTGATGTTTTATACTTTTCGTTCAGTTAACTTCAAAGAGCATATTATTTTTGTAAATGCAGCCATCCAATTACCTAAAGCATTCAATGAGATGACAATTTTAAAACACACCAAGTTAAAAAATAACCTCAACGGCTCATGTCTAACTAGAACCATTCCAGTTTATATCTCTATTAATGTTATGTTTAAAGCCTAGAATTATGAATTTTCATACAACCACCTTTAAAAACTTATTTCTAACTTTTGAATACCATTATTTCTTGAAGTGTAATTTTATGAAGTGGTATTTTATGAAGTCTTTTCCTACTATTACAAAAGGAAGAAAAATATATTAAGATTAAAAAAAATTTCAAATTTGACATCTAAGTTCTGTGTACTATTTCTGTGACTACACTATTATCCTTAGTTTCATCTTTAAACCTGGAACTGTGAGTTAATCTAAATGCAAACCATTTAGGTCTTATTTATTAAAGATCCTGCAATTGAGCAGATTTTACAATTATCCTTAACACATAATGTATCATCTACTCTCCAAACAAGAAATCGTAAGCATAAAACTATTTGCTTATAAAGAACTAGGTAAAACTAGAAACGGAGATGTACTTTAAATATAATGTATAGGAGATTATTTGACCAGCTACTGAATCATACAAGGGTTTAAAAATATGGAACTAAAAAAGATAGAATTTGGAATCTAGTTGGTGCTGCCTTGAGGAAGACTTTCCCCCACACAGAGGTATCTGCAATTGTAAATTTACAAAATATATGAAAACCAAGAACTAATTGATCACAGAAAAAAGGTATCTTTAAGGGAACACTTTCATAGTCAACAGAGTAATGCCAGATCCCTGCAGACAGTGTCTAAGTGCTGAGCTTCTCAGTAATCATCATTCCTTCTGGAAGTGTGAAATAAAAAGTGCCTACAGACAACAGGAGGTCACTGTCAGTTCTGAGTTCACCAGTTTTACAAGCAGTGGTGCAGACCTGAACCACTGCAGAACAGGCCATTTACCTTTAACTTAAGTAGATACACCTATCTGCCTGCTTCTCTCTATGAAGCAGGCTACAAACTGTTCATTAACATTTACACTGTACCTGCCTATTATTGATATGCAAACATCAACTACCAGCTTCTATTTGCTTTCTTTCCCTCTTTCAGACCTAAAAAGAAAAACTTAAAAACATAGTTTTAAACTCTTGTGGGTTCTTTCCACCATCCCCAGCCTTCTTAGCCAAAATATAAAACCAATGCAAGACTATCAGTGCAGACTAATTTATTTCTAACAAAGTGATTTTCTAATTATCCTAATAACTACAAAAGAAAATGTAAAAAAATTCCGATTACTTTAACATTGTCCAAAACCTTTCTCAGCATTGTCGAAAGTCCTTTCCAAGATTGCCCAGAAATCCTCAGTCTCTCAGTCCTGATCATCTCTCCAATGTCCAGTCAGAGTTCATCTCCAGATACCTGAAGGCATGTTTCTTTGGCTGCTCCTTTGGCTTGTTCCTCCTTGTCTTCCACGCTGTGTTCTCCGTCTTCCAGGTAGCGGGAACTCCATGGTGCCGGACCAGCAAAGTTCACTTTCTTTTCAGGCCTAACTTATGCACAGCCTCTTCAGACACAAGTCAAACTCAGCAAAACAAACTTCAACACAGAGATCAAATCTGCGAACTCCTTCACTGCATTTAGCACACATGCTGCCAGCCTGAGCCAGCCAAAGGCTGCAGGCCCCCGGTGGCCACATGACATGGCCAAGCTCACATGGCTCACATCTTTACTCTACAAGATGGCCGATTCCCATCTCTCCTCCATTAAATCTCTCTCTATAAGATCTCCATATTGCCTGTCTGGATCCCTCTGTTTTCACACCCTTTACATACTCTGATTTCCCGCCTTCCAGGAAACCTGTGTCACCTTTCTCCCTCCTGCACCTCCCTAAAGGGAAATACCAACTAAGGTCATTCTCACATTTTAGTATACTTGTCCTTGAAATCTGCAATCTTAAATAGGAGACAATTGGGGGGGGAGGGGGTAGCACACCCTATCAATATGAAAGATTTTGTAAATAGCTCTGACTTTATGTACATTCATTTATAATTTGGTAGAAAAATATAGATCTTTTGGCTACTTTTGAGTGACTGATAGCAGTAGTATTGTGCTTGGAAAGAAAAAGTCAACACAAGTCAACCTACAAAGCCAAATATAAATAATTCCAGACTGGATGAGTACAGGACAAATTCAATTTAGTTGAAAAAAAATGTATCAGTGAGTATTTGCCAACAAATATCCTAACAAAAGGAATTCCAGAGTTGTTGTGTGGTTTTTTTTTTTTTTTTGAGAGCTATAAAATTAGTAGTTCAAATGGAAAAAAACAAAACAGGCAGAAAACTTTTATAGAATACATGCATTGAAAGAGTAGCTTCTACATTCACACCTTTAAAAATGTTTCATAGGCAAATCTCCAGTACATTTCCCAAAATAACTGTTGAGCTAAAGCCAGCCCCAAATCTCCAGTACAGTGGATGGGAAATTGCTAAGTCATGTTATCACCTTAATGTTTCAAAATATCCAATTGTAAATACCTATTTTTTTCTTCAATTATCAAAGTAGAAGGGATTAAAAATCACCCACATTCCTGTCTGCATGATAGTAACATCAATAATACCTCACAACTGCTGTGTTTAGCATGTGTTTACCAGGCTTAGTCAGTACTGATTGAGCTGCTTTAAAATTTAAATTTTTTCAAATTTTTTTGTAGTGACATAGGCTCACAAAATATTCAGCAAACATTTTCAAACTACTTACTATGTACCTGACACTATGCTAGGATGACGGTGGAATGGATGGTAAAACATAATTTTAGGCTGTGAGTCTTCAGATGATCATATCCAATTTGAATTTTCTCAAAACCAGGAACTGATCAGCAAATAATAAAAAGGACAAGAGAGAAATACGGTTCCATCAGTCAGTAAAAGAAGGAACTTTTCACAGTACTGTATAACAAGAACCTGTGCTGCCCCATTGTGTTAAGAAGACACATGGCAGTATTCCTCACTGTTTTATATTTGTGTGGTGAAATGTACCTGGTCCAAATGCCCAAGGCAGGTGTATAAACAAAGATAATTAGAAGGAAACAGTATTTACAGTACTTACATGTCTAAAAGATAAAAATGTATTAAAATTATGAACAAAAAAAATACCCGCTCTTCAACAAAATTATGAGTCAAGTTTTTTTTTTTTTTATAATATTGTATGTTATGGAAGCAAATATAAGACAAGTCAGAATTAACAGTAAACAAGATGCTTAAACTCTGCAACCAGTATTAACTAGATGTGTTCCAGGTTCATAATGAACAGTTAGCTGCATTCAAAGGACACTGGTCTTTACAAGTATGAAATGTTAAAAAAAAACAACAGAAACCTGGAATAAAATCTGGACTGCACTGTTTAAACACTAATATTTTTTAAAGTTACTGTCCTTTTACAGAAGACTAAATTATTGAATGTAAATTTGAAATAAAAGTTAAAAAGTATTCATTGGATGATTTCTTTTCTGAGACAGCTGGGTTAGGAAGGAATGGAATGGTCATTATTATCAAATTGAGGCATCTACTAAACTGTAAAAGACACCTATTAATTTTTGTGTTAAAATTTTGAGTCACACTGCTTTCTAGAAACAGATTAAACATATTTATTCCTTACTGTTGAAGAATTAAAGATAGCTTTTATTTTCAACTCTCTTTCACATTTATGTCCTTAGTCAAATGTTCATTAAATACAAAATGTGGTTCATAACTTCAATGTGATTATAACATAGCAGCAGACCCAGGGAAGAATTCAGTACAACTAAAAAATCATGTATCTTTTCTTGGTCAGTGTGGGTTGGGAACCCTCTGTGCTATATGGAAATAACTGCTATACACTTGAAGGCAGGTAGTTGGAGTTGTAGAATGCTATACATAAAAATATCTATCTAATAGATTTTAAAAGTTTAAGGTGAAAGGAAGATGTAAAATATCTCATTTGCACACTGAATGCATGATGAAATGACCCTGAAAATGATTACAAAATTTAATATTGAAATTAACTTTATTTAAATGAATTTCACATTTTAACAATGTATTATAAATTTTTAAATATATGTGAGGTTAATGTAATATTCCTTTGGCAATGATGGAAATGTTCTCTGTACTTTGCAACAGCATAGTCACTTAGCCACAGGTGGCAACTCAGCATCTGAAAAGTGGCTCATGCAAATGAAGAATTGAATTTTGCATTTTAATTCATTTCAATTAAACTGTCACAAGGAGCTAGTGGGTAATATATTGGACAACACAGCTAGAGAATTTTTTAGTACCATAAATTTCTGGTGTGAGGCAGAGAGCTAGTGATGAAAGGCATTGCTTTATCAACTGAAATTTACAATCATTTAAGTCTCAATTATATTCCTTATTTCCTTGAGACACTGAAACGTCATCATATAAAATTAACCTCTTGGCCAGTATTCAAAGGTGAATAAATTGAATGAATATTTAATCTTATAATTCTGATTTTCTATGAGGCTTGAGTTAAGTGGGGATGAATCAGCACATCCTACCACTACTATAGAAGAAAAATAAACAACCTTATTTCTGGGATGGAAACAGTAAAGTGGAAAGAATCTTAGAGGTCACTATTTAAACTTGTGATTGAAAACTTATGGTGATAGAAAACTTACCTCACAGGGAGGAGTTAATTCTAGTGTGTGTGTGTATGTGTGCGTGTGTGTGTGTTTGGCAGCAGGATGCAGAGGAGAATTTATAGTTTGAAAAACATGAAAGTAAGTCTAATGCCACTTCCTCATCAAATACTATTGAAAATAACATTCTTATTTTTTCATTCTCCTAGTTTGGGCCAGTATGAACATACCTCCTCCCCTCCTTGTAGGATATGGGTTCCAGATTACTGATACTCCTCAACTAGCTGGGTTGTCAAAGCATTTATATATTTAATACCTTGTTTTGCTCCAAAATGGACCCAAAATAACTTGGCATCATTTTTTTTTAAAAAAGCATCCACAAAGACAATTAACTATTCAAATTCAAACACAATAGACAACTCAAAAATAACTATGCCTATATCTTTTACCTAACAAAAATGAATAAATAATCAGGTTTCATTTGCATTAGGGGAGTGAATAATCACTGGTCATTCCTTACTCTGTCTTCTCTTAGCTGAAGCAAAAAAAAATTTTTACATAAGTAAAACACAGTCCTCAACATCATGAAAGTTGCAACTAGCTTGTTCTAATCTAACAGTCACACCAACAGTCAAAGTGAAAATGCTACGTCATGAAGTACTATGTAGCCACTAAAAAGGTGACTCGATATGGAATGGTCTCCAAGACTAACAGTGAAAATCGGTAAGGAGGAGTATATTACTGATATCACCATTTTGCTAAAACACACATACACCAACACATGTGTTCATACTTGATATATTTATGTATCTGTAGATAAATGTATAGATAGGTATTTGTGTAAGCACAAGATGTGCAAGAATAGGTATGAAACTGGTAATTGTGGCTATCTTAGAAAAGGAAAATTATAGGCCTGGGGCATAAGAATTGAAGAACCATGTCTGCACTATATTTTGGTGCTTTGTTCATGTGTGAACCTTGCAAAATGTAGTTTAAAAAAAGTAATGGGTTTGGGTGGAGGAGAGGGCAGAGTCGAGCCCAGACAAGAGAATCTTGGCTTTGGAGAACCAAGTGAAAACCTCATCTCTCTTCCAATTTTTTTTTTCTAAGCAAGCCCTTTTCCTGGCATTGCTACTTAGCAACTATTGGGTGGGGAAACCCCCCTACATCTCGCTAAGTGTGATCACTCATCACACTCTGGGGATCTTTCTGCATGTATGGCTTAATTTCATGAAATGCTAATTGTTCTCAAATTCAAATTTGAACAGTTCTCTTTGCAAAATACACAGCTATACAAACCCTACAATTCTCTATCAAATCTCTACCAAGTGAAAAGTACTATTTCAAGGTAAAATGACATTATCAAAGTCACACTACCCGCTTTCTTTTAATTCACCCCATCATACCAACTGCCAAAATGGAAGAAACCTTACAGTGAAAACATGGCCTTCCTAGCTAATAAGTAAGTTCAAAATTTCAGTTTTAAAGAGAAAATAGAGAGACTACAAGGCATGTTATACTCAATTTAACTAGACATTTAATAAGTGTAGTATCTCTAGTTAACAAGGCAAATCAATCCTTTCCGTTCTGGCTGCAGTTTATTTAAAGACTTTACAATTTTACTACTTAAAAGCAAGTCCTATGGAGGTGTTATCTCACCATTTATATTTTCACAACACTTATGATATTGCTATCACACTCTTAAAATAAATGAAAAGCCCATGCCACATTTCAGACCAATATAATGCTACAGACTATTTTTATTTCTGGAAATAAACATTAAAATAATTCTGTATTGCTCACTTTACTCTTGTAATGTTGAATGTACAAAAAAGCAAAACTAAGGTTTTATTAAAGTCCCAGATATACTTGAAAAAATGAGAGCTTTTAATCACCTAGTTTTAAAATTAGGCACTAAAAAATGCATCATTCTAAAATTCTGACAACAGCATTCTATGACAAAATTATTATGCTTTTAATATGCTATTAAATTGTGATTTATTAGCTTGCTACTTTAAAGATTAATCTGTGTTCCAAATGAATTTAGTGGTGCATTTAATGAGACAAGAAGTAGAAAGATGAACATGAAAGGATTATTTTACATTGGAGTGCATGAGCTATTTGATAATTCTAACATAGTACAAAAGAAAGCTTCTCTCTAGATTGATCATGGTTCAGTTAACATCACTGAATATCTAATACCTCCGACTCAATTAATTCTCACCTGATTAAGATCAGACTGATATTCAAACTAAATCATCTCTCCAGTCAAGTAGAAATCAATATTTCTGATTTTACTTTTAAATTACAATAGAAAATAAAATGCACGCATCTTCAATATGCCAAGAGTAGCTTTTCTACTCTAGTCTACCAAGGCATGGGTAACACAGTTGATTAAAGAATTATTCTAATTTGAGCACCAATATGTGGCAGAATCTGATTAATCTGAACACAGAGATAGACTAAAGTAATTAAATAGATCTTACACAGGGCAAACAGAAAATTGACATAAAATAAACTTGACTTCTTTAAAACAAACCTCACTATTTATCAGCTCAAGTAGTTAGGAACACAGTTTTAGTAAAGATTGATTACTCTCAGAGAAGAATCTTGCTTCAGGCACAGATACTTTATATGGTAGGCCAAGAAACAATTCTTTTTAGATCATACTCTTTTCCCCACCACTGCCTCTAAAAAACAGGCACATAACTAAAAATAAACAAGCTATTTCTCTATGTCTTGCCCAAGAGAAGCAAGAAACAATGGCCCATTTTTGTTGAACAGAGATGAGTAAACCCCAAAATAACATAATGCTTAAACTGTAACTCTTATAAATAAAGAGAAAAATGACATGAATTTCTTTGTTATTCATATTTGAGATTGAAGTAGAGTGGAGTCAATTTATTTACTAAATCGTTGAACAGAAAGTATTGTTTGTCTGGCATACTCAACAATTAAGATGAAAATAACAGAAACATTTTTAATTTTATAACATAAGAAAACAATCACAGATAAATACATTATTTATTGGGCATTATATATTATACATATATGTTAGATATACAAAGTACTTTATAATAAAGTACATATATGTAAACTATCAATTATACTATTTTTAAAATCTCACAAAGGAAGTCATAACTGTAATAAATATAGGCATTACTATCAAGGATTATTCACTTTAAATGTGTTTTTTTCTGGTCTCTTGGAGCTGTCCTTAAAGCCTTAAAGAATATAAGGAATCAAGAAGTAGGCAAATTTACCAAGAAAGATTTTCAAAATTCCTATCCAAAGATTTCCAAAATTCATATTTTTTCACAGATTATGACCATAACCCAGGGCATTAAAATCAAAATTTGTTATGATACTCTCTTAAGATTTGTAGAATGTAGGTGCGGGTTGCCTCTGCAATTTAAAAGCTGGGTCATTTGCATGTTAAACATAAAAGAATATTCTTCATTTTCATGAAAGATTTCAACCTATTTTTCTGTACCACACAGCCATTTTTCAGCTTAATTTCCTTATGACATAAGCATATTTTAGGAGAAATATTTCTCTAATCTGTCCATTACATGTAAAAATCCATTACATGTAAAAAAATCCATAAATATGTATGTTGTACATGTGTTTGTGTATGTGTTTGTGTGTATATAAAATAACTGCAAGCACAAAGACTGCAATAAGCATGTTCACATGCAAATCACTGCTTGTAGGGATAAAAACATAATACCAGATCTAAGGATTTATATAGTCTTTAAAGTTGGACTTTTTGTTTTACATAAAATAATCACATTTTTAAATAGCTTAGCTAACTTTGTTTTCTAAAACACTATCTTGAGGCAAGATGCCTGCTTGAAAGTTCCTGGCTAATGATCGCTGTCATCAACCTGGAAGGTCTTCTTGAAAACTTTAAGCTCTACATGTGTAGTTATCCCTCTACAAACTATAATCGCTCACATGACAACCACCAGAGCAGACATCTCACAATTATACCAAACAGTATTATAGCCTTGGAAGTAAAGGAATAAAATGGAGATATTCCCATCACTAACTCCCCAACTTCTGCTTCTACAGGCCTCATCCTTCCCCTGAGCCTGTGAGACTGGCTCCTTTATGATGGGTATGGTAGTACACAAGTTTACTTCTGCTCAAGAACCAACTGCAAGGAATCAAAATATGGCCTTACCCATAAGTTTCCATTTCCTTCAAGTTCTCACTGAAGGAAGCATCACCCCCTAAATCTCCCAAATTGTGTGCTCCAAGAAGTACCTCGGGTTAAGACCCACGTTTCACTCGAATGGTTACTCATAACAAAATGAAGAGATATTTTCCCTCGATTAAATTACTACATATTTACCAAACTAACAAGTAGTTAGCTGCCCTCAAGAAATCTCTATGGTACAGCTAGGTACTGACACTCTGAACAATACAAAATCAACCAACAACCGTTGAACAAGTATCGAGGTAGTTCAAGGTAGGCATGTGCAGTCACTGACAGAGTCTGAAAGTGGAAGGGCTCTCCAGGGACTAGAAATGACAGCACCAAATTCAAAGAACTAGTCCCACACATGCAAAGATGGATGGAAGAGTGACAAGAAACGTAAAACCACAATGCTTTCTTTGCTTGCCTTACTAAAGAGCCTACTGATCTGTGCGTGCAAATGATGGAATCAGTAAAACAGTTCATAAATTTTACACTGTCAAAACCCAGTAATATAGCTGTAAAGTATGCTCAAAGCATCATGATAAATTCTGACAGTTCAAAAACACAGGGCTTAGTCTTAAAGTTGCTACCTAAGAAGACACTGCTAAGTAAGACCTTTACTTTTGTTCTACATCTTGCTAGTAAAGTTAAAGTAAAAATGCATAAAATAGAAAAAATAGAAAAGGAGTTGAAATTTTCTGTCAAAAAAGGAGACAGTGGCTGTCACAGTCTTATTTGTTAGATTCTGCAAAGAATATTTTTAATTTTAAAACAGAATGTCAACAGGGTTGATTGAAATAAAGAGAAATAAATTAATGCTAAATAATTACTAAGGAAGTTTTGTTTATGGAAATGAATAATTCAGTGTTTTACAAAGTAAATTCAAACAGCAGCTGCTTTGCTGACATTAGGCTAAAAAGAGCTTTCTTAAAACGTACAAACTTCAGAACTAGAGAATCATCATAATTTTTTATGCCAAATAGAAAAGAATTATTTCCTAAGTTTTCTGGTTTTAGTAGAAAATATTACATGGTTACAATGGTAATCAAGCAACCATTTAAAGAATCTCAGCAATTACATTTTTCATGGGTGGTATCTGTCACATCCTAGTTAACTGAATATATGCATAATTTCTGACCTGTTAAGTCTCATAACAGCTGGGGGAAGAGAGGAATTCAGATTTCGAACAATCTGTTCCCAAGCCACTTGGTCCTGGATTTTATTCAGATCTCAAAATCCTATGGCTGCCTTTCAAGTTCACAGCAGTTCCACTAATGTCTCCAAACTACTTGATTGCTTATCTGGAAAGAGGTTCTTCCTCCTTCAACAAGAAATGAACCCAAACTTAAGAAAGCAAAATACTTGAGAAAAAAAACATGTTACAGATGATTAGGTTTCACCTGATAAAATAATTTAACCATAGTTCTTGTAAGAATAAGCTGACAACAACATAGATACAAGTGGAGATTATGCTAAGTGAAGTAAATCAGAAGAGAAAGACAAATACCGGATGGTTTCACTCATATGTGAAACGCAGAGAAACGAAACAAAGGGTCGGATAAAAACCAAACCAAAAATAAGCCCTAGAAAACTGGCTAGAAAATTGAGGCTAACAGAGGGGAAAGAAGAGGATAGAGAACAAAGAGAAGAAGAGGCCAAATGGACCATGGTGGAGGACTACAGGTACCTTGAAGTGGGTGTGGCATGGTAACATACATTAAACTGGTGGGCACCTGTATCTCTCAATCACATACAGCATCACTGATGAACGTTATCATAATAAAACATGTTCTAAACTAAAAAAAAAAGTAAGCGCACCCAGTAGTACCTTAACAGATATAGAAATTTGAAAATTAAAATAATATGTGTACTCCAAGATTAATCTAAAATAAAATATTAACGGTGCCTTGAGAAAAGGGAAAACCAACCATGTTCTATTGACATAAAAATTCATAGGTTGGTCCAATAAAAACTGCAATCTGCAACTTCTTAGGGAATCCTGCATACTTAGTAAATAGCACTTGCTTTTTAAAATGAAAAAGGAAACAGTATTGAGCACTGCACTTCAGTTATAAAAATACATATATGCACACAAAAAACATATGTATATACACACTGGTTCATCCTTTAAAATGTAGTCCTCACTATGGGCCAGGCGAAAAAAATGTTGAAAGCCAACAGTGTTAATTCCTATCCTCAAAATGGAAAAAACCCAAATAATCTATTCTTAATTTATTATTTTGTTAAATATTTATGAAGCATTTCTACATATCAAACTTTAAGTATTTGAATACACGAGCAAACAAACCAGATCTCTATTCCAGTGAAGCTTATTGAAAAGGAAGAGACAAGACGCATACGATAGTAGAGTATGCTTGAATGTGGTTAGAGTTGAAGAGAGAGAGATGGGGGGGAGTGTGGGAAAGTGGAAAGTGGAGAGAGTGGATAGCATTTTAAGGATCTTCAAGGTAGGTCCCTCTGAGAATATGGGGGGAAATTTGAAAGGAAGGAAAGGAATCAGTAACATTCCTTAGATACCTGGTGTAGTATGACAAAGTTTCTAGTTCTATATAAGACAGGTTTGAAAATACTGTGAAGGAAAAGCAACACCAAAAAGAATAGCTATAGCTCAGACTACAATTCCAGAATGAATTCTTAAATACCATACAGTGTCCACTTCACCAATTACCAGAGACATTACAAAACTAATACCAACTATCTTAATCTTGTGGGTTATCAGTGTCTAATTTTAAAAAGTCACTGAAATGAAAGTAGAGACAGTAAAACATCAAGAGAAACATATAAAAATTGATTTAAAATCTTAAAGCAAAAATGAGTTTATTATGAACTTATTTCATAAGAATTTCAATGAACCCACTGAAAAGGGGTATTTCTAAAGTAGCAAAGTGTGAAAACATCATTCTTCACTCCTTCTAGATCTGCAGATTTCTGTTGTTTCATTTTCTAAAGAATTAATAACATAAACTAAATATCTTGCAATATCCACACAAGATCTCCACCTGACTTTTGTAAAATTCTCAGGAAAGTTCTGTTCTGTATCTATCTGACTTGTGAACATGAGAAAATGTTTATTTGCTCTGTATTGAAGAAGACTCAGTTTCCTATGACACAAAAGAAATATCCTATTCTACATGAAAATAAAGCAATTATAGAAATTCCTGCATATTAATAACAAAAAGTAATTTATGTTTGCCTTACTTATTAGTTAAGGTTGTCACTATTGCAATGCTGATTCTACTACTTTTTTGATGGAATTCTTTTATGTATGATAAATGGCAAGGTCCCGTGATAGCACTTTCTATATAACCAGGCATTAACATTAAAGGTGTTTTTAAAATGTCACCAACTTCACAATTAAAATGGATTTAAAAAAAAAAAGTTATTCTCCTCCCCTAATTGAAATCCATTCAGTTCAAATGTAATTTTACACCCCAAATATGAAAGGTCTTACAATGAAAACTGACACATTTCATTTGACTAACAGAGTTTTCAGTTAAAGAAAGAGTACTTTCTAAATGTGTCTTTTGTTTCAAAACCTTGCTGTCATGACTTCTATTAAAAACTCAAGATTCAAATTAAATTCTGTGAAAAACTAGGCATCTTTTGAGTATCTCAAAACTATCTCTCTCAGAGCTAATGTGTCCACATTGATTACTTATTCAAATCATCTGAAAACAAACTTTTGGCAGAATTCCTCTTCTCTTCAGTGATTTCCTCTTCAGTAGTCTTGTCTTCTCATCCTTCACCAAATCTTGTACTGTGTCTTTAGATGTTGTCCATTCTCACTCTCATTCCAAATGCAACAGGCCTTCTGCTTGTGCCTAATCAAAGGAAAAGCTTCCCCTTCCTTTCACATCGCCTCCTACAGCCAGCCTTAGCCCATATACAGAACAATCACAACTTTTATCTCACAACAAGTCACCAGAGACATGAGGAAAAAAACAGAATTGGATGAGATGAAAAGGATGGCAAAATAATGAAACTACTCTATTTACTTTTCCATAAAATTCTTATTTCTACTAGAGGCTTGGAGAAGGAAATCACTAATCATGATTACATATAAATATGAATACTGACTTGTGAATCAAGATAATTTCAACATTATGAACAAAGGTCAAAACATTGCTGTGGTGAAATTTCTCAGGGATAAATACAAATTCCTGTATTTATGTTTAAAAAAAAGGGGGGGGGCATTCAAACTCAAGTCCAGAATGACAAATTCCACATGATCCAACAAAATTCTGAAAATGACAGAACATCTAAACCAATTTTAGGATCAGTGTCCCGGTCACAGTGGCAAGGAGCTCACAGTTGATCTATGTTCTTCTCTGGAGACAGATTGAGATGGAGCTTCACAAATGTTCATGTTTCTACAAAAAATCAAGAGGAGTAAAATTGACCACATACCTACCATATTATGTACTAAACACATCTTGGGAATTTACCCAAGTTCTGTGTGGAAAAACTATTAAGATTAAGTAGAAATGAGCTTCAGGAAAAAAGAATAAGAGCACAATTATAAAAGTAGGCTTAAGTAAAATCCCTGGAAAACTTTAAATCTAAGGCTATTGATTTGATCTTAAGCAGTGGGGAATAGCATGAAAAACTGCACACATCATGTATAAGCTTCAGAAAGCTTTACCTAGCAGCAACATTGAGAGTAAAGTTAGGAAAGAGGAAGAAAAAGAAATTTCCTAGATAGTGAAAGCTAGTCTATATGCTAATAAAATAATTCAGGCAAGATATATTGAGGATGGGTTCGGGGGGGGGGGGGAAATGCAGGCTATTTATTGCAGACTCGAAGTCTTCCTTCTCAAAAAAGCAAAATGAGTTTATAAAGAGGAGACACTAGCCAGCGGCCACAATACAAGAAAAAAGGCATCATCTCTTATCGTAACCTTTAAAAGCAATAGTCAGGGAAAAACAGAAAAGGGGCAGCTCCTAGTCCTGACTTTAGCTCCAAGAACACACTGGGGTGAGAGAATGAATTTTAAAATCCTGACAACTCCCACTAACAGCACTTCTTATCCACGAGAGAAGCAGGCTGAGCACATCAATGGGAAGTCTAAAGAAAAGTGAAACACAAAACCAGACCCCTTCCAACCATACCTCTACCCACCTGCAGAGGATCTCAACAAAGGTTAGAAAAACCACCAGGGCCGCACACCTCCATACAGAGGACGATCCAAAGGTGACACCAATAAAAGAGAAAAAGGAAACATTCCTGAAGGGCACGTAACAAACACACCGCAAACCCCACATTGACCAGTGGGCTGCTTCTCCTCCTCCCTTCAGGCTTCAGGAAAGTACATTGAACAGCAACACCTCAGCCCTCACCACAGCCCACAAGGGAAAACAAGCCTATCAGAAAAAGGTGGAAGTAGTTTTAAAGAGAATTCACCCACAAATTTTCAAAGAATCAGCAGAGCAACTCTGCGAACACACTCTAAGGAGACTTCATCTCAAATGTCACACTATCTAAAAACTTAGTAAAAAGACAAATTCAAGAAAACCAGACTTCAAGGAAGACTTGATAAGGGAGTAAAAAAGGAGAAGCTAAAAACATAAATTGAAGGCTGATATAAATCTATAACAGTGCTAATATATAACACAGGGAATAGAACAGACACTCCTCAGTGGCAAAGGGGGGGATGAAGAATGGGGTAGAGAGCAGGCTCAGTGGACTATGGCAGAGGACTAGGGGTGCCTTGATGGTGGGTGTAGTGTGTTACCATATATCCCAAAAGGTCGAATTCTATGTTTCTGAACCATAGTGTTGCAAAACAATAAAAAATAAGTTACAATAAAGGTTAGAGAAAACCAAGCACCTTCTTGAGTCAGCACCTTCTTGAGGTGGACTTGACTAATTTCAGCCTCCTGGTATCCTTACCCTTGTATAAACCACTCCCCTTCAGAATGAGCTGTATGGAGCAATCTGTTTTTCATCAAAGAATAGCGCAACACAAATAGGCCATCCCTGTATTACAATCATTAGGTTACAAAAGGTCTTAACTTTTGTCTTATTAGCAGATACTCTCTCTTGCTTTCTCAGCTTGCACACACTGCTGAAGAAAACTGCCGTGTGGGAATGGCTCATGTGGTGAGGAGGGGACGGTGGCATCCGGCCAAGAGTCAGTAAGGGACAGTATCGTGTGTGGAACTATAAATGCTGCCATAATCAATAAGTTAGGAAGCAAAGCTTCCCCCCACAACCCCTACTCAAGCTTTCAAATTAAACTACAGCTCCTGAGCCGACATCTTAGCTGCAGCCTTATGAGAGACTAAAACAGGGACCCAGTTAATTCATTTTGGTTTGTGGGACTACAGAAACTGTGAGAGAAAAATATGTGCTGCTTTCAGACAGCACATTTTGGGGGTAATCTGTTATGTAACAAATAACAATAACATCAAGTGTTAATCCTATTTAAAGGATTACTGGTATCTTTGAGACAGAATTTCAAAAACAGAAAAGAAGAAAACATTTAAAATAACAATTTAATAAACATTTTCTGACATGAATAATTAATCTGACAATACAAAGGACATAGCATGTTTCATAAGTAACTGATGCAAAACAAGTCAAAAACATCCAAGTTATTCCAAAATGCAAGGATTAAAGAAGAATGTTTCTCGTACCTAAACAGAAAAACCAAATCGCCGATGGCCAGGTAGTTGTGAGGTAGTGTAGGAATGAGAATCAGGCTGGTTTCAGGCTACCAGTGCAACATTCAGTGTCATGAAGTACTAATGCAAGAGTACAAAGTTCTCACAAAAGGAAAGAGGACCTGCCAATTTTATACACACCATATATGTATAAAAACAACTGATGATTCCAAACAAGATAGATATCAAAGATACTAGAATCCACACTCTTAATTTAAACAAATCAAAAAATGAAACAAATAAATCAGGTCAATGAAGTCATAAATTAAGTAAATAAGATGAGAAGATGGAGTGAACACTGAATTTACAGTTATAGAAAATATAAATTTGATGATGCAAAAACAATTCACAAAAACTTACGTGGAGGAAGTACAACTGTAACTCTAAAGCAAAGAATCAATCATTACTGTCCAAAATTAGAACAAAAGTTTCAAAAAGGACTCAGACTTATTAATGAATTATATGTATTTTTTTTAAGATTTGAGGCAAGTTTAGAATACACCTTTTATCAGGAAAATGTTACCTGAACGTCAACAAATCTTTCAGTATAGTCTTGCTTCATTAAATTCAACTTTTAACAAATCATTTATAGTATATAATCCCTTCTGTATGGTATCTGTATTTGAGCATGTTGGGATTTAGAGAAGTTTTTGGTGGGGGTGCACAGTTTCTATATTCCTTATATACAGCAAGTTCATTTTTATTTATGGTTGCTGTTTTCTTAAAAACAAAAAATGCAAGGGACTCTAAAGAATAAAAAAAAACTTGAATTGAGGTAGAGGTACTCAAAATGAAAGTCTCAATACTATTGGAAAAGATGCCTGAACTTTAACTAGTTAAACTCCAAACCTCCATCAAATGTTAAATTTCTAAGATCACAGAATGTACCCTGAATAAAAAGCTGTGCTTCACGGAAATCCTATTTCTACTCCAGAAATTTTAGGGTTCCTTGTCTGTTTTCAAGGAGTACTGAATGTGACCCTGAATGGTAACTAGTCTTACTTAATTAGGCTGATATGCTTTCTGGACCTTTTAACTCCTGATTTAGGATTATCTTTTAAACAGATACGCAATTTAGATGTTACCATTTCATAGGCTATTTTCTTCTCCAGCTGTGAATTATTTTTTTTTTGAAAAAAGGTATCAAAATCAAACCAATCAAAAAGTCTATTTGTTGCATAAAATTCTTCATAAACTCTCAGTACTTTATTCCAGGAACTGACATTCTTTCAGCATTCCTAGAACATTCAGAGTTTTCTATGTAGGAACTTGGTTTTAATACAACTTTGTAGGTTGTATTAGTCTTAGTTAAAAAAAAATTGAAATCAAACTAGAAAAATGTAAAAACTTTAAATATTAGGTTAAATATATTTAATTGAAACAAAAAATTAAAGAATGATATAAATGTCCCTGATTTGAAATAGGTTCTTAAATTTTGGCTATGGTCTTGCTACTGTTTCATATGAGGCATTTAAAAAAACAACTCTAAATATCCGTAAAAAATGCTTTATGATGTGACTTAATGCTGACTTTATTACTTCCAAAATTATATAACAGTTATAAGTCTCCACAAAGGACTTGAGCACATTAAAAAAGCAGACGCTATTTGAAAATGGCAGTGATTTAAAAAATTACAGTCAGCAAGAAGCAATTTACGTAATTTCATAAATATTAGAGAAATGTATTCACCAAAATTCTCTTAAACTATATAAAACTATATATTTCAAGTAAGCAACTAAAAGTTATCTTACTTGTATTTTCTCTCAACCATGATTTAAGTGTTTATACTCCTTGTTTTAACAGTCCAACAAACTCAAGAATGGCAGCTCAAGTTTTGAATTTTCCCTTAATAGTAACTGCAAAATGTGAAATTAATTCTTGTATTCACACTAATAAACACTTAACACCTAATGTTACAGTTAGAATAATGGGGAAGACCAGGATAAGTCAATTATGTAAAGATGAATATGGTTTAACTATAATTCTAGGAATAGGATTTCATTCATTTCTGCCACAAGATGGAGATAGAAGTATTTACATATCTCAAAAATAAACATTTTTATTGAAATGCTTAATATTGTTTAGTGCATAATAAAAATATATGCTGGCCTTTAAGATTAAAAAGAAAAGTAAAACTACTTTATTGTAATCAGTTTCAATCAGATTGATTTTCAAAATAGTCTTTGGATAATAGAGAAAATATAAAGATGAAGCTTTTTCTTATTTCAATTTATGTCAGGCAGAGAACTATCGGTATTAAGACTTCTGTAAAACACACTGACAATGATGATTCATATGGCTATACCAGCACTGTCCAACAGAACTTCCTGTCGTAATGGAAATAATCGGTATCTGCCACCATACAGCATAGCAGACAGACACGGTGAGTGAACATTTCAAATGTAGCTAGTAATATTAAGGGACCAAATTTGTAATTTTACTAAATTTCAATTAATTTAAAACTAGGTAATCAATGTGATAATGACTGATAAACTGGATAGCACAGCTATGTATCTGTCAGTTTAATATATGTGTAAAAATTTTAACATATCAAAATTCAAAGGGGGTTTTCAGACATAGTAGACAAAACTTGAACTTTAAAAATAGCAAATGAAAGATTGAAAAAGAGGTTCTAACCACTAATAAAGAGATATTTCTAACAACTACACAAGGAAATAGTGGAATAGCTCTAAATAACTATAGCAGTAGGATAAAAATGTAGATTAAAAGAGGCAAAATTTTGTATCTTTCAAATGGGATAAAAGAGTGCATATGAAAACACAATATTCACAAATCTTTTTAAAATACATCAATAACAAGGTGAATGCTTACATTTGATATAAAATGGGCTTAAATGTTCGTATTATTTAAATATCTGCACACAAAATAAAATTCGCATATACCATTTACTCAAGGCAGTTTATATAACATTTTCATTAACAAAAAATAAAATGCTCCGTCATACCAAATACAAGAACCTAACTGCACATACCTAACAGAGCACTTTGCACCCAAGAAAGATACCAGTAAGAATTCAAGTAAGCTACGAATAATGCAAAGGCAGGTACCACTTAAGCTACAGAACCAAAAGTCACTGGATTTCAGAGAAGATATATTCCCATCAATAGTGACACTTATGGCAAGCAAAGGTGCTGAAACTGAAAAAAAAACTATGAGTCAAGATTTTAGGCAAAGATTTTGTGATGAAAATATACAAAATCATGACTTTACTGAGGTCTATATTGAGTTTAGGCAAAAAAGGGGGGGTTGACAAAAAACCCTAAAAGGGCTACCTATAAAGGTAACACAGGTAAGACAAAAAAATATTAGCCTATATAGACTGGTCACCAAATTATTCTTGAAAATATGCTGACAGCTGGATTCTGGCACAGATGCTCTGATTTTAAAAACAACCAAAAGAAGGAAGCTTAATTAAACTTATACAAAATTGGAATGTACTCTTATTTGCAATAAATATTCAAAATCAGTCAGTTATTGAACAGTGACACTCTAACAAAATGAATGAGAGAGCACGTCTGTTCGGACTTACCCTCCCCCAAAAGTTCTCATTAATTTCTTCATGTGCTGTGTTAAAACAACCCCTAGAGGGCAACTGAGCTTCAATTTTTACTTCGTAATACACTTCAGTTCCTAACCAGTTTATAGAAACCACGACCTATTTCCCTATACCTTAGAACCTTTCCTTTATAATAAAAGAGAAATGGAAATAAAACTAATATATCCCAACCACTAAAGAAAAATAACATTAGGAAGAACATGTATCATGATGATAGGTCAAAGGTAAAGACTACAGTATATTCTTCAAGATATATTCCTGAATAACATACATCATGAATAAATAGAATAGTAAGGGACCACATAGCAAAAAAGATAGACATATGTGTTTAACATAAATATTTTGCATAATTTTATATTCACTAAATGGCAAGTTAAAATGTCTAAGAAAAAAGGGTATGGAATCTAATCTTATATGAAACTATCCAATATAACCCACTATTGAAAAACCAACACTTGTTCAAGATTTTTTTAAAAAATCAGGTTTGCTAAATGCCCAGGCTGTCTGTATCAGGAGGTAGTGGTGTGTCTGTTCAAATAGGTCCGCTTGAAATACTGATGAAGCAAAAAATAATTGTCGATACTGATGCATCAATAAGTGTCAGCTAACAAGGCATGGGACGTTAGGTTTTGGATACAGGAAGAAATGAAAGAGACCAGGGACTTAATAAAGAAACAGGTTTATTAGGGCCGGGCACAGTGGCTCGTGCTTGTAAGCTTCAGCCTATGAAGCGGCCAGGGCTAGGGATCGCGGTTCGAGCCCCACCTGGGGCCCGTAGCGAGACCTAGTTCCAAAAAATAGCTGGGCGTGGTGGCGCACGCCTGTCATCCCAGCTACCTGGGAAGCAGAGGCTGGGGATGGCTTGAGTCCGTGGTACCCCGGGCAACAAGAGCCTGCGGCTCCACTGGCAAAAATAGCAAGACCCAGTCTCCAAAAAAAGAAACAGGTTTATTAGAGAAAACCTGGGCAGGCGGCTGACAAGCACACAGCCAGAGGCTAGAACTGCGGAAGGCACCCACCTTAGCTGTATGTCTGTGTCCTTACATCTGGTCCCAGAGTGGGGGTTTGATCAGGCGGGATGGGTCTGGTGGGATAGGGGCGTTTGGTCAGACGGGCTGCTTTCCTGATAGGTGATCAGTTTCCCTCTGGCCAAACGTAGTCAAGCGGCATGAAGAAGGTGGGTTTTTTTTTCCTTTCTCCAAAACCTAACAGGGAATACAAAATAGGGGCTGGCTGCTAAGGTTTGATAAAGCTTGTACATTATGAGGTTAGTAATTTGCAGAATGTTCAGAATGGGAAAGGAGAAAAGAGACTACTCAAGTAACTGACAGAAAAAAAAGAGGGGCCCTGGTGTTAAGATGAGAACATACTTGGGTTCATCATTTCCTGATGATTAAAGTTTGCTAAAAACCCTTGGTCCATTGGAAAAGAATTTGAAACTGCTCTAGGGTTCCACCTTTTAAGATGAAAGGGAAATGAAGGTTATAGAAATAGAAAGCACACACATTCAAAGAGAAGCAACAACCAAAGACTCCTAGTTGATATGAAAAAGTGGGTTCTAGGAAGTGAAGCAGGTGATTTTAGGATATAAAGAATAAGTCAAAAACAGGAGTAATATCCACATGGCCAGCTACTATGTACTGCTTTAAGGGGTAAATCTGTGCTTTTGGCTAATTCCTCAGTGAGTCTTGGTTGTCAAATCACACTGAAAACTTTGAAGAAAAAAAAAAAACAGTATCTTTCTTTGGAAGGAGGAAAACGTGTGTATTTGGAATTTCTATCAAAAGAGTCCCAGATGATTCTGATATACAGTCAGTGTTGAAGAATACTGATCAAGCCTATGCACCAAAAATGAAAATCAGAGTGTGCTTCAATCATAAGGACGGAGTAAAGGTTCTACCATAAGAATAAGGTGATTTGAATCTCATCATCTGAATAGATTTGATCAGACAAGATATAGAAGGAAAAAAATGACAGAAGAAATTGCAAGATGCTTAATCACTGAGGCATAGAGTAAATATAACTACACTGAAAATCATGGGACACCAGAAAAATTGGAGTTCCTTAATAAACGTACCCATATATAAATTGACCTGGATGAAAATAAGAGAAAAATAACCAGTTCAGACTTTTCAAACTAGTATTTCAAAAACCATGGTTAGTCAAATCTTAAATAAGATTAGGAATACATTTTTTTAATGTCTAATTTATTTGCTTAGCATAAAATATATCTCTGGGGAGATATGCCAGGCAAAGTCTAGGAAGCAGTGCATCTTAAATTTAAGTTTGGACCCTATATTGATAGGATGGACCCTTTCTTGATCAAGGATAGCAAAGGTGTCACCCTCCTTTAAGTGGGTTCCACATTTTCAAATACAGTCTTTACTACTCTTCTAGAAGTGTCCAGTTTAGTTTGTGTAGGTGAGTGATGAGAAATGTAAAGAAGGGCTATAACTGCATTAATCTACTGAGTTGAAATAGAAAAGCTCCTATGGTCCAATAAAGGCATTTTCCACCACAATAAAGGAATACTGTCTAGAAGTCAGGGGTAATGGAAATGAATGCAAGGATCCACAAGGCTTAGAAAGACAACTAAGAGTGGGGGAAATGTTGTAGAGACAACTGAGTTCTATGAATTTGTTTGAGACCAACCCATTGGCCTAAAGCTAGTCAATCACCTAATCTTTTACATTAAAGGTGTATTTTTAAAATATAATATTTAAATATTCTGTCCATCTCTTAAATTCTATGCAAGACTTGGGTTTGTCGCGATGTTACTGATCAAGGTATGAGTATAGGATTCAACCATAGAAATACTTTTAATAAACTCATGGCAATGGTTAGAAATTCAAATGGATGCTGAACTTGTATGAGATGGCCTGAAAATCCTGTAGAAAGATAACATGGCCCATTTATAAAAGTATATGTGTTATATATATATATATATATATATATATATATATATACACACATATATGCATGCAACCAATTAATATTAATTAAAAAAATAAAAATTAAAAAAAGAATAACATGGACCTAGTAAGTTAATTCAATCAGGTTTTCTCAAGTTTTACTAGTAGAGCTATTTAAAATAAAACATCAAACAACACACAGAGTTAAATCTATGCTATGTTTTTACATTTTTGAGTTTGGTTCTTAAAACTTATTTTAAGGTTATGCTAAATCAAAGGATAAAAGCACTTAATGTAAACAGATCATTCATTCACACATTTTACAAGAAATGACACCAGTACTGTATTAGAATGCAGAGTAAAAATAGTGGTGTTCACTGTGGGATGGAAAGAGTAGCAGCCTGACAATGCGAACTTTCAGATTATATAAGCGAAAGTCAATTGAAAAGGATAATATCTAGTCATTCTTAGACCAAAAAAAAAAAGTTTTTTTTAGCTTTGGGGATATAGAATTAAATGTAAGATTTAAAAATCTGACAAATCAGTTTCTCTAGGAAAGCTAATGAATAATACATGCCTAAGGACACCTGTAAGAATGAAAAGATTTATCACTGTTAAAGGTGTACAAGTGCTGAACTGCTGTTGACTTAAGTCCTCACACAGCAGCCTGACAATTCCTATAAATGCCAGGAATTATGCTACAGCTGCTTGAGACAGGAATGTCTTCAGCTCTGGTAAACATACATCATCACCTTTCATTTCCATCAACAGGTCTTTTTGTAATTTTTATTCTGGTAACAATGTGCAGTTTATGAGGGTGTTTTGAAGGCCCACCATATTTTTCATTATCTACAGGTAAAAGTTGAAACACTTCATTTAGAATTCTCGATTTGGTCACCTTTTCATGAACGCCATGTGAACAGACGAGAGATCCTACACTTTCATGTCATAGTCTATAGTCTATCTGGGGGTCTCTGGACTATGGAGCACAAAATCCCTGCCATGTTTGGTGACTGTTTTCTTTTGAGGCAACGAATGCCAAGTGTTCTCCAGGCCAAACTTAGGCCTGAGGGATGACACTCTTTGCAACCAATCCTTTTCCTATGCTAGGCGGCCATTGTGTTATTGGCTATCTTTGATATAGTCAAATGGTGTGTTATAATGGGAAGAGCACTAGGTTGGGGATTAAGATGTTTGGATTCTGGTGTCAATTCTGATAAATTAACAAGTTATATGGTAGTGAATAGGGAATTTGATCTCATTATTGTGGGGCATGAGACCATGTCCTTATATTACCCAGCATATATATGGCACATAATAGCAACAAAGAATATTTTGTTAGATTGACAAATCAATATGGTTTAAATTTGCTCCAGAAAGCAAACGATCTAAGTGGAATCATAAATGGGATGAAACTGTCAGTTCTTTATTACTGACCAAGCTTAAAAAGTGTGCCAAATACACACTAAAATTCCTTATATTACTAGAATCAGAAAAATCCCAAACCACCACAAGTGGATAACTGACTACTTTCCCATTAAAAGGCCAGTTGATCTTCATTAGTGTCTAATACAGTTTGAATGTCTGACAGTCACCTCAGAGTCAACACATTAAAAACTGAAGTCCAGATCCATTAATCACCAAAATCTAGAAGAGTAAAATGAGTTCACATGCAGTCATTCTCATCTTTGTTAACTACAACTCCATTCTTTTATTGGTTCAGGACAAATAAGAGTAAGTCTTTTCTCTCCTTGTTACCTCTATCTTCAAAATATATCTTGGATGTGCCCACTCTCACCATCTGCACCGCCACCACCCCCACTACCCTCTATCAGCTGTATCATCACAATCACATTCTGAACATGTCAAGGTATCCCTGATTCTGCCCTTATCCCAGTCCATCTATTCTTAACAAAACAGTGATAGTGCTATTAAAAAGGCAAATCAGGCCATTTTATCTAATATTCTCAGCCAACAATGTCTTTCCATTTCTTTCCTGAATACCTAGAAGTTCTCAGTACCTAAACGACAGAAGTGATTCTGCCCTGGATCACTGATTTCTGAATTTTCCTCTCTCCTCCGCATTCAGCCCATTCATTCATTGACCTTTATGATGTTCCTAGAACATGTTACGTTCACCTAGTGCTTCAGCCTTTGCAGCTGCTTCCCAGAGATATCTGCCTGTCTTACTCCTTTATCTCCCTGAAGAATCCTGTCAAAATGCAACCTTCTCAGTGAGACCTAAACCAGCTACCTGTTGAAAACCGCAGCTCCATCTTAGCACCTGCGAACATCACTTCTACCCAACTTTACTTCTTGCCAAAGCATGTGTTCACTTCCAGGGACTTATCTCCCTCCTTCATTCTAAGGTGTGTAATGGCAAAGATCTTTATTTTATTCCCTGCTCATATGATGGTGACTGCTATACAGGAAATAGGTTTCATGCACATGCTTAAGGGAGTCTGAAAGCTTCCCTTATGAAATTGTAAAAATTATGTTTCTGATGATATAACTGAATAATCAATGCTAACAAAGACCTTGGACACAACCAGTATATTAAGATATGATGCCAGATAGAATTTAGTACTTACTCTGTGATTTAGCATTTAAAACTTTTTAAATGCTATTTTGTAGCCCCCACCCAAAACAGAAAGTCACAAAAATGAACTAGGAGAGATACACTAGAATCCAAATACAATTTATCCTATCAGATTTAAAATGTTTCATGAAAATAATGCACTGTTTTCTTGTACTGGCTTTGTGAATATGACAAAAATTAATCATAACACAGTAACACGTGGTTTTACCTGTATTATACAGTATAATTTGAAATCAATTCTAGTTTCAAAAAAAATAGAAAAAAAGCCTGATTTTTTTTAATAGTTGGTTATGTATCTATCTACATGGATTAAAAAAAATCTTAACTAGAAAAATCTTAATTATAGAGATATACAAAGAAAATAATATCAATGGCTATAGAGAGCTATATTCTAATATATATCTATTAATCATTTTGTTGTTTGCATCTTTACATATATGTGTATGTGTATGTGTATTATATCATTGTATTCCCTGGGGATCTCCCTCCACCTTATCACCTGTGAACTTTCACCTTGATCATCTTATGTTCATCCCTTTCCCATTTTCTCTTACCCACTCCTCCCCCTCCCTAGCTGCTTACCTCAGTTCAGCTGTTAGTTTATTTTGACTTTTTCTTTGCCTTTTGTTTGTTATCCCTATATCTCATCTGTAGGGGAGCCATATGGATTCTGTCTTTTTTTTTTTTTTCTGACTTATTTCTGCTAACATATTTCCTTCTAGGTCCACCCATGTTATCACAAATGTATTATGTTTGTCTTTCTGATTGCAGAACAATATTTCATCATTAAATAAACCACAAATTTTTTCAACCATTCATCAGAAAAAACTGTTTTGTTTTATTTTTAATGATTCTAAATATGCTAGTCTACAGGGAAGTCCAGAGTTCTATACAAATTAAATTTCCCCTTTATTATTTTTTCAAGACAAGCAATTTTTCTATATGAACAAAGTTCTGTCAAAATATAATTATTTACAAATGTATGTAGAAGAGTTTACAAGAGACAGGTCGCTGGATGATCATCAGGTAACTTATATGAGGTATGAACTTGTACTCAGATTTTATATACTAGGACATGATACTGTTTAGAAGTCATACTTCATTTTGGATTAATTTCTCATAAAGCAGAAGAATTTAAGCCTATTACAGTAAAATAATTGAGAGCTGATGTCCAGAAAAATAAGGAAAACTTGCTCATTAAGTACTAGCAGTAAATTACAACTTGTTTTAACTTCGTATTTATTCATTTTAACAATAGGTCTAGGTCTTAAACAATGTAAGTTCTTTGCTTTTGTGTTCAAGTGTAGAGTTTTCATCTAGACTTCAAATGATGGCATAAATTATTTAAAATATTAAAACTCTCTCCCCTGACAGAACTGGTTAATTTAGTCATTTAAAGATTTAGCACTTTCTGATTTAACTTACTTCTAAAACTAAACATCCACCACCTTTCTCTGTCAGAAGAAAACAATTAGCAATTTTATTCAGTAGAATTAACATCCAATTACACTTTTATTATAACATTATCCTACTATTTAGGAGACAATCATATCAGCTACTAAGTCCTATATCAAAATTAAGTTAACAAATGTAATCAAGAAACATCAATGAATGATGTTCCTTATATGCTTTGCTTTCTCCTAAAAGTAACTCAAAATAATTTGTCATTATTAGGGCTTTTAATATAGGTCAACTGATACACGTCTACTATCAGGCCCAAGAGGCATATACAAATACTGCTAATTAATGTTTATTAACTTTTATGATGGCCATTTGCAGAGAAGACTTGACAAGATAGGCCAGACAGTGCCAGCATAGAAAGGCCTGCTTGCAAAGTTGTTCCTTAGCTGGCATCTGAGAATTTGGGGACTGGTCCTACCACTCCCTAACTGGTAAGATTGGCTCTCTGTGCCTAAACTGTTTGTGCAAACCATATGCTGAACATGTGCTTTACTCCTGGGAGTCTGATATTTTGGTATCAGGCAGAGGATGTCCACATAGCCAATTATCAATAAAACTGTAAGGACTATCTCTAATGAGTTTACCTGGTAGACTATATTTCACACCTTTTGTCACAGTGCAGTGCTGGAGGAGTGAAGCACATTCTGAATGACACTGCTGGAAAGGACTCTTCGAAACTTGTGCCTGACTTCCTCAGACTTCCTTCCTCCTGTGCGTCTTTTTTCTTTCTGGATTAGTCTGCATCCTTTTGCTAGAAAAACTAGCCGTGAGTATGATTACATGCTGAGTTCTGAGTCTTTATAGCAAGTCATCAAACTCAGGGGTGGCCTTGGGGCCACAACAGAGCCCAGTAGAGGTCCAACAGAGTCCAAAGGGCTCAAATTCTGTTTTATATCTGTTTCCCTGACTGTATAGCATGCTCTTACATGAGAAATATTTATTATATTCATGATTTTATATATTATCCTCCTATTATGTTCAAAACAGTCTAAGATATGTTGCATCTCTACATCATTGTTAGTCATCACTGGTCAACTTCCTAAATGCAAAAATATATGTAATAATAATGGCACAATTCAAACAACAAACAAAAAGTTGAAGGTAGGTTGCTATAACACTGATGGACAGAAGGCTGATTACTTTGATCACTTACAGTCTGTAGCTTTGTAATTTATTTTAATTATGTTTTGACAATTTCTGCCTGCAAAATTCCTAAAAAATATTCTAGGTATACTTAATCTGATGTTCTTATAATTTCAAATGTCACAAGCTATAGCTGTATGTGATTGGCTGAAGATAGGCATTTTATCAAGCTTCAGTGACTAAGTTCTGCAGTGCTTCAAAATAACATGCTTCCTTATACTTTATGTAATTCCTTCAGAACTAAACCCCATTTGAAGGCCAAAAGATCAACAATGCTACAGCAAAAGACAGATATATAAGAAATATCAAGAAAAGGTAAAAAAAGGTTCAAGGGATAAAGGAAGTCAGTGAATAGGAAATACAGCTAAGTTGAAGTTCCAGTCAACACTGACAAAGAATTTTTTTGGCATTGATCTACCACAGCAAAAATTAAAAAACAAAAAACAAACAAACAAACAAACAAAAAAAACCCCAACTAATTTTTAAAGAAAACTTTATGATTAACCTAAGAAACTTTATATAAAATGCCAACCATGCAATCTAAAAAAGCAAGAAATAGAGGAACTGTTGCAAAACATAGCAATTTAGTGACTTTCCTTTAATGGAGGGTCTTTTTCCAGATGAGAAATGTAAAGTTGTTGAATGTGCACTTTACCAATATATAGAACACAGTATTTTTTTTTAAACATTACTAATATAGACAATATAAATCATTAAGTTAGCAGAGTCAAACACGTGGAAAAGGTCAAAGAGTGGAAAGTAATGTCCACGGTCAACCAACTACCTTCTTGACACAAAATATAACTTCCAGAACCAAGAAAGAATGATGATTCCACCAAGGACCTGGAAGGGGGATCCTGTTTTGGCTTTGGGAGGGGAAGAGAGTGTGCAGGAAGGAGTAAGAAAAAAATGGGACACGCTAGAATTTTCCTTCAGTTGCATTCCCAATGCACGTAATGTCCATTTTGATAATTTAAACCAGTCTACTTTGGCAATTTATTTTAGCAGTTCTGCTCACCACCAATAATATCACTGGCAAAAGAAGAAAAAAAAAAGAATTTTCTATTTAAATCAATTGTTCAATCAATTTTCTTTTGACATATGCTCTACCAACAGTTTATAATCTTGTCAAAGTTTACAAGGTGAGATTAGGCTTCTTAATTCCGTATCTTAAGGCAATTCACCTTTACTCATCAAAGTTAAGTTCCCCAAAAAGGTTGCTGAACACTATTTTTTCTCCAAAAAAGAAATAGAAATATATCTATTTCAAAAAGGTAACAATTTTCAAGTTGAAAGCATTTAATACAAATATATCACTGTTTTCCAAATTGAAGGTTGTTTCAGATTATTGTTTTAATTATATGGAAATGATGAAGTTACTGTGACTATAGGAATTCACTGTAGAATTAGAATCTAATTAAAACCTAATTAGAATGTAGTTGTAGATATCTTAGAATATTGGGACACATATGGGTTAAACATTAGAAATGTTATGTTACTTAAGACAAATTTTAATGATGTTTAAACATAGGGTGAAATGTGTAAGTCAGAATAAATCAGTGTATAGTAAAAACCAATAGTGTGCATATACGTAGATGACAAAGGTATCTGGAAGCTGACTAAAATTTATGACGAAGGAACTAGTAAGAATATAGCAACCTGGTTGAAATTGATATTCATTAGGGTACTCTTCACATCAATAGGGAGCATTTGGACTCTGTGGTCTTTATCAGTGTCCCAGCTGGTAATGGTTGAAGGTTAATGCCTTATCCCATTCTGTTCAATTTTCTATCCTAATTAGCCCTCCAAATCTATAGCTGTGAGCACCAAGTGTCTGTGCTCAAAAGAAACTAATTAATGCTAGCAAATTAGATCAAGTCCAAAGATCCAACAGCCAAACTCTTAGTTAAATGCTCCTTGTTAATAGGAAGTGTAGCTGTCAATAACTGCTGTTGGTGACTATAATGAGGCATCTTTCTTTCATTGAAAGTGATTTCATTTCTCTTTGTCCCTGGAAAAGCTGTTCCACTACCTTCACAAACCTAAGTTACTGGCAATCTGACCCAATTCTGATCACCAGCAGTTGAAATGACATGAAATAAAAATCAAACAGAAAAGCTTTCCTGCACAATCATGTTTCAGGCACTTAGCAGAAGGTCAGATCACTTAATAAAAATCTTATGTCTTTATCAAGGAACTATATAATTAGCATATGTAATGCTTTTAGATAATATCCTATAATTATTTAATAAAAAAAGACTATAAATATTAAGTAAATTATAATGGATGCGTCCTGATATTAAATTACACCTTATTGCTCAGGTTAAATGTAGATGTTCTGCTACTGCTTCAGCAATACCAATATATGTTCTTTCCTAGTTGACATGGTTAAACAGGAGACTAGGAAGGATTATGCTTTTATAAAATAATCAATTTTAGATTCTAAGAAACTGTTTTGGACCATCTGGCCTAAAGAAAATCAATATGTGATTTCTATAAAAAATTCAAATATTCAAAAATCAATGATTAGAACATGTACTGATAAGGGCAGATGCACTGAAATAACCAAAATGGATCTCAAATTTTTAGATGGTTTCAGTCTTCCTAATATTTTGTTATGTTAACAAGATAAAAACCTAACTGTATCAACATCCTAGGCAACTTTTAACTTTTGATTGAAAGCAAAAATGAACATTTTTTCTGTACCATCACAAGAAAACACATCTAAATATTTTTTCTTCCTTTTTTTAAATTATATATATATATATATTTTTTTACATCATTGTCTACCCCGAGGTTCTCCCACCATCTTATCACCAGTGAACCATTTTAATCTCATGCCCATCCCTCCCCCGATTTTACCCTCCTCCCTCTCTCTTGCCCTATGCTTCAGTTTTGTTGACAGTTTCAAATTTTCCTTCTCCATTTGTTTGTATGTTTTCCCTATATCCCTCATACAAGTGAGACCATCCATATTTCTCTTTTTCTTTCTGGCTTATTTCCACTAACATGATTCCTTCTAGCTCCATCCAAGTTGCTGTGAATGAGAATGTGATACTAAATTCTTTCATTTCAAAAACCTAAAACCAAGTTTCACCAAGAGTAAGCAAAGGCAATTCTGAAATCCAAACCTATGTAATCATCCCCCATTCTCCCCTGAATCATATGAATAAAATCTCAACCTATAACTGAATGAGCTAAACTTCTTTCATTCCAGACATCTGAATAGTTGTTTACAAAATAACAAATATAATTCATATTTATAACTTTAGACCAAAATACTAGTAACAAGTATTTTTTCCCAGCAGTGAAAAATTAACATTATCATTCATTTTAAAGTTTTATTCTCCCCCACCTGAATCAGGTTAGATATAGTTTTAAATTCCTGGAGGCAAGTGGAAGATTATCTCCTGTGACCAACATAACTACTCTTCTTTTATCACCTTCACTGATCAACTGCAAAAGTCAGAGGACCAGCGATGTTCCTAGCATGAGCACATCATCGACACAGTCTTGAACTGCAGTTGACACAGCCTGATTCTCTTTGGAGAATCTTGCAGTGGAACTGCAGCCCACTATCCTCACTAGAAAACACTGTGGTCCCTCAATGAAGACTACAGGGGACAGTCAAGAAGGGGAGCTAGGGAAATAGTCTAAGACAGTGAAAGTGTATTACTACTTCTTTTAGACAGCCATTGCAAGAGGTCGATTTTTTAGAAAGATCAGTAAAATTGCCATCTCCTTTTCTAATTACCCGTCACTCTGGGCATCATTTTTCCCTTTCAATTTTTTCATTTGCATTTTTTATTATAATGTTACAATATTCGAGTATACATCTCTACATTTGTAGAATATACACATGTCCATGTCCATAAAACATTTTCCAAAGAAAGCACATATATTTGGGTGCTTAGTACATGCCTTCATCTAAACATCTTCCACTTAGTAGCATATTAAATAAAAAAAGAAACCAGAATCACTGCAAGTACTACTGGAACACATTAATTCAGCAGTAGACAGTGACACAAAAGAAAATCACCTCAGATATATATGTGTGTGTGTGTGATTGTGTTGACAGATGACAACAGGTACATGTTATATCTGATGCTCCTTCTTTCCCTATCAAATCACCCTAACTTGTTTCTCAAAAATACTGATATATAGAGAAAACACACATTTTCTCTATATGTAACTGTACTTCAGGGGTGTGTGTTTTTTCTTAGTAATTTGGAAGGATATTTTTAAATTGTAAATGAATTAAACATTGCCTCTAAGTTCTGAAAGCTGAAATATTGGTATCTCAGCGAAAGGGTGAGAAGAAATTCATACATATTAATTCACTGACTATTTGACACTGAGGCTAAGGATTAAATTCAGATCATACTGCAAAAAATGGATTTGATCACTATATGAATATTTGAATCTTACCTTGAACTTTTTCAGAGCATCTCTCTCGGGCCTTTTCTCTCATTATTTTAGGAATCAAAACATCTTTTTCGACATGTCTGAGATGTTGATCTGAAAAAAAAAAATCTTTCTTTAATATGGCAAAGTCTCAAGTGAATCACCAGTTTAAAGGAAAATAAACATTCTGGCTTATTTAAAGTAAAAGGCTAAGCAAATATATATTTTTAAAAAACTGACTCCTTCACAACATCATAAAACTGGTATTAGTCACAGAAAATCATTCTATTTTTTATCTATAACAGAAAAAAATGTGGGGAACACAGACAATATCTAAATATTCACACAAATAATTTCTTTTATTAAGTTTTTATTGATTGCGCATGTATACATTTATGTATATATATAATACATCATTGTCTACCCTGAGGCTCTCCCATCACCTCCATCACCCACGCACTATCTTAATCTCCTGTGCCCTCTCACTCCCCCATTCTATACTCTTCCATCCTCCCTCTCTCCTGTTCTATGCTTCAGTTTACAAACAATAATACTTTAATTTGATAGTGTATTTCATGTGGCCTTATCAAAGGTAAAGCTACAGACTATAATATTAACATTTTTCTTAGTATAATTCACAAAAAAGATAAATTTTAACCAATAATAACACATGATGCGATCCAAGATGAAGAGACACAGGCAGTTTCTCTACTTAGAAATAGGAGTAGCCTAAGAAACTGGCCAGAGAACAAGTGAAATTACAGATACACGTAAAAACAAAGCATATAAAATTATTGTGCATAAACACAAGTATTGTGGTAGTTTAAACACAACTACCACAATTAGAATAAAATGGTACAGTGGAAACCAGCTCCAGAGTCTCACCTGCTCCTTAAATTCCAAAAGGACTCTAAAAAAAACAAAAGGATAAGTGTTCTCAGGGAACCAAATTGACCAGGAATTTCTATAAGACCAAAGGCAGATGACATCAGATTATAGGTGATAATCAAATCCCCAAAGTTCATCCCCAAAGAAAAATACTGATGCCAAAAGTGAGACTTTTCCATGCACTGATGCAACAAAAATGTGAAGTAAAAGACTTCCCTAGGGGAAACACTACAGCATTAGTGGTTAAAATATCTCAATAGGAGCCATGTGGGTCACCTCTTCTGCTGCATTCAAACTATGGGTAAAAGCAGATATGGATATTTATCCCCAAAGCATCATGAAGTTTCCCAAGTTCTAGTGACAACTAGGAAGACCAGGAGCAAACCCTTAACTTCTGGTACTTGTGTTACCAACAGCCTCTGGATACTGGCATCTATGAACTCATGTGTTATTTGCAGCAAGGGTAGCAACATTTCAATAAGCAAACAAAATCAACAACAAAACAGCAAGGACTCATCTAAACTTGGTAAAATGCAACACGGTGCAAGGAAGAAACCAACTAATTAGTCAAGAAATAACTTCTACAAAAGTTAAAGGAGTAAAGAAAAATAATTATAATAAATATATTTATAATAGAAATAATATTAAAAAACCCTGAATCCTCAGGCAGAGATGAAGCATGTATTACCTAAGTGCATTTTGATGAACTGTTTGAAATTCAATAGCTTTGAAAGGCAAAAAACATTACTCACACAAAGAAACAAGAATCAGATTCATATCAATTTTCACTGGGAAGACATGGATGCAAGACAATAGAGAAATAACTTCAAAGCTTTTTAGAATTACTTTATATCCAAGCATGATAGAGCTAATTCAGAGGACATTACATACATTTTCAGATAAGGAGTGAAGTTTACTTGCTTAAAATCATAGTAAAAAAGAAATGATCCCTATTGTTAGACAAGCCACTAAGCACACTTTGTGATGTAAAACAATAAATATCATGTTATGCATAAATATCTTATAGTTCAGGCATTCAGAAAATAAAGAATTCTCAGCTTCACAGTGTCTAGTGCCCTATCTGGAAAGAATGAATTGACAGATGTTGACTTCAACAGCTGCAAAAGCTGGGACTAGAGAACTTACCTTTCAAGATGCTCCTTTCACTTATGTATCTAATATATGGATAAAAAAAGTCCTAAGTATAAGTTCAGTGAATACCATAACTCAGAGCACCTACAAATGGCCTCTCCATTGGTTTGGCTTCCCAAAGCAAGGCAGGCAGGTTATAAGAGAATGATAGAGAAGTAACATCTTAGAAAGCAAGTGCCCCAATATAACCAAGTGAAAGCAGCATGGCCTTTTCTAGAAGTAAGCTGCTCAGCATCATTTGTACGGTTATTTATTGATTCCAAGCTGGTAAGCATGGCCTATATTCAAGTGGAGGGAACTAAGACCCTATTTTTTGTGGCAAGGCCACTTTACAGAAGAGCATGAGGGATGGAAGAGAATGCTCTGATCTTTGTAAAATAAATGCAACAAAAAGCTACTATGATAAAAAAAAAAACCTATCATGTTCAAATGGAAATATATAAAGCTTATATGAAAGGTATTCATTTAAATTCACATTAAAACTGTAAAGTATGTGAACAACATCAACAACTAACTTCACCTACCTAACACTTCCAGAATACTCCACTCAATAACAGACTATTTATCAAGATAAACTTGGGTCTCTCTATGAAACAAATATCAATAAATATAAAACAACTCAAATCACATAAAATGTTTCCTGACACCAATGAAATTAAGGAAAAGTAACGGAAAGACCTCTTGATAATGGCCACATATTTAGAAACTAAATGACAAACTTTTAAATAGCCCATTTATTTAAGAAGCAATAAACAAGAATATTAAAGTATTTAATAGTAAATAAAAATGAAAACAACACAAAATAAATTGTGTGATGCAGTCAAGACAGTACTTGGGAAATTTATAGACACATGTTTTAGGTAGGGGGAAAAATGACAATTTTATAGTAACAACTTAAGCCTCCACCTTGAAAACCTAAAAAAGAATGAGCTAAACAAAATAAGCAAAAGAAATATCAAAGCAGATATCAATAAAATAGAAACCTAAACAAACAATATAACAGAGAAAAATAATGAAAGCAAAGTTGGTTCTCTGGGATCATTAAAACTGATAAACCAGCAGCCAGAAAAAAGAAAAAAAAAGAGGTGACAAGAGTCAGCAATGGTATATATATTTTAGTGATAATAAAGGAATATTATTTTTAAATTAGGTAAATAAAATAGACAAACTCATTGAAAACAAAAAGCTTCCTCAAAGACATAATTAGTATGATCCTTCTAAAAACACTGAATCTGTCGTTAACAAGTCTTTTATAAAAAAAACTTTTAGCCCCACTGGTGAATTTGACTAAACAATTAAGAAAATATGTTACAGACAAGCGCTTCTAGAAAATTGCTGAGGTCAGCGTTACCTTTTTACCAGAAGACAAAGACATTACAAGAAAACTGCAGTCTGGCGTACCATGATGAACACTGATGTAAAAATCTTAAGATTAGCAAACTGAATCTAACTATATAGAAATTGTAAATACTTCCCAACCAAGTGGGGTCTATCTCAGGACTGTAAAGTTTTAATCAAAAATCAGTAAACATATTTCACTATATTAAAAAACTGGAAAAGGAGTATCAATCACATAATTATCACAAGAGAGAAAATACATTAGAGAAAAATCTAAAATTTAATTCTAATACAAACTCAGTAAAGAAAAGAAAGAAACTTCATCACATGGCAAATGACATCTACCAGAGAAAGCCCACAGCTAACACTATACTTAATTACAACATTATACTGAATGCTTTTCTCCTAAGAGGGAATAAGAACTCTGTTCTTCTCTTTAACATTATACTGAATGTTCTTGCTACTGCAAAAAGGTAAGGTAAATAAAAGGTTTTTAGATTTAAAGGAAAAAGTAACGTCCATTATTCAAAGATAATGATTATCTATACGCACAAAAAATCCAATGGACTCTAATAAGAAGCTACTAAAACTCGTAAGAGGATTCAACAATGTTTCCAGATACAAGAACAAGATTAACACCAAAAAGATTCAATGGAGATGATAACTTTAAAAAAAAAATTGAGAACTAGAAAGTAATCCAACAGAAGTATTCACTTTGAAAAAGAGGGAAAAAAAAACAGCTTTTAAAAAAATAAACTGTTTACAGATGTGTGGGACAAAATGAAATCTTATCATTCTTGTTATCAGTCTCAGAAAAAAATGGGGAAAAAAAGCAGAACTGAAAAAAAAATCTTTGAAATAATGACTGAAACCCTTCCAAATTAGGGAAAAGAGAAATCCACAAATGCAAGAAAACAGCAAAATTCCACAGAAAGTCACAATTAGACACATCACAAACTTTCGAAAATGAGAGAAGAGATAAAGAAAAATCTTGAAAGCATCAGAGAGAAATACAGAGGAACAAAGAGTTAAAGGACAAAGGGTTTCATTAGAAACCAAAAAATCCTAAGGAAGTAGCACGCTATTTTCAAGTACTAAAATACAAGAATTGTCAACTAAGACAAAATTAAGTCCAGAGACACTTCCATGTATATACAGTACTTTAAATTCAACATCAAAGCTAGTCAATAAAGAAAAGTAATTTCAACAAATGATGGTAAGCTGAATAAACATGAATATTAGCCGAAACCCTTTAACCCCTATGCCACAGTATCACAAAAATTAACTGGTCATGTGTCATAAACCTAAATGTAAAAACTGAAACTATTAAACAATAAAAGCACTTTAATTCCTTAAAATAGGCAATGAATTTTTTCAATGAGGACACAGAGGGAATAAACAGAAAACTGATCTTATCAAAAATTTACAGCTTACCAAGACACCATTATGAAGACCAGAAGATAATGTCCACCAAGAGAGAAAGAGTATCTACCTATCTATCAATATCTGACACAAAGAGCTTGAATTTCAAATAAAGTACTCCTACACATCAATAACAAAAATACAAACAACCCAATAAAGAGGGGGGGTGCAAAAGGTTTGAATGGATATTTCTAAAAGAATACATGCAATCGTAAATATGTACATGAAAATGTACTCAAAAATCACTAGTCATTAAGAAAATGCAAATGAAACCCATGCTACCATTTCACACCCACCAGAATGACTAAGATGAAAAAAACATTGACAACACCAAATGTTGGAGAGAATGTGGAACTGGTGGTGGGAGTGTGAAATGATAAACTTCTTTGGAAAACTGCTTGTTAAGTTATGAAGTTAAATATACGCCCAATCTATTTTCCACTTCTAAATATTCACTTACCTAAGATAAATGAAAATACCTAAAAAACACTTCTACAAATCTGTTTATGGAAGCATTTTTGGTAATAGTAAAATTTTACCAACAAGCTAAAGATGCGACTGCAAACTACCTATCAGTACAAAAGAATAAACTATTGATAACACTTAAAATGGGTGAATCTAAAAATTCTGCTGAGATAAAGAAGTCAAATACAAGAGTTAAGGACATACTACATAATTTAAGAATATGTACAAAATCTCTGGTGATAAAAATCAGAACACGTGTTGAGGCATGTCTTGACGGGGGGGTCATAAATTTATCAAAACTCAATATATATAAATTTCACTACCTCATTTTAAAATGTTACCTTAATACAGTCTAAGTATTTTAACTCATGCTGACAATCATCACAAATTGACAAAAAGTTTAGTAATGTCCTCCTTATGCACATTGTTCACATTATATTAGATTTATATCTACTGATAAAAGTATCTTTTCATCAATAACATTTTGTAATGTTCGCAGGTCCAACTGAACTTTTATACTGTCCTTACAACCGTACATAACTCATAATTTCTAGTAATTTGCCTACAGATTTCTTCCAGTTTTTATGAAGAAAAGCACAAGGACAGATTACATTTTCCTTTTTAAATTCTTACAGGCCAGCTCCAATACAAAAATGATAACCAGGAGCCGGGCACGGTGGCTCGTGCCTGTAAGCTTCAGCCTATGAAGCGGCAGGGACTAGGAATCACGGTTCGAGTCCCGCCTGGGGCCCGTAGCGAGACCTAGTTCCAAAAAATAGCTGGGCGTGGTGGCGCATGCCTGTCATCCCAGCTACCTGGGAACCTGAGGCTGGGTTTTGCTTGAGTCTATGGTACCCCGGGCAACGAGAGCCTGCAGTTCCACAGGCAAAAATAGCGAGACCTAGTCTCAGAAAAACAAACAAACAAAAAAACAAAACAAAAAAAACCAAAAATGACAACCTGCAGCACCTCTTTTGGGTGCTCAAATTTTGTTAATAATTTTTCTACTTTTCTTCATGTTGAGATTAACCTGTAACTTTCCAGTCTTCTTGTTATCTCAGTATCAAAGTCACATTACTTAAACAATAAATTATAGACTTTTCCATTTTATTCTCCACAACATTTTGTGTAAAAGAGTTATCTTCTGTTCCTTGAAAGTTTTGTGAATGCCACCTATGAGTTTTATGGATCAACTTTGTCAGGCTACAGTGCCAGTTAGTCAAAGATTGAGCCAGTAATACTGTGAAGGTATTTTGCAGATGTGATTAAAATCTATAACCAGTTGACTTTGAGATTACTCTAGATTATCTTGTGCACAGGTCAAATTCAATCAACTGAAAGGCATGACAATAAATGAGATTTTTACTGAAGAATTCTGCCAGAGGACCAGCATGTGACCATGAGTTCTAAGTTCTACCACACCCATTTCAGATGTGCCCAATTCCTACAAACATGTTAAGTCAGCATCTTGCCATGTATGCACATGCATAAACACATACAAGTATACAGTGTATATAAGTATGTATATACAAATATATTCAATTATATCTACATACACACATGTTGTTCCTCTGGTAGAAACCTGAGTAATACCTGACATACCACCTATCAGTGCCTTGGATTTGTAGAGTGCATATGCATGTGTATGTGTGAGACAATCAGACACACTGTTTCAAGTACTGACACAGTTTTGTAAGGGCTTTTTAATGTATTGTTTAGTCAGTTCAGTTTTTTTTTTATATTAATCATTTTGTCATTTACATGTTTGTGTGTGTGTGCGTGCACGTGCGTGTGTGTTTGTGTAGATCACATCATTGCATTCTCTGGGGTTCTCCCTCCACCTTATCACTTGTGAACCTTCATCTTGATCTTGTGCTCTTCCCTTCCCTGATTTAGTCAGTTCAGTTTAAACTCCTAATTCCAAAGAAAAATATTAATTTCAACTAAATTTTCAAAGTAACAATACCAAGGTGTTAACATGAGTTTTCAATGTGACCATACACAAAACTGTATCTAATTTTCATAGCCTGTATCACCAGTCTGTAACAAACTTTTTGGTAAGGATCAAGTGTAACTATTCCAGTGTAACTATTTTAAATTCTCCAAGTCCACAGATCAGTACCTTCCACCCACCTCAATCCCACCCCCACACACAAACTGCATACACACACACACACACACACACACACACACACCCCTTACAACTCTTTAAAAATGTTACTAACGATTCACCCCTTGGAGGCAGTACTACATGCAGCACGGTCAGCTAAATATTTAGATCTTCTCTTTACCAATGGTTTTGCAAGAGCTGCTTTAAGATGAGAAACAAACAAACAAAAAAAGATAATGAGTTTATAGAATAAGTGGAAATATGGAGAGAAAGGGAAAGATGCAGATGGAGGTTCCAGAATGCCAGTGCGGCCTAAAGGGACAAAAGGAAAGCGATGTTTTAAGAGAGGCTCCCAGTTTTTGGGTTCCACAGTGAAAGACTGAGCTCACACTGAGACAGGGAATACTAAAGAAACACTAGTGGAACAGAAACAGTGTAACAGTGAATATGCTGAAGGTAAAATGCCAGTGAAATACCCTCCAGAGGGGAAAGATAATGTGTACTTGAAGAGTACATAATAAAACTGAGGCAACTTCCACAAACCTATTTTCTCCCTGTCTAGTACAAATAACAATCATCAGGCATTAATAATTGACAATATTATTATAGAGCAGATTAGAATAAACTGTGATTTACTAATGTAGGTTATAAAGTTCAAATGTTATCTCTTTTCATTTATATTAGGCTTAAACCATACAACTTATTTATATTGGACCTTGATGAATCTTTGCTTTAAATACAGAGCATTAGTGATACTGAACCATTTTTCCATAAATAAACTGCACAGAAAACTTATCTACAATATGAATTCTATATATAATACCTATTTAAACATACTTTTGAAATGATTTGCAGTTATTCTGATCATTCTACTAAAACCTCCTAGGGCATGGAAACAACTTTAGAATCACAAAAATATTGATTTAGAGTTTTCAAACTCCAGGTGTTAAATCAGATATGACAGGCTTAAAAATATACAAATTTTACTAAAGATTTTTCCATTAAGTAGCTCATCAACCACTAAATGACAAGGATTAAAATAATAAGATTTTATAAATATTTCAAAATCATGGACTACTTCAACACTATATTACTGATATGGAACTTTTTTTCATTAAATTAGGTGACTCTCAGTGTCAGCTGGTGCATATATGTGTGTGTGTGTGTGTGTGTTATACATTTGAACAAAGTCTATAAAAATCAGTTTGAGATTCTGCTACTACATAGTCACATGAATTTATACAGAGATAAAGAATAAGGATAATACCACCAGGGAAAATTTCCAAAGATCTAACTTCTCAATATTCTGTCATCACCTGAAAGTCAATTTGCACCTTTTGTCAGGGGCTGAATTTGTTAGCTCAGATTTTGCCTTCGGGCTCACGTGTTCCTTGCAGAACTATATTATAAGGCTACTGACAACAGCATTTGCTACAAATCCACTAAAATAACAGCGATACAAATCCAAATATAATGGTAACTACTTCCATGGAAAGAAGTGATACCTGAAGGGCAAGGTATGCCTCTTCAATAGTAAAAATGTTCTAATTAATTAATTTGATTCTTATTCTGATAAGACCTTTTTAAAACTTCCTAGTTTATACTTATTTGCTCCTGAAGACGTTTTCATGCTACCGTTTACTCTAGAGGAAAATAAGGAAAATGCATGTAGAATGAATAGTAGCAAATAATGTTCTTATCAGCAACCATTTTCACCTTTAGACCACTCTTCTCTACTATCTGTCAGGAGCCTCAAAATGAAGAGTTCTAGGCAGAGGGCAACATGTTCAACAGAATCAGAACCACATTTTCTATCGGGATTCACACCAGGAAGCTAGACAGACTCCAGTTCAACAGCACAAAAAAAAAACATGGATGATCCTTATCAGATTTTGATATTCTGGCCAACCTATTCGTACCTTCTTGCTACAATGAAAGTATAAAATGAGGAATGGCAGTGGGGTGGGCTGAGGGATACATACTGGGAAAGTTAAAGATCAGAATTGCTTTCTCCTTCCTTCCTTCAAGCCATACTAGAACTCACAGAACAAAAACAACAGAGAAACACGGTGGTAGTAGAGATCTCCCCCTCCACATTCCAGCCTGTTTCTGGCTAACATCAAGACAAAGACAATGAGTACCTTATAATCTTCATATTAACCTTCTGAGGTACCTATTCTAAACTGCATTTTGCACATATGGAAGTGAAGCAGCATAGAGATGAAATAACCCAAGCCTCTGGTAAAGTGGCAATACCAGGATGGCATAACCCAGTTCCCAAACCACTGCCATGGGTGGAGAGGTGGCCTATTTGAAAAGATCTCAGCAAATGACATTATGTGTGTTTCCATAGTTATGATGAAGAATGGAAACAATTCTTAGATTATGACTGTTTCTGAAGCATCATTTGAACAAGCAAAATTCAAAAATTCATAGTTGTCACTCTTAAATCAGAAAGAACAATTAAGTGGAATTCTGACTCTGATTCTTGCCATGACGATAATTATTTAAAAATAAAAAAGAAAAAGATCTATTTATCAGTTAGCTGAAAAATACTTTTAAAGATAGTAAACATCAAATATTAGGTTAATCACTAGCAATCTTGTGTTTTTATAAGCTAAAAAAACCAGAAAGTACAATAATAAGGTAGATGTGGCTATCTCTACTCAGCTTCTGGGTCAAGTACATTCTATATCCCACAATCGTGGGCTTCATTTAAACTCCTTTGTCCTATCGCTTTCACTGTTAATAAACCACTGAGTTCACACTAGATGTGCCTATTTCCCAAAAGTACCTATTTCTTGGACCTCAGATTCTACAGATTGCTAGGTGTGAAAGCTTCTTCTACCCACATTATTTTAACCAAGATGAGGCCAACAAGGGAAAACAAATCTAAAAGTTTATCAAAGCAGGAAATCAACTTATGCAATAAGACATACCAATTTTAGAAATGTGCTGTGAACTCCAAAGTGGTTATATTTCTTAAATGAAAAGGTTTTACATTTACTTTATTTCATAAAATATCAAGACTATCTTCTTCTACAAGCACAGTCGCCCACTGACTTTTCATAGAAATCAGCAGTGCTGCAGAAGAACAGATATGACAGCATGTGTGTGTCCTCAGCAACATGTGCCTGATTTACTTTTTCTCTGATTCACCCTAAAATATAGCAGACTTTTCTACAAATGTTAGTTGGTGCCTTTGGCCGCCCTATCTCTACCAGTTCTTCTTCAACATATATTTCATAAAATATCCATCAAAACATGTGCCACTTTGTTTTTATACTGAGAAATTATTCATCTATTTCAAAGATTCAGCTTTTGCTAAAATGACTTAGAACATCTTTCTAATTGTGGGCTTTAAAGCTACATACATAAATTCAGTATTTTGGGAGGGCAGCAGCTCACAGTATAATCATTACCAGGCTGTCTCTGCCCAGCCTCTGGCTGAAATTCAAGTCCAACTTCAGGACCAAAAATTGTCAAAATGAGGCTATTAAGATAGATGTGCTGTGGAAGCTGAAAGTTCTAAAGGAGTCTCAAAAATATTCTGAATAATGGTAACAATACCAGAAAAAGTATTAAAAACTACCAAGTTAAGAGCTGCTTCTATTCCTCTTTTGACAATTCCACAAAGCTGTATCTTTAAAGATGGGGCTTAAGATGCTGAGTTCTCCATCTCATTTTTAAGTATTGGCAATTTTAAAGTCTGGCCATTAAAGCAATTTCAAGTTAAAATGTATACAATTTACATCTTCATTCTGCCATGCCAGGAGTTAGAACAGTTATCCCTCCACTGGAAAAAAAAAAAATGAATTTACTTTTATATAGGTCAAAACAGCAGCACATAAATATTTGTAGAAGTGATAAAGGAATTGCTTTACAAATATCATCACATTTAGAAGCAGGTTCACAAAGCTCAAAGCAAGCTCCAACATAAACCAGCAAATAATCGTTAAAGTCAAATTCCAGTTCAATCTTTCATCTTTATTTTCCATCTCCTACCTTTTAGCTTCTGTAATCATAGTTAACTTATTTATAAGCAACTTGTTGCATCCTGAGTCACCATTCCATCCCATAGTTCTCCCAGAACCCAGTGCCTGAAAGCAATTTCTTCTTCCTTTAATCCCAAGATTTTCCAGGCACCCATTCTATGGCATAAATCACATCTTAGCTTATAATACATCACACTGGCGCAACCTTGTTCTGAGAGATCAGTGGTTCCAGTGGATGCAACTATGGCTGCACAAATTCATGCAGAAGTCCTTACCCTCAACATGACTATATTTGCAGATAAGGCTGCTAGGAGATTTACCCTTAATTAAGAGTAAACCAGGTCATATGAGTGGGTCAGATAGGAGAAGAGCAAGAACCAGCAACAGAACTGGTCAGCACCTTGATCCTGGACTTCCCAGACCCAAAACTGTGATAAAGTAAATTTCCATGCAGTCAGTCAGTTTATGGCATTTTGTTACTGTAGTCCAAGCTGATAAGGAAGTACCAGAAGTATTCCATTTCGGCTGCAGCTAACAAGCATCTGAGAAGAATTTATAGAATTCGGATGCCTGGAACCCACCCCAGGTCAGATAAATCAGAAATACTGATATAAAACCCAGACACTGGCATATCTGAATATTCCCCAAATAATTCTAATATACACCTAGATTAAGAACCACTGTATGAAACCAGTTTCACCAGGTTAGAAATCATGTCTAATTCATCTGTCTAAAACTCAGTCTAAGTTCTAACACATGGTAATTATGTAAAAAAAAGGTTTACTTTTATTAAATGTAATTAAAATTTTGTTTTATTGAGATTATTAAATTTTACTAAAATTTAACTTTTATTATGTCAATAGTTTCAATGTTTGATAATTGCAGATATTTATTCTGTAAACAAACATTGGTCACCAACCAAAGGACCTGTCACCATGCTAGGAACCACCGATACAATCATGAATAGGTAGGCAAGGTTCCTCATTCTGCAGCTTGAACTTGTGAAACTGTGTATTTGGATTAATCTTATCTATAATGCTTATCTAATTAACATACCTTTCAATTTGTAAAAACCTCCCAGTAACAGTTTTAGAAAATATGATGTGGGATACTGTGGGATAGGAAACAGTTCTTAAATTGCTTTTCTCTTCTTAAATTGCTTTTCTCCCTCGATCGTCTTCAGAAATGTGAAAACAGCATAGGGGACTGTAGGAGAGATTAATTTGGGTACCATGTTCTTACTTGAACTTGTAGGGCAGATGAGTTAATCAGGCTTTTTATGTCATTTGCCTTCTGTGGCTCTCACCTGTGGCCTTGATCGCAGTAAGGCAGAAGGTGCTGGGGGGAGGGTGGGCGGGCATGGCATGTGCACTTGTAATTGTGGTCACCTGGGTCCAAAGAGCCTAGGTATAAGCCTACGGCTAACAGGAGGGGTAGCAGCACTCTGCTGTAAATATCAAGACGAAGATGAACAGTATGACTACAAGAGGAAAGAGAGAACACCAGAGAGAACCCAGAGGAGTTAAAAGATTCACAGTGGGGAGGCTTGGTTGCCATACAGACACAATGTTGTGTAGTCTACCTAAATCATGTATAAGGCACTGATTTTTGCATTTCTGGCATTCATAAAACTAGAGACTTCTACAAGTAAGTTAGAGCCCTACGCAAATATTCCTACACAAAAATAATACCAACCCAATCAATGAAGCATAAACTTGAAGTTACTGTTTCCTGTGGTGAGGTTTCTGAGCTGAGTCAAGAATCCTTTGAATTAACTCCAAGAGTTTGAAATCATCGAACTTTAAGGCTTGAAGCAATCTTAACAATTATACCTGACCCGGAAATGCTTGTGTCTCCTGCAGGAGAGAACATGGAAACACACACCCTCACAGGGACAGCATCCTGAGAAATGCCCTTGGACTCAGGAGCACTTTGCAGTTTTCCTGGCTGCTGCCCCCTCCCTATGCTTAATGGGGGCCAGGGCTCTCGGACCCCCTCCCTTGCCTGCAATGTGGGACAAACTGCACTTTGTGGTGGACCAGAGCCTATGAGGCTGACAGGCCTCCCCTGAAACCATCCCCTTCCCCAGTTCCCCTTCATCCCCTGCAGGGTTTTCTTTCCCCCCAGGAGCATCCATCAATAAATCATGTGAAATACCCAAGTGGTCCCCAGATTTAATGACAAATTCTGCAAATGATTCAGGGTAAGTACAAGCTGGGTCGGGGATATCTGTCTGAGGAAAAAGGGAAATGCTCAAAAAAATTACGGGACATACTACAATTACAGATGGCCAGAAGTTAGTCTGAAGGAACTCATTGGCCATATCTGGGAAAATGTCAGTACCAAGGCATCTATTACAATAAATGATCGAGCCAGGCACAGTGGGGTGTGCCTGTAAGCTTCAGCCGATGAAGCAACTGGGGCTAGGGATCATGGTCTCAAGGCAACACAGTAAGACCTAGTCCCAAAAAATAGCTGGGCATGGTGGTGCATGCCTATAATTCCAGCTACCTGGGAAGCTTAAGGCTGGGGATTGTCTGAGTCTGTGGTAATGTGCGCCTGCGGTTCCATGGGCAAAAATAGTGAGAACTAGTCTCAAAAATAATAATAATAATAATAATAATAATGATGATGATGATGATGATGATGAATGATCAACCGGTGAAAAAAACAAATTCATGAGTCCACACCAATAATCCTGAAGTGAACAAAAAAAGAAATAAAATGGTCACTTGCATAGAGTAAAGTCAACTAGTAGCTAGTAAATTTAAATTTACTTAAATTTATAAGATGGGTTTACAAATATAAAGAAATGTCTATAGAGTAAAAAAAATCATATTTTAACAATTATAGGCAAGACTAAGGCAAAAATCATTTCTCCATGCTACATCAAAGGGGAATTTTTTGATGAGGGACGGACATTTGCATAGGCTTAAGTGGTCTTCCCATGGACTGCAGGAGGGAAAATACAGTTAAGAAATGAGAGAAGACTTGGAATTGTGATCAAAATAAATACCACCAATGACAGACAGGTAGACATTGTATGTCTCCATTGAATGTCTCCTGATAAAGGCATGTAAGCACTGACAATATCAGGCTAAGAATGCATAACCCCCCTTGCACAAATCAGATAAACACAAGCTTAATGAGCAAAGCTCTACTTGTTGCTCCCCATCCTAAAAGCTCATAATGTCTTCTCTTTGCTTTCAGGACAAAATTCCAACTCCTTGAAATGGTCTATAAGTCATTTCATAATTCACAGAGCAGATTCACTTTGATCTCTTTCTTCTGCTCAAGCTGAGTGTTTTCCAAATTTCAGAGAGCAAGCCACAAAAGGGTTGTTAAACTGGTAAGACAAACAAGGATTTTTTTTTTCTTCAAATATTTATTTTCTTTTTTTTTTTTTTGTAATTTAAATGCCTTAGTCCTAAATACAAGAGTCAACATAAATCATTGTAAACACTAGCAGGAAGCAAGAAAGAAATTCAGGATTAGAGGGAAAATAACTAAATATGCAAATGGTTAGTTATTTGAATTTAACAATTTCTGTGTTATTTTCTTTGTGTAACTCGCTTTTTTTATTGAATAATTTATTTATATACACATATATTTCACATCATTTTAATCCCGGGGGGGGGTCATCCACCACCTCCCCTCCCCAACTACTCCAGCTGGTCCCCACCCTCCCGTTGTGTACTTTCATTTGGTTGTCCATATATTAGTGAAACCGTTTGGTTTCTGTCTTTTTCTTTCTGACTCGTTTCTGCCAATATGACTTCTTCTAGGTACATCCATATTTCCATAAATTCATCAAATTTTTCATTTTTAATTGGTGAGTAATACTCCACTGTGTATATATACCACTTCTTTTTCATCCTTTTGTACAAACAAGGGTATTTTTTTATGGCAGATGCACTTCAATGTAAAAATACATAAATCGTAGATGTTAAACATTTTTAGCTTTAATTTATGTCTAAGATACTGCTCAACATGCAATCAGAGAATCAGTTTTCCATCAACTATATCACCTTTTATATATTAATCATACATGCTCAAAAAGAATTCTTCAAATCTACTTAGATATCAAACTTAAAAAGTAAAATTCTCCAGTAAAGGTAAGTGCTGGTACCCCTGCTACTAGCTAGTTATATCCCCAGAGAAACCAACAAAGAATTCTATAACCCAAATACTCCTAAAGCTTCCACAAAGATATCCTGCCAAGACTCAAGACTCCATAACATGGACTTAAAGAATATCATAAAATTCCTGACCCCACTTTCTACTCTGTATGAATAATATATGAAACACATTTATATGGTTACCAAGCTTAGTGTTGTGATTATCTTCATATTAACAAAAAGAAATAGTAAGATACTAATGTATCTTGCATTGTTACATTAAGAAATTTTTGAGAAAAACTGGCCCTACAGAATCAGTTGAAAGCTGCTGCTGAAAATCAAACTTGTACGAAGATCTCAACAAGTACACTATGAACCAGCGGGGAAACAGATTCTGCTGTATAAACCTCATTTGGCATCAAATGACTCATCTACTCAGGATGAGCAAAGAGCACTATTAAAAAGCAGAAAAAATATCAAAATGTGAGCCTATGAATGAAACAAAAATGAAATTAACAGCAAAAAAAGCTGGTTTCAACACATTTAGTATTCTGGAGTTTAAACAGGTAAGGAAACTTTTTTTTTTTTAATCTATTATACGCTTTCTATGTGCAACTTTCTTTCTTCCCTTTCAATTTTGCTTTCATCAAAATTTCCAGTGACCATCTTAACTTAACATTCGACCATCCCTACCCAATCAGTTGCTGAAGTCAAAAGCTAGGAGTTAGTCTTAAAATTTCCCTTTCCCTCAACAACCCTCTGTAAATGCAACTACAGTTTTGGTCGACTTCTCCAAAACTATAGCATCATTTCTATCTTTCTAACATAATCCCATGCCAAAAAAACTACATAATTAGGCTGGACCACCTACCATCTCTTAATGGAGTTGCCTTGCTCCATTGCAGTCAGTTATAAAGGTATTAATCATATAAAATCACTGCCCTCTCCAAAACCTCCAAAGACTTTTGATAACACCAGGAAAAGACCAATGCTTATTTTTCATAGCCTTCAAAGTTCTTCATGGCATCTTGCATCTCTCCTCATGGATCTCAATACTCTGTGTCTCACTCCTGTCAAATCCATTAAGTTGCTTCCACTGTTTAGCTTAATAACCATTCCCTTATCTGCACAGGACTGCGTCCTCTTGTACATCCTTCAGGTTCCAGTTCAAAAGACACTTCCTCATGGAGTTCCTCACCAGCTTCTCTACCTAAAGCAGTCCTCTCTTAATCATCCACCACAGGACATTATTTTCTTTATTTCTTAGGACTCATGACAACACTTGACATAAAAATAGGCATTCAAGTATTTATTTCATCAGTAAATACTAAAATGGTGGCGTGGTTTGTTTACACGTTCTACAGGAAATACGTATCTGAGTTGTATCCAGACTTGGCTCCACCAGAAAGCAACTGTGTAGTCTAGGGCATGAAATGAGAGTAACTGGGCTGTAAGAGAGTTGAAAAGCAAATGTAAAATTTTTTTCTAGATCTCTGGGTTTAAATTCAAGAACACAGAGAGAGCTAGAAGCCTTCTCAGTTTCCTCTTCTGTAGGAGATTACTTTGAAGGTGATGTTCAGCTGAGATATTATGTGGGCCTCAACCTACTTTCCAAGGTGAACTTTCCTTATTCATTTCTTTACTCTCCTACTCCCACCAACCAAATCAAAGAGCTCATTCCCCAACCAAAGGCCACACAATGCAGTTCACTGACTTCACCATTTGCTCCTCTACCACCTCTCCTCCAACTCCATCCTCTGGAAACACCACCCTTCAAAGCCCAGATCAATTATTAACTTCATAGAGTCGGAGCCAAAAAGAAAGTCTTGAAAAAATGTATTGGGTTATACATAATTTTTGTTTTCCTTGAGGGTCACCAATACGATTTTGTCATTTTTCACTATCTAAAAGTCTGAAGCCATTTCACCTCCCAACGCCTTGAGTTTCCATATACATAAAACGAAGGGAAAGAACTAGACCAACAAAGTACTTCTTCAAAAATGCAGTTCTCTACACTGTTACAAAAACAGCCTAAAACAAAGCCTTGGTCCAAGTGTGTCATCTAACTGCTGCATAAAGAGCCTCAAGCAGACACGCTGCAGGTCAGGTGAGGTGTCAGATAAAGGAGGGAAATTCAAGGAGAACTGAAACAGACGATGCAAGTGGAAGTAGTGTGGAGGCATGAAATAGCGCTGATCATGACTCTGGGGATTCTTTCCAGAGAAAACCTTGCCACCTTGGTGGATCCTTTGAACGGCTTATATTGGACTACAAACATTTAAAGGCGCCTGCACCCCAAAGGAGAAAAGGAGGATGACAATGAAGACACCAGTGGCAATAGAAAGGAAAGAGTTTTTAAGCCACAAATGGACCAGTGTGGATAACGAACCCAAAGCCTTTCGCCTGACCCTAAGCTCAAGGTGCGGGAAGATGAATCAAGATCAAGACCGCTGGCATGCACCGGGCCGGTCAGAGAGACACCCTAAAGGCGCGAGCGGACGTCGGCGGAAGCGGTGCAACCTCAGCACTCGGCACCTTTCCCAGGCCGGCCCCCAGCCCGCAGGCCCGCGGTCACAGCCCAGGGCTGAGAGTCCTCAGCAACCCCCGCTTTCCGCCCCCGTACCTGCGGGGTCGAGAGTCATCTCGGCGGATGGAGTAGATGGCTGCCGCGTGACCGCTCCCGGGCAGGGGGCGGGGAGGGGAGGAGCCTGGTTTGGGCTACACGTGCGGCCGCCCGGAGTTTCCAGCCGGAGGAGGAGCGCGGTGCCCTTCCCCAAAGCGGCGGACCCCTTCCCTCGTCCTTCCTAGTCGCTACTTCCGCCAGCCACTGCGCCTGCGCCTTGCTGGCTCCGCCCCTAATCCTGAAACTTCTCAAAGGCACTGACTTCGCCCAGGGAAAGACCGGGAAGGGGGCGTGGCTGCTCGCGCGCCTCGGGGCGGGGCTTGTCTGGCCCGCGCAGCCTCGCGGCTCAACGAGCGTCTGCATAGCTTGCCGACCGCTTGCACCGCCCGTGGGTCCCAATACAGCCGCTCCCTCCGGACACGCTTTCAGAAAACCAAATGGATTTTTCTGTTTCTTTATTCTTCCCTAATATGCATTCATTCATAAATGTCTGTTACTGCCTGCCGTTTTCCAGCCACGGTTCTGAGTGCTAGGGGAAATGACATATAACTGAACAAAAGCTTGGTCCCTGTCCTCGAGGAGTGTTGACAGGAGGCTCAGTTACAAGCAACACGCAGTTAGATGGGATCAACGCCACAAGCGCAAAATATGCATAGCTTATTAGACCGTGGTGGGGAGTAGCATAGTGGGCACAATACCATTATTTCTCCCCCAAATCAGCAGCCTGTTGGTCCCCTGGAGGTTAAAATTTTAAATTATGCCCTTGGGGTACCTTTGTTTTGTGAAAAAAATATTCTCAGAGCAAAAAGTTTGCTTTAAGGTGATATTACAAATGTCAACTGTCCTAAGTCAAAGACTTGTGCTTTGTGAGATAAATGAAGGAAGGTGAGATAGCCTTCTTTCAAAACGCCAAGTGCCCTGTTCTCAAGGCAGGAAAAACTTTGAGTAGCAATTAAGCTCATTTCTACTCATCAACCCGCCTTCAGAAAGCCCTCCTTTTCATATTCAAGTTTAGCTAGCTGGAGCCTCCAAAGGGGGAGGTGCGGCTGGGGACAGATGGGGCAGATGTTAGAAAAACAAGGAGCAGCTGCTTCTTCCCTGTGAGGGATTTAGGGCTTTCAAAATGATCCCCTCCCCACCTACCTGCAGTCCCTCCTTCCCTGCTGCTTCTTCCGGCTGGTCAGTTGGCAGGAAAGCTGACTCAGTTGAGCAGGACTGGGGAAGTGGGTCTCTCTGCTCACCAGGTCTTCCACTTAAGGGCCTATTTGGGCATAACGGCCCTTATTACAGCTGTAGGTTGAGGTGCCAAGGTGAAGTATTAATGTTTCATTCAGTCTGGCAGGAGATAGGGTCCTTTTCCTTGTATATCTTCTAAATGTGCTTAGAAACAAACCGATTCATTGTGGAGCCCTTTTTATTTTTCTGGGCATGGAGGATTTAATTTAGAAAGAAAATATTTTTGAGGAGACAAAGTGAGGTATGAAAACACAGGTCAGCTACGCACTTAAGTTATGATATCTTCTGAATAAAAAAGCATTTAAGATAGAAACACAGAGATTTCCTAGAAGACGTAGGCACCTCACCTCCACCTGAAACCTTCATTATGACCTTTGTGACTTAGCTAAATTCCAGAGTTTCTCTGAATTTTCACTTCTATCTTGCAAGTTTGTTATAAAGAATGTTTCAGCCATTGAAGGATCACTTTTGCAACTTTTGCCTTAACTATCACTTGAACTGTTATTAATAATTTTTTTATTGAACGCAACTCACATTTTTAAAATGGTAAATGGGCATGCTCTACTTTAGCCTCATCCTAAGCAGTAATACCAGTAAAATCAAAAATTGGATGTGTCCTCTTAGATATATCACATATGTTAGACATATCACACTATAGGAAAAGCACTAGCAAAACTATAACTTCAATGCCTGCTACAAAATAGTACATTCCCACCCCTTTTTTATATTTAGTTAGTTGGAGAACAAAGTATTTACAGTTGACCTGGGAAGGAGAAGCCATTTTTTAAAATTAAAATCATAAAATTTATTTAGCTATTTAAAACAGAAGACATTTCCTAAGATATAAGATAATTAAGACAAATTTGGAGCAATAATTGCAATGGAACTAGAAAGAAGGGAGCGCCTTATGCAGAAAAATGAGAATCATTTAACCAAACATGGTCCCTACGGTTCAAGTAATGTATGACAACTAGTGGCGCTGCCATAGCCTTTCACAGAGGGATGAATGATCATAAAAGACTTAAAAATGAAGTAGAATTTATGGTTGACCCTGAAAGATGGGTATCAGGCCAGAGGGGAGGCTTGGGGTGGGGAACAAAGAAGTAAAGAGACCCAGTGGTTTATGGTGGAGGATTATGGATGCTTTGATAGTGTGGGGTAAGGAGAGGGTAACATACGTGAAAAGAGATGTGGCCTATTCCCCCAAATCAAATAGTATTGTGAACAAATGTTACCTCAATTCAAATATCTTTACAGGAAAAGATGTGAATACTATTTAAGATGTAAAAAGCAAGCCATGAAATATTGTCATTTGTGACAAACATACGGAACTGGAATAGATTGAGTTAAACAAAAAAGGTCAGATGGGGAAAAACAAATACTGGATGATTTCACCCATATGCAGAGAAGCACAGGAGGAAGTGACAAAACAAACCCCAGAAATTGAACTGCAGAATTGAGGCTACAGACGGGGAAGGGAGGAAGAATAGTAAAGTTTGTAGAGGACCCAATGATGGCTGTCTTGGTGGTGGGTGTAGTGGGTATTATGCACCCGCCTGTAGCTCTGAATTATGCTCATTACTAGAAACCAATGTTATCTCAAGAAAGCAAATACAATTTTGAAAAATAAAGATAAAAGGCATGAGCAGGTAGGGAAGGCGAAAACTAGGAGAAAAATGCAGAAAAATGTCTGGGATCGGAGCTATCCTTAAAGGACAAACAAAGCATAGTCCTGCTGGAGGTGAGGAATGGAATTTGCAATAGGACAAGGCTGGGAAGCATAGAGCTGAATGACAGGCACTTGGAGGGCAATGCCTGAATCCACCTCAAGGTGTTTGAGGATTCAGGGAGCCAGGTTACTTACAAATGAGTCTGAAAATGATTAGAGACCCGATTCCCAAAGCCTGAAAATTCGCCTAAAGAGTGTTTGAATATGTTGCTCTAACCAGTGGAAGCTGCTGAAAGTTAACAAATAGGAAATTGGCATGGCAGCCAAAGTGATGTTTTCTAAAGAAAGTGTTCATGCTAGATTTAGGTGGTAGAGAACTGACTGATAAGCAGAACATTGTAGAGGTGACTGCAGTTGGGAGGGACCTAAAGAAAGACTTTAGAATGTGGAGAAAAGTAAAAGAGAAGGTAGCTAGGAGAGTAATTGCAAGGAAGTTTCTATGCTTCAACACTAAACTTCATACTAAGGAGAACAGAATAAGGTGTCAAGTATTTCTAGACAATTTTATTCTTGGGCAAATGTGTACAGACAAATGAAATAAAAACAATGAAGTCATTCATCTCTCAAATGGCCCACCCCCTATCCTCATTACTGACCTTGAGGCTGAATCAGAGAAACCAGTCAGAAGGAAGTTGCAGTAACCCTAGGGAACAAGGACAGAGGTTGTTCCACATGAAGGCACAAAACTGAGAGGTATTCAGCATAGAAAGTAGACATTCATGGAGATGTATATCTACACACTCATTATTTAGTCTAATACTCAAGGAATGTTCAAGTAAAACAAATATCCTAATTGCTTTTGTATTCATTCTGACTGAATCTAGCCTTCCATTTTAATATATATATATATATATATATATATATATATATATATATTCCTATATAGTTAGTCATTTGTCTAAATTGAGATGGTCAATCAGACCCTTTCAATTCTGCACCAGAATTCTGCATCAGAATTAAAGACTTACCATGACTAATTCTGTTCAGCCTTATTTTTGAGCCAATGAAAATAAAATTTAGAAGAATATTACAAGGCCCATCCCTTACCAGTAGATGGAGTTTGGAACTAGTTCTTGGCTAGAAGGTCACTCTCTGAGGGTCTCTGGTGACCTGTCTGCTTTCTGAGTATGATTTAACCCCTACCTCCCCATGGCCTGTGCCACTCTTCAATTGGAATGGACTTGGTTGCCATTTGTATTGGTTTTCTAGGGCTGCCTTAATATATCCCACAGGTTGGGTATTAATTAATTTACTAATCAATGGAAGCTTCAACATATCCCACAGGTTCAATGGAAGCTTAACATATCCCACAGGTTGGGTATTAATTAATTTATTAATCAATGGAAGCTTCAAGTTCAAAATAAAGATGTCCACAGGTCTGGTTTCCTCTGATGTCTCTTTCCTAGGCCTGTTAATGGCCATCCTTTTTATCCTCCACATGCTCTTCTCTGTTCATGTCTATGTCCAAGTTTCTTTTTCTTATAAGGAGAGCAATTACCTTGGACAAGAGCCCATTCTAATGACCTCATTTTACTTCATTATCACTTTAAAGAGGCTATATCCAAATAAAACCACATTCTGAGATTCTGGGACTTAGAACTTCAACAACTTCAACTTCCAGGGACACAATTCAGTACATAAGACCATGTCACAGTTCAGCCGCGGTAAGAAATGGTGCCTGAAGGAAGGGGTGAGGATTGCAATTAAGACGATCAAGACCATTTCTTAGGTAGGAGGGCACAGCAGCATTTCTCTTGATCTGCTGGTCCCGAGTTTATTTTTCATACAGCTTTTATACATTTCATGTAACATAGTTCAGCAGTTACAACAGCCTTTTGTTTGACGTCAGTTTTACTGGGGGCTAGCTTTCCATAAGCATCGGCTTATCTAGGATAGATTGCGATCACCAGACCCTCCATGGGATGCCTTTGCTATCTAAACTGATTAAATTCACAGGGCTTCCTGATACCTGTGCTGGTTAGGCATGCAGGACATGCTATCAATAATTTTATAGTTTCTCATATTTGTGCAGACTTATTCAGCAGGCAGGCTTTTTTTTCCTGTCCCCCACAAGACCACAAAGGTCTTCACAACAAACGGAACCCATCCCAGAATCCCAAATCACTTGGTTAGAGTCCTAACAATATGTCTAGTAAAGCATCTCCCAATATCAAGTCCTTGTCCCTGCTATCTTAATCTTTGATTGGATCTGCTTCACTAAAGATCAGTCCACGCAACCACTTCAGTGGACCTTAACTGCTCCTTATTGCTCACATCCAACTGATTGCACCATATACTCTAGTCTTTTTTAGTACAGCTCTGTTTCATGTATCAACAACACCATCATAACTCTTAGTCCAACACCTATTCATTTTTGCAGGCATGATTACAAGTACCTCCTCACTTGCTCTTTCTTCCCAGGCTTTTTTTCTCCCACCTATTCTCTCTAGCCAATTTCACCCCCACAACCAATATTATCATAAGATTTCTTAACTAGAACCCCATACAAATAAAACCCAAACCTTTCCCTTAAACAAGGTCCACAAAGCTTTTTAACTAATCCCAGCTTACTATGTACATCATCCTTCCATAACTAACCTCCAGTACCTTGCAATTTCCATTCTATGAACTATTTACAACAGTTTATTAAAGTCTCTGTGGAGACTTTTCTGTGCACTATACCAGAGAAACAAATAAGATTCTATGTTGTTCATAAAAACTTGAAACTGACTGCAGAGGAAGTGTGAGTGGAAAGACAGGGTCTTTGAAACACAAGTTCTAATTTTTTCCCCTATTTTTACTTTTATATAAAGAACATCAATCTTTGTTCTACTGAATGACTTTTTACAAATGTGTACACTGTTGAACTACCACTAATGTCAAGATAGAGAATATTTCTAGACATCCAGAAGTTTCCTTGATTTTTATGCAGTCAAACCCCAGCCCAGGAAAGTAACCTCTCTCCTGGTGTTTATGAAAATTGATTTCTTTTCTTGTTTTTGAACATTCTATAAATGGCAGGGTGTCATCTTTCTTGACTTCTTTTGCCCAACTCAATAACTGTTCTTGTACATTTCTACATTTCTGGTCTCTTAAGTCTATCATGCCATTTGCTGTTAAGAGTTGCATGTGAAATGAAGAAGAAATTGAAATGGAAGATATTGATAGCGATTTGTGAAGTTAGCTTATAGAACAGAGATTTGGGGATGCATGTTTAGGTTCAACTTTAATGAAGTTGTGAATTTTTTATATACTTTAGTAAGGAAATGTTATGATGATGTAATGAGAAAGTAGTAAAGTGTATGTGATATGTAGCAGGGAGGATGTGGGGATGTGCGAAAACAGGGAAATTTACTTGTGGGGGCAATAGATATTACTAATAGGTTATATGTTGCTTGGGACATTTAAAAGAGATTAGGAAGCTGAGTTACAGGTGAGAGACATGCTGTTGCCCACCCTTTAGTGTGTTAAAGGGTGCTAGAGAGATAGGAGGTGTTTTATTTATTTGAAGTTTTTTTTTTTTTGCTTGCTTTTACGTTCCGAGGCTCCACAATTTGGTAAATCATTTCTCCTCCTAAGCCTTAGTTTCCTCAATAACACCATTACTGCGGGATTTATCTGAACATTAATGATGTCCTATAGCAAAGACTGAGAGAGCTTTCTAGTCAGTTCATAATCCCTGACTACTACTGTTACCATAATGATTATCTTAAAGAAAATTATTCTCTTGAGCTGTGACTGCACAGCAATCAGGCTTGTTGCTTTTTCTTTTATTTTTATTTTAACTATTTTTTATTAATTTATTTTACATTGTTGTTGACCCCGTATTTCTCCCTACACCATATTACCCATGACTCATCACTAGTTTCCCTTGTGCTCTTCACTCCCCTGTTGATTTTTTTAGTATAGTAGTTCAAGACTACTTTGTAGCTAATAATATGCTTAAATCAGTATGAAGTGAAACATCTTTCAAATGAACAAAGGAGATTTAGCAGTATGTCCTATCACTTATCATGTGAGAAGAAAAAGTGTGAAAAGAATCACCTCTCACCTCTGTGGAAGACTGTCTATAGTTTACGTTTGGTTTTCACTTTGTATTGTTTTCTGGGTGGCCTTATTTTAGACAGACCACAATTTTTCTAGGGTCAGAGACTTTCATTCCTAAAAGAAAGAAAAAAAAAGAGTGATGATGATAATACTAATATATGACTGATTTGACTGATATCAGGGTTCTTTTACATTGGTTTTGTTTAGACACTATAATCTTTTGTAGAATTCCTCACAGGAGCTGACAATCTTGGCAAACAGTAAACAATGGTGCTTTTTGTTGTTCACTAATCTGAAATACTAGTGAGAGGTGGCTGGATGTACCAAAAATATTGCAAGCATCCTTTTCTTATGTAGAGGAAATAAAGCCAACAAAAACCTTAACTATTTATACCAAATGTTCTGCTCAGAGACAAGGTTGAATTCATTACCAATTCCCTCCCTAGATCAGACAACCTACTGTGTGTCATGCACAAATAGTCTCTGGTTCTGTGTAAATGAGGTAGCCTAGGAAAAGGAGAAATTGATTTGACATCCAGAATACTTTATATAAACACTGATATTTGCTAAGTCTTAAGGTATTTAACAAAAGGAAGATGAATGGAGTCTTAATTGATAATATCTTACTCTACAGAATAGAGAAGGGTAGCTTCAACAAGTCTCAAGTATGGACAGATTGATCACTAATTTGGAACCTTATAAACAAGACCTAAGAGCAAAAAAAAAAAAAAAAAAAAATCACTGTGGAGAATTGCAATTAAGTTTCAATGTCTTCTCGGTAAGGCTAGTCTCAGACAAAACAGTTTCATGTCATTGATTTCAGTAACTTTATCAATTGCACATGATGCAATTAGTAACTCCACAAAGCTCAGAACTTGACCTTCTATAATGATCACTTACACTAATAAATTCTGTGAACCAAATTCTAGGTCATGGAACCAAGGAATCCCAAGGCATGAATAAAAGGTTTCTGATAGAAATGAGGTTCCAGTAGCAGTCTGCGATCTGGTGACTCTGCTTTTTGAATAGAGGTGACTATGCTTTATGCAACATTGTGGCCCACAAGCATCTGGCAAAGTGAATGTACCCTGGTCTCCTGGTACCCATTGATAGTCACCTGCAAAGTGGGAAACAATAAATAATACACTCATGCATTATCTTTCTCTGCTCCCTATTTCATTCTTTCCTGTCTTTTACTCCCATTCCCTGGAATTAACTTCCAGGATAATGTCCTTGTGCACAATCTAGGAGAAGAGGGCAAATGTTTATTACTTTCCACTTTCTGTTTAAATTAAGACAAATTGTTTCTGCTCCTTTTGTATCGAAGACATTGTCCTGACTAATACAAAGACCTACAATGTATCTCTCATTGCTCACAATAGCCCTGGATGAGAACCTGTGGAAATTTGATGTAGTGCTTGCATTCTTGCTCTTACATAGCACTTCTCTAGAGCCATGTAAATATCCATCAGATTCTCCCTATCAAATTTTCCCTGGCTGTGCAACATGTCATTGGGAAAACATAAACTCTAGGCACAAAAAAAAAAAAAAAAAAAAAAAAAAATCAGCATATTGACTCCAGAATGACCATTTGTCTGTCCTTTTCTTCTAAGCTGTGTCTATTTTCTGCTTTGTTTTGTTATCTATTGTCAAAGTTTTAGGTTGCTTAAATTACTTATTTTAAACTACCACTGGAATAAATATTTTAAAAAGAAACTTCCCTCTCTAACTCTGTCCTAGAAGTAGACTTACTGTACCAATTACTGAGGGTATATTGTCAATTATAGGTAAAATCATTTTAAATCATTTTTGAACTGCTATAAAGAGAGATATTGAAGTATAATAATCTAAAGGATGCTGAAGCCCAGTAACCTAAGAAACACAGCCTAGGGGTCTAGACAAACAACCATATGGGAAAACAGTCCATGACTTACTAACTCAGTTTACTGTATGGAGCCCAGTTTCTCCTTGAATTTCATCATTCTGTCTTTGCCATGTCAGGCCTGGCATTACCACCAGTGAGAGCCCACCCAGAACACCAATGCATGGAAAGTTTATATAAACCCTTAGCTCCCTGTTAGGGGGACTCAACCTTTGGATATGAATCCACTGAGTCAGTACTGATACTGATAAACCTGCTTCTTGTCAACCGTAGTGCCCTCTTTTCCCTGGTGCCGCTTTCAATATTCCCATTCATTAATTTTTGTTAGTAAAATGTACTAATATTTAAATGATAAATATTTGGTACATTTAATAATCTTTGTTTTATCCTTCAGTAAACTGTTTATCCCTATTCTTTCTCATTTTAAATTGAACTATTACCATTTTTCTTACTGTAGGACTTTCCCGGGCCTTCTGGATTCCTGTTTTTAAAGTAATTCTACCATTTGTGTTCAGTTAAGTAAAGAAATGAGGAAACATAGAAAAAATTCTGTAATTAAAAGAATGAGAAACTTTAAAAACTGACAGTTGCATTGCAACAAGGTTGTGGGCTTTTATTCGTTAATCTAGGCCATTATCATCCATGAATTAGTTTTCCTCCTAACTAGAAAATCGCCCCTTGTCACTGCCATGTTTAACTACTTAACTATTTTCTATAGACCCCTGTGGAGGTGGCTCTTCATTATACATCAATGTCAGAGGGATGGCTCATTAAACACACCTGGCTGGACCCCACCTACTCTCCTCTCCCACCCCTGGTTATGGAGTAGGCAGGTCTGTGGAGAAGTGAATTTGTATTTCTCACCCATCCCAGGGGATGTTACTGCAACTGATTCTGGGACCAAACTTTGAGAACCACTACCCTGCAGGGAAAGGTAATCACAGTTCTTATCTTAATCTAGCTCCCGTTTGTTCCCCCTCCTCCTCATTATGCTGCCCCCTCCTCCATACCCCAATGTATCTAACTTTCTACCCATATGGAAAGTGGTTTGCCATTTCTGCCATGCCTGAACTATCACATTCATTCCTTTAAGCATCACAGTGTCTACCTCCTACCCAGATGACATGTCCTTCCTCTCTTTAGCCTTCCCTTACTCTCTCAAATTATTTTAATGAGATCACATACTGTTCATACCTTTCTTTTCTATTTATACTTAATTTTTATTCTTTTCTACCCATCAAACCTATAGAGTTTGACCACACAGGAACCTGATCTCTTCCTTTTGTATTTCTGATAACCCACACAATATTTGCCAAGAACAACTGTAGGGTGTATGATGAACTTGTGTTTCATATAAAATCAACTTAGTTATTTATAAAAGGTTTAAATCATTGGTGCTCTGTATGATAACTATGATACTCCAAGAAATTTAATTCATTCTCCTAGGATCTGAGACTCTAACAAGACACCTTTCAACTCCTTTCAACTACTGCCCACACTTCCCTTATTCATCAGATCTTACACTCAAGTCTATGTAGCTGCTTCCACTCCAGGTTTTGCTGTCCATGCTTTGGTTTGGTGTTCCTCAGCGTTCTCTTTGCATACACATTTGCTTTTTTAAGTCCTGAATATGCCCTCTAGTTCTCTGCTCAGAAGTCTCCAAGACCATTGCTTCCTACCAGAATAGCACAACTACTTTGTTTAATCTGATTTGACTCACCCGTGCTTGAATTGTACATGTTTACAACCACAAGATAAATGGTCCATTCAGCTGCAGTTACTATAATCTAGAAAGAGGGTCCTTACCTTCTATTTACCGAAGCGTCTACTTTTCAACATTTTTTAATGGCCTTGGTGCAATACTAAACCATTCTTCAATTCATTCTTCAACTCAACCTGCACAAAGCAATGGGTATGACATCAACTACTAATTCAAATTATTTATTATTTATTGTCTTCTGAAATCATAAAAGTGGGAAATATTCTAGGCTGAAAAAGAAAGAAAAGTAAAATTTCAATCACAACCCACCTGTGAAATATTGTTAGTGACAACCTCTTCAAATTACCAGTAAGAGGGCAACATAAGCTAAAGTTTTAAAAGATAGGAATAGTCCAACTCTTCATTAATTATGCCAGAAGCACATAGTATTCTAATTATAGAAATTATTAGCCATGAAAAATTGCATACTCTATTTACTTTCAGGTTGAAATACACCTTGAATTTGTAAATTATTTTTACTTTGAATATTGAGTTTAAGTGTTAGTGATAGTGTATTTCTCCTACAAGCTAATAGGTTAAAAGCAAAAGAGAAGAATCTGTGTTAACTTCTTGTAACCCAAGTGCAAACATTGATAGGAAAACCATTATGTCAAGCTTCAAATTAAAAGTTTTAATTATAATTGAGTCAAATTAGTTGACATAAGCTTGATTTTTTTATCCCTACTAGATGAAATTCTCTTTAATTTGTAATTTCAAATAATTACTGGCAACAAAACAGAAGAATACATGATGCATGGTCATATAAACATATTTTCTCGTACTGAAATATTTTTCTAAATTTGATTAAAATGTGGGTCCTTGATCAAAGTGTGGGTCATTTCCTAAGTTCTAAAATATAAAGATTTTATTTTCCATTACAAGAGGAATAAAACAACTGTGAGATGTCACTGCAAAAAAAAAGTGTAAAAAATAAAATCCCCAATAAAGTCCAACTTGAAGCATTAGTATATATTAAATAAGACATTGTTATAGAAATGCTAGGAATGCATGACATATAATTGGGGGAAGGTAAAATGGGTGGAGAATAAAGTGATACAAAATTCCAGTAATATGATAAATAAGTCTTGGAGATGTACTGTAGAACTTATAACTACAGTTAATAATAGTATATTGAAATAATACCTGAAAGTTGCCAAGAAATTAAATCTTATCACAGAGGGAAAAAAATGTGTTACTCTATGAGGTAGTAGACGCTTACTAGACTTTTGGTGGTGATTTGTAACATTTCCCAATATACACAAATATCAAATCATTATGTTTTGCACCTACACTAATGTAAAGTCTGTCAATTAAATATCACTTTTACTAAAAATTAAGACTGCTATGACTCAAACTTCCTGTTGACCTTCAATAAATTAAACACTCTTTCACTTGGGGTCAAGGGATCACAGGCATGAACAATTTTAAGGTCCCAGTTTCCTTTCTACTCTTTCTTAAAAATAATCTACTTCAGAATATACTTACTTGCAATGAAGGTGTTATATGGTTTTCCTATGGACTACATTTTCCCTTTCCCTCTTTATGAAAAAGAGCCATACGTATCACTCACTACTCTGAATCTTTCTCTTGGAGGTTATTCTGGGCAGCAAATAAGTAGACAATTTAAAATCTTAGGATTGGTGAAGACTTCTCTGACTGAGGCACGATAAATTCACCTATAATTTAGAAATATTTTTATTAAGAGAAAAGCACAGTATTAGAAATGTTACTCTTAGAAGGCCTTGAATTAAATAAATTGCAAAGATAGAGGATCATCTTTACTTAACAATTTTGTCCCTTTTGTATCTGAGTTATCTTCAAAGAATATAATGCTCCTGAGAAGAATTTAGTGAGAGCAAAAAAAGAAAATTTTGGACAAAAACATTGATGAGAGTGGCACCTTCTATTATTCAGGTAAGATTCTACTTTAGCGTCATCTTTTTAGAATGATCTATTTTAGAACTGGAATATTTGTTAGGAAATAAGAATCTGTAACAAAATTTGTCTTGCCAATGTTTCCATTCTCCTCTGTTCGGCAAAAGAGCTTTCCCAATCCACATAAGAGAATTCTTACTCTTGGTGTTTCAGCAGCATAATTTACCTGATTTCATAGGGGGAAAAAGCAAAGAACTGCTTTTAATACAATTCTGCTCCTAATATAGCTTAATAGCATTGCCATACAGCACATGAACTTAAGTTCATGTTATAGATTTTCATTCATATTCTAAAGAAACAATTGCACTACTTTTTATAAACTAGTTAGTAGGTACAGGACAGTGATTGCCCAACTGGGTAGGTAAGGGTGTTGGATGGAAGTAGGTGAAACCAAGAGTATCTGAGAGAAACAACGAATAGGTTATGGATATGGTAAGAGATTAGCTATTGGGGGGACTAAGAAGGAAGAATAAAGGATACGTATCCAGGTTCCTACTTGTGCAAATAAAGGAAGTTTCTCACTCATGCACATGGGGAAAATGTGAAGACCAGGTTTGTAGGACAGAAAATGAGACCCCAAGATTCAGGCGTGCATGTCTTACATGCATTCATATACACGCATGGGAACTGAAGATGAGACAAAATACTAGGGCTAGCAGTTTAAAATGCCAGGTATAAGAACCTACTTAGTAGCTGAGTCCACAGGAATAAATGAGCTATACCAGGAAGTAGGTGAAAATGAGGAGTATGGGATGGCACAGGAAAAAGACAAGATAACATTTCAATAAAGAAAGAGTATTGGTGGTTTTCAATGTTGTTCAGAACTTGAGGTAAAGGAAAATGGAAAAGGTCTTCCTTGACTAGTGTGGCTTCGAGAAAGAAATGGAGATAGATGTCAACTTGGAAGTGGAGAATTTATTCATTTATTCATAGTAGGTTAATAATAAATGTAAGCTTGAATATGCAACAGCATTTTCCTTGGTGCTGATAGATCAATTGTTGCTAATTAATAGAATTTTTATGGTCTATATAACAAAGAAATGTGTGACAAACTTATGAATTGAAAAATGTGCTTTCTTATGCTTTAAGTAATCAAATTTTTCCATGGAGGTAAAACTTTGCAAGAACTTTTGTTCCATCATTCATTATTAGCATTGATTCAATAGATAAGGATGTCCACTTAGTGTATAGAACACTGGGTTAATTTGTGGTGGGGTAACATGTCAGCTTTGTGGCCTGATTTTAAGGTATTGTAGGAACTTTACATGTCTTTAAACATATTTTACACAGATTTTACAGCAGTAGAAAGCATTGAGTAATGTGTGCCACAAACATACAATTTGACTTTAAAGTAAAATATGGATAAATATTTTTACCTAAAGGTTAATAATTAGAATGCTGACCTTGAAGTTCCGGTTATTAATATTTGCATGCCTTCAATAGAATTATTTTTTCATGTATATATCTGAAGGAGAACACACAGGTTGATTTAGAAAATCCACAAAATTATAAAAATGTGGACTATCTCTCAATTTGGAATTTTATGTATCAGACTATTAATAGAGAACGTACACATTGAACTATAAAAAGAGATGTGATAAATGGGCTATTCATTTGTCTATTCCAATTAGTCAGTATGACAATGTCCAGAGGAAAAAATTAACTGATTATTCACTCAAATGTGATACTCTTTTCTAAACGCCTTTTGCCCTGTGGTCTTGAACTATGCTTCTCTTTTTCTTCTTAACCTCTTGTATTTAAAAATGCTAAAGTAGTGGAGAATCTGACATTTCTGCATTCTTTTTTTTGAGGAATCATGCAATTAAAAAGTTGAGAATCTGCTTAGATGTTTCAGAAGCACAGATTACATTGAACAATCCACCCTTAAAAATTAAATAGAATGCTATAATCATAAATAGCTCTGCCTTGCAGTCATTTCTGTAATTTTGCTAACATTCATATTGTCATTTGATTAGTTAATCATCCATTTTCAAAGGTGTGAATGTGTTTTCACACTTCTACTAAGACAGTGTTAACTATGAAACTATAGATAGCAATAGAGATTAATTATCTATTGCACAAGTTCCCACACCTTGTGCTTACCAGATAGAGGAAGAGAGTGCATGTCTTAACACAGGTGTGATTTCAAAAAATGAAAAAAAAAAAAAAACGCACTTGGTCAAATGAGTTCAAGGAGCACTTTCAAATGACATTTTAAAAATGTTAGCGCATTTACACTTATAATTTTATTTCATAAAACAATTGATCTTCCATGTACAACAAGATTTGCTGTTTAAGTGGATAGGTGTGTATCTTCAGTTATAAATGACTGAATGAAGTGGAGGTATTTTATGTATGAATGATTGCTTCATGGATTTAGGAAAGGGAACAGAAGAATTCTTTATCAGCTGCAACTTCAATGGAACAAACCAGAAATTTCAGATGTATCTTCTGAAGGATTAATTAAAGACACTGATGCAAAGGGTACTCTGACAAAATAGTAATAATAATAGTAATGCAAGACAGAAATAAAAATATAGTAATAATAGTAATGCAAAATAGCAATAATAAAAACTATTATAGTTCTAAAAATAATCAGCTCTCCAGGTAGTTTATTTTATTGCTGCTCTCTTACTCTAGTGACCAAGTCTATTAATTTTTAATCTGACTGACCACCACTTTGCAAACTTAAATTTTCTGTCTCCATGAATTGTTAATCCTGCTGTGTGAAGGATCATGAATGGAAAGAGGGAATGAGGGATAGACATTTATCTGTGACTCTGCTCCTCTATGACATA
>PVHY01000331.1:178829-255203 GCA_004024945.1 Uropsilus gracilis
TTTTTTTGGGAACTAGGTCTCACTATGTTGCCCCGGAAGGGACTTGAACCATGATCCCCAGTCCCAGCCTCGCTTCATAAGCTGGCACTTACAGGCACATGCCACCATGCCCAGCTACTTTTCTCTTTCTTCAGACATGTGTGTGAAAGCCTTCTCCCTGGTGTGCGTCTGTCAGGGCAGACGTATGCAGAGCACTGAGCAACATTACCTTACTATTTAAGTGCCTCTCAATGAGAATGCCAAGCCTCAAGTCACTTCTTTCTTAGTTTGGGTGTGACACCAACAAGCAAGTGCCATTCATTAGGATTTTTGATAACAAGAAAATGAGATTTTTTTTAAAAAACCACCTATGGTAATTCTATTCTTAAATGTTTTGTGGTGTCTCCATAGTGTTTTCCATATGATTGCACCCATTTACAGTCCCACAAAGTGATAGATGATTCCCTTTTCTCCCTATCCTCAGGAACACAAGTTATTTCCTATCTTTTTGATGTGTCATTCATGTTTTTATATTGACATGATATTGGTTTACAAAACCGTACATGATTCAGTGGTAAGGATCACACTCCTCAGTTGGATGCTACCACACCACGCCCATCACCAAAGCACCCAAAGTCTTTCACCTTAATCCACTGTGCTCCCTCCCCATTTTGCTCTTCACCCTCCTCCTCTCTCTCCAGATTTCCCTCCCCCTCTGTTAACCTCAATTCTATAGTCATATTTTTAGGTTTATTATTGGTTTGATTTCTATCTGACCCTTTGTTTTCTCTGTATTCCACATACAAGTGAGAATATCTGGTATTTGTCCTTATGACTTACTTTACTTAATATTATCCCCTCCAGTTCCACACATGTTGTTGTAAATGCTAATAAGATTTCATCTTTTATTTCTATAGATGAGTAGCATTTGATCCTATATATGTATCATACCTATCATATCTTCCTAATCCATTCATCTGCCCTTGGGCAATTAGTTTCCCTAACCCTAGCCATTGTGAATAGAGCTGAAACTAATACAGGCATGCATATGTTCCTTTAAATTACTGTTTTTGCATTCTGGGTAGATACTTGGAAGTGGAATTGCTGGATCATAAATTAGATCTATTTTTAATATTTGAGAAACCTCCATATAGTTTTCTATTTGGCCCGAGCTGGTCTATATTCCCAACAACAGTGCAAGAGCGTTGGTTCCTTTTTCCCCACATCCTGACCAACACTTTTTGTTTCTGGTCTTTTTGATATAAGCTATTCTCACAGGTGTGAGAAGATACCTCATTGTGGTTTTCATTTGTATTTCCCTAATGAAAAGTGTGGTACATTTTTTTCATGGGTTTGTTTGACTTTCTGTATGTCCTCTCTGGATAAATGTCTATTCAAATCTTCTGCTCTTTTTATTTGGGTGGTTATTATTTTTGTTATTAATTTATATCAGTTATTTATATATTTTTGAATGTTATATTTTTATCTCTATATATATATAATATATTTATATTTTTCCAGATATATGAGCTAAAAATACCTTTTACATTCAATAGGTTGCCTTTTCATTTTGGCGATGGTTTCATGCTGTGCAGAAGCTTTTTGGTTTGAAACCATCTCATTTATTCCTTTTTTTTCCTGTTTCTGTTCTTATTGGAAAGTTGAGTTTTTAATGACTTAATGCCAATGTCAACTGATTATTGCCTACATTTTCTTCTGTGTATTTTATGGTTTCATTTCTTACATTCAAATCTCCAATCTATTTCGAATTAATTTTATGTATGGTGTTTGATGGTGATTCAACTTCATTATTTTACATGTGACCATCCAACTTTTCCAGAACCATTTATTGATAGATTTTTCATTGCCCAGCAATTTTCCATTGCCCAACAATTCTAGTCAGAGTATTTAACAAACAAACAAAAATATCAGACATATTAGTTTAAGGAGCTATATGCACCACTATGTTCAACACAACATTATTTTTAACTAATAAAAATGGAAATCATAAGTGCCCATCAAGAAAAAATGGTTAATGAAGATGTGGTATATGTAAGCAATGATATACTACTCAGTTATTTTTTAAAAGAACAGAATTCTGCCATTTATATGGACAGAACTAGAGAAAGACATAGTGTATAATTCAATTTCTACATGGGAGATGCAGAAACAGAACAAATGAATAAGCAAAATAAAACAAAAAGTAAATAGACCTTTAGCTTTCAAGACTGTTATTCCATACCCTTACACATGGCTCAGATAGAAAAGAACTTGTCTCAGAAAGAAATGCGGATGTGGCTTTGTTTACTGGAGTTTATTATAAATTGATATGAGAAACCCACATAGTTGTGAAAGGAAACAAACATCGTGAAATGAGAGAGGTTCACACAAATTTAATTTCCATGGGTAAGAACTAGTCTAAGAAAGCTTTCTTGCTACAGAAACACCTTTTCTTAAGGAAGACAAATGATGATTCAGAAGAAGACATCAAGAAGCCAAGAATCAAAGTCAAGAATCCTGGCTGATTTATTCAAGAGGGCAGAACTGGGCCTTAATCAAGGGATTAGTGGTATGTGCCTGAGTAGATTTCAGAATTACCGTGGACACATTTACATTTTGTTTGTTCTCCTTTTGGAGGCAACTCTCTGTTATGACTATCATATCGACGTCTCATTATTTCACCATTATAGGTTGAAACCTTTTTCATTCACAGGTCCTATAATCAATTAGAAGTAAACTCTGACCTCTACTCATTTAAAAATTACTTCCACCAAAAAACATTTAAAGAGTGTTCATAATAGCTTCGTGCATCATGATAACCAAACAAAAACAATGCAAATCATCCACAATGAAAAAAGTCAGACAATATGTATGATATACTGTATGACTCCAGTTATAAAATTTCAAGAACATGGAACTTAATCTACGATGACATGGTTTGCAAGAGTGGACTGACTAATGCTTAGGGAAGAGGAATTGACAAGAAAAAGTTATAGACTCTTTTAAGGTAGCAAATGTTTTACGAATTGATCTGGATGCTGGCTACATGGATAGATATATCTGTAAAATAATCATGCCAGATATTCAAAATTTATCTGTTTTTAGTGTCAATTACATCACAATTAGAAATAAAGAAATGAATTGGTTTTGTTCTGAGGAATTCAGGTGTGGCTATTCCCCTGCTTGTTGAGGTAGGTACATGCATACACCCAGGAAACTCTGTGTTTTACTATTCTTCTGGCCAGTTTTTAGGAGGGTCTAATAAAGCCTCTCTTTTTTCTTTTCGCAGTTGTTTAGCTAAAAAGGATCTTTATTTCTTATTAGTGAATCTCAACACCAATTTTATGCTCTAAATAGCGCTATTGTATTTCTTCTTTTCTGTTAGAATATTCTTTCACTTCTTATGATTCATTTGTAATTTCTGGCATTATTTTTGCTCTTGATATTTCACTGTTGACTTATCTGGATCTTGAAATCTATCACTTTTAATCATCACTTTTATTTTGTAATCTTTCAATGTCAGCATTTCCAAAATTAAGTTTCTAAACACAGTCTAACAGCTCATAAATAATTAGAGCCATTCATTGACAAATTGCAAATTAACTCCATTTATAGTATAAAAACTCTTATAATTAAAAAAAAACACAAAATTTATTAAACTACATTTTGTTTTCATATGGGTAATCTGAAGTTTTGTTTGTTTCTTTTTTTTTTCTTTTGCTTGAGATAAATTCACTGCATCTTGCATGTTCCAAATTTAAACCTGACACCTAGATAGAAAACTGACAAACAGGAAACGACTAAAGGAAGAGGCTCTTCCTACCATGTTTGATACCATCAAAACAGACACTTTGTAAAAATCTTTTTCTCTTCTTTTTTTTGGACACAAGGGGCTGGGACAGTAACACTGTCAATTCATAGATTGTTATTTTGTGCCTATATTAATTCTTAAAAGTTTGTTAAGGACATGCTGGAAGGAATCGTCTTTTCAGTATTTATCATTTGTTCTGAACAAATTCTTGACTAAGAGTTGCCCCCACTCCCAACACCTCTTTAGATCACCTCAGTTAACAGCTTTGTAAATGCCCCCTGGGCCCCATTTTTTGTAAACATTTTTCACTCTCTACCAAATCATGGTAATATACCATTTATAGAATTGTATTTGTGTGTATTATTAAACCAAAAAAATCCCAATACATATATAATAAGATATAATATATAGCATAATTAATAATTATTTTCCACTGTGCCAAATTCAGGTTATCATTGTGATGTCTATCACCTAACATGTATTTGAGAGTTGGGGGAAAATGCAAAAAAAAAAAAATCAGCTTCTAAAGCTTATGAGAAGAGACCAATGATTATACCATTTTAAAAAAGTCAACATAAACACATTTATTTTTATTCAAATGATTACTCATAAAAGATTCACTACAAAATGAGTCACTGTATTGCTTCTTTGAAAAGTTAGGGCTTCTTAATCAGTTAAAATACTATTTGAATCATCAAAGATCTTATGTTGCCAAAACAACCCAAAGGAAAAAAGAACAAGAATAGAGGTGTTCATGTGTGCTGTCTTCAAACAATATTACCAAGCTATAGCAATGCAAACAGTATGGAACTGAACTAAGAACTGGCAAGTGATCACTACAATAGAATAAAGACCTGGAAATAAAACCACACATTTGTGTACAGCTAATCTATGACAAAGGATATGAGAATGTACAAAGGAGAAAAGAAAGTTTTTTCAATAAATGGGATTCAAAATAATGAAGTTAAACCATGATTTTATACCATTACTAAAATTAATTCAAAATGGAATAAAGGCTTGAATGTAAGAACATAATATATAGAAGAAAATGCAAGTGGTAAGCACTTTGATATTGGCTTTAGTGATATTTTTGTGAACTCATCTCTGACAGCAGGCAATACAAAAGAGAATGTAGATAATTAGGACATCAAACTAAACCCTGCACAGCAATGAAAGCCACTATCAAAACAGAAAGGGAACCTACTAAGTGGGAGAAGATATTTGCAAGTTATATACCAGACATGTGGATAATATTCAAAATATAAAAACTACTCTTAAACTTAACAACAGAAAAACCACACAACCCAAAGAGTACAGGGGATTTAAATAGGTATTTCATCAAAGAAAACATGCAGATCGCCAACAGACGTATGAAAAGATGCTCTACATCATTACCATTGGGGAAATGTAAATCAAACATACAGTGAGCGCTCATTTCACATCATATAAAAAGGCCATTATAAAAAAAAGTCAAGAAATATTAAGTTGGGCATGATGGTGTGTACCTGTAGTTCAAGTGCTAGGAGGCAAGAGGCCTGGGATTGCTTGAGTTCATGGGTTCAAGACTACCCTGGGCAACATTGCAAGAACTGGTCTCAAAAAAGCAGCCAAGCGCAGTGGCAGGCATTTGTAATTTGTAATTTGCAATCTCCAGTTAAGTGGGAGGCTGAGGCAGGGGATCACTTGAGTTCGTGGGATTAGGACTACCCCAGGCAACATAACAAGACCTAGTCTCAAAAAAAAGAAAAGAAAGGAAAAGAAAAATAGGAAAAAGAAATGTTAACTGCTGGAGAGTATTTAGAGACAAAGAAACTTTTGTGCATTGTTGATGGGAATGTAAATTGGTGTGGTTACAGTATAGAGACAGCTCAAAAAATTAAAAATAGAACTATCATATGATCCAGCAGTCCCATTTTTGGATATTTACTATTAATTCAAAAAGATATCTACATCCTATGAAGTTACAGAGTTATTCACAATAGCCAACATATGGAAGCAACCCAAGTGACTGATGGTGGATGAATGAATAAAGAAAATGTGGTACACAGACACAGTGGAATACTATTCAGTCATGAACGAGATAAAATTTGCTTTCTGTAACAACATGGATGTATCTCAAGAGGATTATGGTAAGTGAAATAAGTCAAAAGGAGAAAGAGAAATACCTTATGATTTTACCCATTTGTGGGAAAAAAAAAGGGGAAGAAAGCAAATGAATCAGCAAAACTAAAAGAAAAGCAAACCCTTAGTTTTAGACAATAGAATGACAGTCACCAGAATGGAAAGAGTAGGAAGGAAAGGTATAAAAGAACTTATTTGTTGGTGGAGAACAGTGACTGCATTTTTGGTGGTAGGTGTGGAGTGGCCAACGTACTGAGGTGAACAGTTTTACACTAAAACAAAAACAGTGTAGTAAATTAACGTTACCTCAGTGAAAAAAATAAAAATTTTGTAAACAGCATTTCAATGTAAACATTGATAACACTGTAGATCACACAGTGGTATTCATCAGGTATTCCCCTTCCACTTACATTTCCCAAGCTCCCTTACAGTTCTATTGTGCCCAAGTGACAATAAGAGCAATGGCCATCGTTGAAGTGATGTGTATCACTTCTTGAGTTAGTAAAGAAATGAGTCCTTCAGGCTTTTCTTTGACACAACAGACTTGGAAGCCACAGGTTGAAACAGTGCCATCACCATTCCTGACTTGCAGATAACCATTTTTTTGTTGTGTCCTCACACGGCAGAAGGGGAGCAAGAGCAAGCTCCCTGGTCTATTACACAGGCACCAAGAGGGCCCCATCTCACTGAAATCTAACTACCTCCCAGAGGCCTCAACTTTGGGAAGTAGTGCCTCCTCACACTGGGGATTAGGTCTGCAGCCTATGAATTTGGGGGTTCAGAATTCTATTCATAACACCTGTAAATTATAGTACTGGGGGTACTTGAAAACATCTCTATCCAGAAAATATCAGCTACCATGAATTTTCAGGGTTGTTTCTAGTCCTGATATGCCATGGAACTCAACAAGTACCATTTATTATTGCTAAACACTTACTGCTGTCGTGCTGATGTGACAAAATGACACTCAAGCACAGATATGGGGCCATTTTAGCCAAGAGAATACTCCACTCCGTTGCATTCTGGGTTGAAATCTGCTAAGGCAGGTAGACATTGTTTGAAGTTAGTCTGGAGTATCAAATTTTCTCTAAGATTTGTAAAATGTATTGTATTTGTAGCAAGAAGATAAGGTTTAATAAAAACTATTTTTAATTTATAGTATCTTGAGTTGACAAGATGCTGTACCAGATGCTGAGATAAAGATCCAAGTGTAAGTAACTTATTTGGAAGGTGATCCCAGGCAATATTAGCACTGTGAGGAGGTTGAGAAGAGAAACAGAGAAGGGAAAGCAGCCAGTACAGGGAGAGCTAATGAGACACCTTCTGAGAGACCTGAGGAGATGGCACAGAGACTGCCTTAGAACTGCCCTCCCACCAAGAGTGAAGAAGTCGAGGCACTTATATTCTACCTCCCATCTGTCATTGGCTAAGGACTGCTGAAGGAGGGGAGGCAGACATTTTTAGACTAAACCTGCTAGTTCAGTCAGAATAAGGCCTCTTATGTGCATGAGATACAATCCGCAAGTATGTGCATTACAGAAAATACCACAAGGTTATGGTCCCTGCTGAATATATCCCAAACCTAGCATCCTAGGCATCTATGCAATATATCAAAATTTACAAATCATGTTTCTGATGTCATCATCAATTTTTCTTTGAAGTACTTATCTAAGGGGCTGATCCTAACAATTTTCTCCTTTTCTTCACCACTTAATTTTGGAAACAAAAATATGCTCTCCCATTTTTTCCCATTGGGATTTTATTTCCCCTTGTAGTAGAAGGCTCTTTTCTCTCTTTGCCTGTTATAGAAAGCATTGAAAACACTTTGTGTACTCAAAGTCCATAAATATTTTCCTTTCATTATTTCTGAAGTTAGAGATACATTTTTACACTTATCACTTCATTAGAAGATAACGCTAAACTTATCAATAACTTACATGATCAATTCCCAGTCCTTATTTTATGTAATTTGTAAACAGTATTTAACACAACTATAGACTCCCTTCTCTTTTGACAAAAATTTTTTTTTCCACTTGGACATCAGATTCTCTTGGTTTTCCACCTACCTGATTGACTATGTCATGTTATATATTGCTTTTGCTGAACCTTTGCTAGCTCCTTTTTCTCTCTCTAACTTGCAATATTAGAGTCCACTATTCCCAAATCTGTCTGTGGACCTCTTTCCTTTTCCATTTACCTGTTGGTGAAATCATTTGGTCTAATAACTTCAAATACCATCTTTGTTACTGATGACTTCCAAATTAATATCTTCAGCCAACTTCTCTTCACAACTTCATTCCAGTGTTCCATTCCATTGTCTTACAAGATAATTACATCCTTCACCCCCAACTGATGGGACATTTAATAGAGACTACAGATTTTTTCATTGTCAGAACTGGGGGTGGGTGGTATTGGTGCTACTTGAATTTAGTGGGAGAGATCAGAGATCCCCCCTTGAATGATCTTCACACCATTAATGTTGCCTTCTCTCAGCCACATTGGCCTCACCTCTTTGCACTTCCAGTATAACAGAATGGTTCCACCCACTGGGTCACTGTGCCTACTGTTTCCCCATAGGTTTTTCATTGCTCCTCCTTGACCTCCTTGAAGACATCTACTCAGTTGTTCTCTTCTCAAGGTACTATCTTTACGCCAACCCATTTTATCTTTCTTCCTTGTGTGACTCCCCCCCACCATATTTATCAGTTTTCTCCCCCCCCATGGTTATGTTTTTATTTTTTATTATATGAATAATTTATTTATATATATTGTAATACCAAGGGGGTCATCCACCACCTCCCCTCCCTGGCCGCTCCAGCTGGTCCCCACCCCCCCAGTTGTGTACTTTTGTTTGATTGTCCATATATTAGTGGAACCATTTCATTTCTGTCCTTTTCCTTCTGACTTGTTTCTGTCAATATGATTTTTTTCTAGGTACATCCATGTTACCATAAAATCATCAGATTTGTCTTTTTTAATTGATGTGTAATATTCCATTGTGTATATATACCACATCTTTTTCATCCAGCTATCTGTCTTGGGCATTTGGGCTGTTTCCATGTTTTTGCAATTACAAATAGTGCTGCAGTAAACATCCAGGCACAGGTATCCCTTTGTACAAGCATTGAGGTCTCCTTTGGATAGATTCCCAGAAGGGCAATTGCTGGGTTTTCAACATGTTATATATTTAACTGAATTTTTTTTTATCATTTACTGTTTGTCTCTTTCTTATGGAATGTCATTTCCATGAGATCAGGTTCTTTGTCACAGTGGGCAACTGAAGATTAATGTAGCCAAGAAATTCTGGGATTCAGTGTAGACACACCTCAGTTATAACAAGCAAGTTATGAAGAAACTGAACCTCATCTGCTGACTCAAACTTGCCAGTGATAACCCCCAGCACACTGGGTAGGTTTGCAGAAAGTCTTCTGGCAAAGAGACACAGATGCTTCTAGAGGACAAGTCCTACAGGTAACTAACAGAGCACTGACAGCCTCTTCTACAGCAAACAGCAGGCTTGGCTACTAACATGAATTATTTAAATGTGTAATTTAATTTTCAGATCTTTAGACCAGCAATGCCAGCCCCCAGACTAATTTAAAATAAATGTAACCTTCAGCATACTACGTGCCTTATAAGCAGGAACAGTTGTTCCAACTGAGAGCAGAAATCTTTGGAATGAATTCATGTCCTGTTTACCTTTGAGACCCAAAAGCCAATTTTGAGAACAAGTTGGCAGCAGAGGTGGATCTGTGAGGAGATCTGCACCACATTCTTCTCTATTTTGTTATTCTGTACATTTTGTTCAACAAAGCATGTTTTCAAAGACAATATCTTTTTAAGCAGGAATGACTTTAAGATCTTTTTAAAGAAGTCAAATTTTCCTCCTCCTTCAAGAAGTCAAATTTTTTTTAAGTTTTAAATTTTTTTGGCTTTTTTCATTTGGTATTTTATTTAATTTTTATAGAGATAGCATTGATTTACAACACGTTCTGGCTTAGGAGTATAGGTTCACACCTCTGCAGATGTTTATTTCCACAGTATACCTACTATCAAAGCACATAGTTTTCCACCATAATCCATGGTTCCCCACCCCTTTCTTTTTCTATTTACACCTCCCACTCTGGTAGCCAAAATTATACTATCAGATTTCTAGGTTTGTGATTAGTTTGTTTTTGTCTGCTTATTTTGATTCTCAGTATTCCACAAAAGTGAAACCATCTATCTGCATTGGTTTTCTCCTTCTGGTTTATTTTGGTTAATGTAATCACTTCCAGTTCCACCCTCATTGTCATGAATGGCAAGAATTCATCTTTTCTCATCATCCTCACCATGACTTAGGTTTTTGATATGGGTCATTTTCATTGAAGAAGTCAAATTTTAAATTATGACTTTATCTTCTTAGATTATCTTAAGGTTCACAGTAAAATGTACACAGAGATTATCTCTATACCCTTGATCCCCAAAATACACAAACTCCCCTCATTATCAAAATTTCCCACCAGAGTTGAACATTTGATACAAGTGATGAGCTATATTGACATTTTGTCATTACCTAAATTCATTGTTTAAATTGCTGTTATTAACTTGGTGCAAAATATTCTATGGCTTTGTACAAAATGTATAATGATATCTTCGTTTTTCAGTATCATGTTGCATGATAAGTGTCTTTTGCTTCTGAATATAAACTTTAGAATCAATTCGTTGATATCAATAATATCAATGACCAGAATGTTAACTGGAATTGCATTGAATCTATACAGTAAGCAAACAAGGACACCTTGACAATGCCGAATCTTTTTATTCAAGAACATGAAGTATTGCTCCATTTATTTAATCTTTCTTTGATTTTGTGTATCCAAGTTTAAAAGTTTTCCTTCTAGAGATATTGTGCAGATTTTGTTAGACTTATATCTAAATATTTCATCTTTAACTGTGCTAATGTCAATGGCATTGCATTTTTAATTTCAAATTCTACTTATTCATTGTTGGTGTATAAACTATAGATATTCTTTACCAAATCAAGGAAGTTCCCCTTTCACTTTTTCTTTTAATTACAAAGTGAGTGTTTCTTAGGAGTTACAAACTAATGTCAAACAAAGATGGCTTATTTCAGTGTTGTGATGGATTGAATCGTCTCCCCCAAATTCAGAGTGTATCGAATGTGACCATATTTGGATGGTGTACCATTCCAGATGTGATTTATTATGGTACAATAGGGTGTCCTTATAAAAAGAATGCCATGTGAAGGGACAGACACATAAACATGAAGACAACTTTTGGGAAGATGTCAGCAAATGGCTAGGAACTAGAAGAGGCACAAAGAACAAATTCCCCTCACAGCCTTTAGAAGAAACTGACACTGCTCATACCTTGGTCTTGCATGTCTGGCCTCCAGAACTGTGAGACAATACATTTCTGTTTAAGTTACTCAGTTTATGGTATTGCATTATGAAAGCTCTAGAAAATTAATACAAATGCTGACAGTAGGTTTACAATAAGTTCTGTTGAGAGCTAATGTAAATACTGCCTACAAATTCTACTAAAGCTTATCTCTCTAGATGTGGGTGAAGGCTTGTGGTCCTGGTCTCCTATACCAGTAGTATATCTCAAAGATTTGGTTTCCTTACTCTAGCTGTCAGAGTGAAAGAAATCTTGCAAGAGCATATCTCAAGAACAATCAGCTCTGTCCACATTTTTCAGAACAAAAATCACGATAGGAAAAGCATTGCTGTAAAACTGTAATCACTTTTTCTCTTGTTATGAAACTGCACAATTCTTTTGTATGTCTGAGAGTCACTTACCATCTGTGCATTTGCTTAGTGAGGACTGTTAGAGTGGAGGTAGAGGAGGGCATCTAGGCAACAAAGGTAGAAAAATTTAAATCACCTTGTCAAGAAAGTTTGGAGGCTGAAAATAGGGCTAGATGGATTCAATCACAGTTCTAATTGTCAGTTCATTTTGTAATGTAAAAAAGTCCTTCAAAAGTTTTGCAAAAAAATTTTTAGAGCTTCCACTCAATAAATGTTTGCAAAATTTTATATGCATATCACTGTGTACATTACTGTGGGGAGAGAATATATATATTTTTCAACAGTGGTTCAAAGTGAATTGGAAAAAGTGATGTCAATAATTTGAAAATAATTATTATATTATTATAATTATTTTGTCAATAAAATTTGAAAATCACTTTGTTGGGTAATATTGGTTTTGAAATATCACCTAAAAACTTTATGGCTTAATCTCTTTTTACAATTTATAATATTGAAATACTATGCACAGGCAGCATTTTATAGACTTTACTTTTAAATTATCATTATCATTATCAAGTTATCAGTATTTCTATTTTGCAAATAGCAATATAAGACTCAGAAGGTTACAAAGCAGAGAAAGGAGCAGGGCTCATATCTGACTCTGTTTCACTCCTTAGATTGTGTTGTTTTTATTGTAAGTATTCTGCCTCTCAGTATATTGGTAGAGTAGATAAAAGCTGGCTTCTATTTCAGATTTTTTAAAGTCAGCTGTAAGCATCAACCATTACTGGAGATAGTTATACATGACATAGAAATATAGGCCAAGTAAACTCTGAAACTCTTTTCAAATTCCAAGATTCTGAACTACTATAAGAAATATAAGAAGTTATTGGGTATCAGAGCCTAAAAAGAGGAATGGAAGTATAGGACTTCTCCCTGTCTCTCGATCTCTTCTGATCTCTTTTCTCGATCTCCCTGACTCTTCTCCATGCTGCCTCCTCACTTCAAAATTCCTGATAATTTTCATCTGAACTGCAAAATTGAAGCAAAGAAAGTGAAGGGAGCACTATAAATAACTAAACTTTGCTAAAGGAGAATACTGAGTTTATCCTGGGACAAATTGTATCACTTGTCCGTTAAGGTCTTACCTGATCTGTTATCTACTCTCCAACATCATCTCTTTTCAACCTCCCTTCCCATCGTCCCTTTGGTCATACTAGTTTAGCCACTGGACCTTGACACACACCTATTTCTGTTTGCCTCAAATTGCTTGTTGCTCTTTCTGCATGGAACACTTCCTTACACGTTAGCCTGTCTCCTCCTTTCTCCTATCTCCTTTCAGTCCTCAATCCCAGTGTTTCCTCCATAAGAGATGTCATTCTTGACCACCAGAGCAGAAATGTCCTTGCCCCTTCACTCTCCGCCACAGCACTCAATTTCGTCGATTGCTAGCAATTCATAGGAATCTGTTTTTACTCTTTTATGGCTTCTTGTCTGAATTCCTAAAAGATAAGATTCTTGAGAGCAGGAATTTTATCTTGTTCATTGCATGGCACAGATTTGTTTCTCAGTATATATAAATACAGGTTATTTGGCTGCTTTTAAAAATGGTAGCTCTGCAATGAGCCATGTGAGAATAGATGCTTTTGCATAGAACACAAACAGCTGCTCCTACCCACATTTCATCATCAGTGGTCACCCCCAGTGCCAGCATCTGACATTCGTGTTCAAACTCATGTTCTTCTCTTTGTTCTGGACCTCCACTTCTACTGGGGTTTCTTCAGTTTTCTGGATTATGGCCTTATTGGTATCTTATATACTTTCAGCATCACGGTCCTCATGTTTTATAATCTTATCTAGTTAGTTGTTTCTTTTCTGTTAGGTTATCAGCTTCATTAGGAAGGAGCTATGTCTTTTTTGTTGATTTCTGTATTCTGAAACCTAGTTTACTACTCATGCCTTCTTGTTGAATGAATGAATGAATGAATACACAAACATACAGATCTTTCAATATATTTGCTCCATTCTGGCACTCTCTTGGATTTTTATATCTTTGCCTTTATCCTAAAAATATAACAGTTCCACACGCCAGGCATCAGCACAGGATTTATCACCACCTGATTCATTCTCAATTTCTAGATGTTAGGATATCCTGCTGCCCACAGCATCAGTGCTAAGCTAAAAATCTTCAGCCTCTTATTAGCTCTCAACATCTAATGAGTCACCACATGTGGTACTTGTTTAAAATTGTCTTGCTTTTTCCCAGTGCCTGGTGCCAGATATCTGCTCTCTTGTCCCTTTAACATAAAGTCTCCTTATTGCTGTCATTATGATCAAAATTGGTGAATACACCTGCTGTCAGATTTTAGTGGATCTCATGGTGTGCAATCAGCTGTTGTTTGAGCTCTCTAGTTTCAGTATTAGAATATTGGTAGATCAGATTTTGCTGGCACAGGGAATTGTTACAGCACATACAGACTGATATGGGGTTCTAGAAGCAAGCTAGAAGCCCTGAGTACCTCTGAATTCATGTGATGCCAGTATCAACATCATGGGTATAAATGGATGCTTCACCTCAGAGAGCAGGATCCCAAATGATCATGGGAAGCGGGTGCTAAATGATGAAAACTTTTAGTTATCACTCTTATTTGTATTAAGAATGGGGTTCTAATTCTTTAAGGAAGCTTGTATATACACAGAGACTAGCTCCTGTCATTCCCAAGAAGAAGCAGTCTATTAGGAGCCTACCAAAGATCAAATCTCAGCAACCATAGTCCATGTCAGATAAGAGAACATATCTGTCCGCTTCCTTTACTACAAAACTCAATAGTGTAGAGAACACATAGGATTATCCATTCTGACCACTACCCAGTCTATAAAAGCAGAGAAAATAAACTCCTCTAGGGAGCGTCTGGTATGCAAAACAAATGAAGTCTACTTACTCTCAAAATCACAGTTCCATTTTGCCTAGGACAAGTCATATTTCAAAGTGGAAGTATTATGTGAAGTAACTCTTCACCCTTTAAAACTTTAGAAAGTCATTACAGTAAGTTGTCCTGCCATAATTCATGTTTCAGTAGATTTGCTTAGCTGTAACACCTCAGCACACTGTTTTGGCAGAATACAACCAGCATATAGTTTCTTGCAACTACTCTATAAGTCTGTACAATGAACTAGACAATATTTCCAAATACTTTCCTTTTAAAAACTACAGAAGTAATATAGGCTAGTTGCATCAAATTTAAATACACAAGAGAACACAAAATTTATAGGCAATTTTTAAAAAAGCATTTTCCATTCTAATCCTAATTTCCAGTATCATCATTAGTAGCAGATTAGATACACTAGATTTTATCCTTTTGGATCTCTCCTCTTATCTTTTTGAGTGTGTGTGTGTGTGTGTGTGTATATATATGCAATGTACACATGCATACATAAATACACATACATATTTGATATGTGATATATATACATGTTTTTTTAATTAGAAAATGTGATTAGACCAAAAATGCTGTTTTGTAAGTTGCTTTTTCTATTAAAAATACACCCTGGACAGTTTCCAGTCTATCAAGAAATATAAAAATGATGTCTTCCTTTATATAAATGGCTGTGCTATTTGCTATTACACGTTTAGGGGACTAGTACAAGAATTGGTCCTTAAAGGAAGATCCATCTCTTCTGCTGTCCATGATCAGTGCAGATCCCACCTACACAGGCATGAGCTTGACCACGTGACTCGCATTAACTAATAGAGAAGGCGAAGCTTGATCTATACTTTCGCAGTGGGCTTGTTTGCTTGGAATGTTGTCTCTTGAAATTTATTTCACATAAAAGAAATCTGTTGACTGTGAGCCCACCATGCTGGGTGGAGGTGCAGGCTAGGCAGGTGGAGGAAGGGAGGTCATATGGAGGGCATCAAGGCACCCACCGTTAGAGAAGCTTTTGGGTAAGTCCAGCCTCACCAGCCACCACTGCAAGGGCACGTGACTGTCGCGGTCAAAACCACATAGATCAGAGGAAACCTCTGTGCTGCTCTCCACAGAACTGTGGGAAAGAAAAAATGTTGCCTTCATCGTTGCAAATACTCTACTATTGAGCTTCTAAAGGTTTGTCATTGTATTTCATTATTTTATTTAGCATTTCTTTATTTGTGTGAGTAAAAGTTTTTAAGCAAGTTTAACATTCACTTTTATCTCGTATGGGACCATTTTAATTGAATTAAATGCCTTTCTCCTTATGAATTTGTAAGAACCATTTATGTATAATAGATATTAGTGATTTGAGCTAAGTGTTCACAATTTTCTTCCAATATACTGATTCAGACTGCATACATTTATGTTATCTTTCTGTTTGCAAAGTAATAGAAATGTATGTGATTAGGTCTTAATAACTTTCCTTCATGTTTTCTATAGTTCTTGGCATTTTTTTTAATGAACTTCTCTACAGTAAGATTATAAAACTGTTTCACTATGTTGCTGTCTATAATAATTACAGTTAAATACATAAGTGTTAATCAAATGTTTACCTAAAATTTGTTTCTTGTGGATGGTGTGAGGTAAGGATATATCTTTTCCAAGTAGATAGCCAGTTATCCCCAAACTAGTTCTGGGAAAGTTTACCTTTTTTCTGATGATTTATAATGCTGTTGCATTCTTAACTACAACCTGAGTTTGTTTCCAGACACTATTTTTTCCACTAATTTCTGTTTATACAGTAGCATAGTTCTTAGAATTATCACGATTTTTCTTAAAAATATAATCAACCCACTCCAAAATTCAGAATGAAAAAATTATTTTCATTTAAAGTAGGTCCATATATACCTAACTACTTTATTAGTACATGCTTAGAAATTTTGTTTAAAAGGACTCTTTTTAAATTATAATTCATCTTAGAACTACAAAAGGGAACTGTAATAGCAAAACAACATCTGAAATTGCTTATAAATATATGGGTAAATCAGAGAAAACATTCTTTTTGATGTCACAAAAATCATCTTAAATTTTATAATCTGAGGGTTCTTTCTTTCTCATATCTCCCAGCATTATAAAAATGAAGGAATATCACATAAGCCTAGAGGAGAAAAAAAAATCTGTTGAGAAGATTAAAACTGATGGAAGAGGAAGGATGTCAAAGATTTGTTATCCAAACTGTCAGAAAGAATCTAAAGAAAATAAAATAATTAAAAAAAAATAAGAGTCTCAGAGACAGATTTCTATATTTTTTAAGGGTGACAGAAGAGAGAAAATTGTTAACATCTCCGGAATCCAAACTGGCTGTAGTCTTTACAATACCTTAATTCATTTTGTAAAATGTTTTAATTTTACTTCATTATCAGTTCTTTGAAAAAGAAGCTGACGTGCATGTTTGTACTATTCATTTTTTTACACAAATAAAATCAGCTCCTCCCTCCTGTAGTAAAGGAAATCCTCGTTTACCAGATTTTTAATGCAACACCCCCTCCCCCAAAGACTCTGCCTGGATTTTTCTTGTTTTGTTAGGTTCAAATAGTTATATTGAGGTTTTGACTCTTTGATAAAATCTAGTTTCCTAGAGCAACAGAAAAGTGTTATAACAAGTTCTCTGACACATTGATCTTGGACAACCCGTAAAAACAGTAAGTGGCATGAAGACTGAACTGCAATGGCCGAAGCTAATTCTATGCTGGAATTTGTGGGCCAGCTTTTAAACACTGATGTTGACCAATGAATATATGTTTCGTCTTTAAATATTTCAAAACAAAATGGACTTAAGAATTAATATTTTCAAAGTGAAAATAATTTTGACTCTTCTCTCCTTTTTGACAGATTTTGGTATTTTATCTCTATAGCTTAAAAATAATATTTTCTCATTAGCAAATGCAAATTGAAAAGAAGAAAAGTACAAAATAGAAAAGTACAAAGAAGTCAATGATTCATCATCTTAATATCAAAAGCTAAGTACTGTGAAATAATTCACTGTACCTTCTATGAATTATATATATCAAAAATAGTTCATGTCTTCAATAGTAGCACCTTGTAACATGTTCCTCCTGTATCACTCACCCCTCTGTCTTTGTGAAATAGCAGTACACTTGTTTGTGCAACACTTAACATTTTCTCTATGATTTAGGACCCAGTTCAAACAACATCTTAATTGCCTTGGTAGTTTAAGTAATTACTTCTGTTGGTAAACCAAATCTTGTGAATACTTTATATCTATTGCTTAAAAATGCCATTTCTAACTGTATTTTGTGCTTAACTGGCAGACATCTCTTCCTTATAACATAGAAACTTCTTGAGGAGAATATTAGTCAAGACTCATCTGATTGCAAAAGATAAAATCACATAACAAGATAATTTATTGTCTCAGAGCACTGAGAAGTCAGATGAGATTCAGACATGGCTGGATTCAGAGGTTTAGTTTCCTTTTCTTAGATCAGTTTGGCTTCATCCCATTCACAGTGTTGCCCCTATCCACATTCTTTTCATGGAACAATTCCTTTTGTTGGCATACTTCTTTCTTGATAAGTATGATAGGAAATTCCCAAATAAGACTCTTATTAGTCTATTTTAGATAATTTACCTGTCCTAAATCTATCATACTAAGCAGGAGAAAGGAAAACTTTAATCGGCACATCTGGTGATTGAATATGGACGATAAAAGAAAACAGAAAATGATGGGAATCTAGAGCTATACATTGGTGATGGGCTCCTTATTTGATCTACCTTTGGGTACCCCATTGTTTAAAACAGTGCCTTACACATGCTCATTGTTCAATAATGCTTGTAGAATGAAATGATCACAGCAGTTACTTTCCACCCAGTAGATGGTGAAGACCGGAGCATTACTTTTTTTCGGATCCTTTAAGCTCTTTGAGATCTTTCAGCATCATTTGAGAACACTAAACTTGCCTTTTAGAATTGCTTCCTAAAGAATTCCATTAAGCTAATTTTGCACAAAAGGAAAATAAAGCTTACCAGAAATAGAGGTCTTCATCTATTGTCAAAAGTAGGGAGAGAACGATGTGCATACTTGGGACTAAAATAAAAAGCAGAGAGCTCCCCTCTGCCCTTCCGGATTTCCTGTCCACCCACTCTGTGCCTGGGGAGCCTCACCTGTATGGGTGGCGTCAGGAGCTGCCCTTGGCCTGTGGGTGTAGCTGGGTTTAACTAATGAGAGATATCAGCTGAAAATCAAAGGACAGGAAGAGAAAGGTTGGGTGTTTGTTCCTCTAACTTCTGCATTGCCAAGTCATTGTGGCTTGGCTACAGGTCTCTCCAAAAAGTTATACTTCATCTCATATGGTGACCTCGCTATGTTCTAGTAATGGTTCCTCCTGCCTTTTGTCAGTCAGTGCTAAGGATGGTAGTGGCTACCAACACTATAGCTTACTATGCCTCCTAAACACTAATTATACCTTTTAAAATCTACTTACTGAAATCTCCTTTCATTACCCAGTTATATGTGCTCCATGTTTCCCTTTGGATCATTGATACTTATCCAGTTAAAGTGGAAAATACACAAAAACTAAAGCCCATATTCAGATAAACTTAAAAAAAATGTGACCTTTATGGAGTAGCGAGGGGAAAGAGATTAGAGCAAGTTTCTTGGCTATTTCTTCAGAACTGTTGGTCTTCATACTTTATAAATTTCCCCTCTTAAAGTTGCCCTGATGGGCATCCTCATGGACTTTTGTTGGTAGGAATACTTTCTATTTTTGAGCAGTAACACTATTCTAGATCCAGTAGCCACTTGATAGTATTTATGAATTTTAATATTTTGGAAACGAGTTTTGTTTCAAGAGACAAGGATAGCATAAATTGGGTCCCTTAAACATAGACTTTTAACTAATGAACCATGGAAAGAGAAGGCAGAAAAAAAGCTTCATTAATCACCACTACATCAAAACCTTTTTAATGACCCATTTTGAAGGAAATAGCTGAACAAGTCCCTTTGCATGGGGCTCAAATGATAAAGTATGCTTAGAGTTGGAAAAAAGGAAATTGTTTCTCTTATTCCAATTAAAGCAAATTAATATTAAGATATTCAAATGGCTGCCTGGAAGCATTGTTATCAGGTATGGCGTCTCATCATGCTCTTTGGTTTTAAAGTGAATTGCCTTTGCAACGAAGGTACAATGTATTATTCTCTTTTCACAGTGACATTTACTCCCAGCCTGTTTATACCAATGCAGCTGCCGGGTAAGTCAGTGCTTTGCCTTTTTCTTTCTTTTTTTCTTTCTCTTTTCATTTTAAAGGCATATATGCGAGTCATCTGACCCAGGTTGTACACTAGCAGTACAGCATATGGTTGGGGTAAAGAACATCGTATCTTTTGTTCAACAGTTTTTGTATTTCTTTCCAGTCTTTTGCTTCTCTGGTCCTCAAATAAGGCTAATTACAAAGGGAGAAAAAAAGGTGGGACTGGTGGAGAGGGAGCCTTTAAAACCATTCCTTTTGCAGCATGGAACAAAAGAGAGTACCAAGGGCATGGCTAGGCCTCAACAAAAAAGAAAAGAGAAAAATCACCTAATGAGGATGTCGAGATAAGTGCTTGTGAAGAAAACTGGCAAAAAAAGAGCTTTTAGTCTAAAATCCATAAATAAGTGTGCATCAGATGGTACTAGAACATTTTTAACAAGACAGGCCATGAAAACTATATCCTTCTATGCAAGAGCTGCAGCCTTTGAAAAAAAATTCCCCTTTCTTTTCAAGATCTTTTTCTTTCAAAAATTAATTTGAAAAGAAATACTTGAAAATTAAGATGTTTTATTCATGTCTCTGAATCCATTATAGAGTGGATACCATATAAAGACTTGTTTTTAAGACATAATTACCCGTGCTGCTGGCTTCTTAGGGGTCAAAGGTTTTTGCCTGAGTATATGAAGAACTTGTTTGCAAAGTAGAGCCAAACAGAGGTTTTGACCTTGGAGACTTCTGTTGCATTTTTACTTTTAAAATGGGAGGAGAAACAGACACAGTTGAGGTTTGTTAATTTTATGTAATTCTTCTATCTTTCTTGATAATGTTTGAACTTTGCTATAGATGCCAAAGCAATAGAGGTCAGAGGTTTGAGCCTCCATTGATTAAAAAAATAAGAAGAATCATAGATTTCAAGTCACTAAAGGCTTTAAATTACTTATCTCTATGCAATTGTGGTGGGTTGGACCTATAGTCCCCAAAGAGACAACAATGTAAACCAACTTTACTTCAATAAACACAATTAATAAAATACTTATCTCTATAAATATGACAATGAAGAACGAAGTCTAAGGAAAAGGGAACCCTTTAAAGGAAATAGCTTAAAGTATTTTGACCTTACGGAAGATTTCATCTTGAGTATTTGACTTGAGTGCATATAACTTTAGTTTATATAAAGAATATATAAGAGAGCATGTCTTCGTGACCTCGATATTATACTGTCACATAGAATGTTATGTTAGTTTGAGTACTTAATTGGTTGTACAAAAGATTTTCATTTCCTTTCTTCTTCTTTTTCTATTTTATCACTTGGTCAAGCAAATACATACATGTCCTGGAAGTTTACTTTCTCCCCTTTGCTTACTAATCACCTGTCCCTTATAATAATAATCAAGGGTTATAATTAATTTCATTTCATTTTTTTCCACATCCTGTGATTTGAATATAGAACTATCTGTAGATTTTTAAAATATTGCATGTTAAGTAAAGACTGCACATTCTTCCATAGGCATTTTTAAACTCTTCTACCATTGACCATCCTCAGTTGTCTTTAGTTTTTCAATATTGCAGCAATTGCTGTTTCTTCCTTACTCAGGCCTCAGTGAGTCTCCATTGCTGATCCAGAGTGAAAATCCAAGATAATGCCTGCCTACTTCCTTCTCCCTCACCCTGAATGCTCCTTGACACCCCTCTACTTTTCCTTTTTCCTACAGCACCAATCATGTTCTAACATACTATAAAATATCTTATTGTATGTATTATGTATTGTCTGTTTGATAGGCAAAGCTCATTGCCTTTTTTCAGTCCCTAATATCCCTCCAGAAACATCTAATAATGCTTCCTTCATAGACCACTGTAGGCACATTATAAACATTTGTTTTGTTCATTGTTTTCTAGATCACTTCATTGAGTTTCTTTTGTAAATCATTTTCTTAGAGTTAATCTTTTTTATACTACAAATAGTTACCATAAGAGGAATTTTTGGCCATGGAGCATCCTGATTGTCAATGAAAGTTACCACAATTCCAAGACATCATAAGCTGCAGATATGAGTAGATATTGTACATGAAAAAACATCAGAATATAAATAATCAGATATTTAAACTTAGGTACTATATAACAACATCTATCATAACATAAAATATATCAAGTAATGAAAGTTGCCAGATTATCCTATAAAATGATTACATTTACATTACACCAGAAATGTATCATTGTACATATTTATCCAGTCTAGTTATAGATTATATGTTTTATCTAGTAAAGGTATTAAAGTATATCTAATTATCAAATACCCTTATATTTGATTACTTGATATATTTTATATGATAGATGTTGTTATATAGTACCTAAGTTTAAATATCTGATTATTTATATTCTGATGTTTTTTCATGTACAATATCTACTCATATCTGCAGCTTATGATGTCTTGGAATTGTGGTAAGTTTTCTAGTTCTAAGTTTATCTTAGAACATACACTTGTTCTAAGTTTATCTTCACTAACCTCTTATTTTTTTTCATATTATTATATCTTCCTGCTACATTATAGTAATAGGTGTTCTCACCTATGGGAAAGTTGGGAATGTTGCATCATTTTTTCTTACCTGTGTTTTCTTATTGCTTTCATTGGATAGAAATTAACAATTTTTTACACCTAGGAGGCTCTGACATTTGATACTTATCTTCAGGTCATTGCTTCATAAAAAGTGGCTGTAGCTGCAACTGGTTATACTGGAATCTGCATTTTAATAAGATCCTTAGGTGAGAACACACATTAGGGTTAGAGAAGCACTGTGTCTGGGTAATCTCTCTCCTCTCCTGAAATGTGGACACTAGTTTTACTGTACTGGAAAAAGCAGTGGTGCAGACACTGTCTGCTTGGGGTTGTTCCCATAGTGCATGCATCCATCTTTTCTGGTTGGTTTAACCTGGCAGTCAAGCCTCCTGGCTTTGAGGTGAGGTGGGCTTGGGTTCAAATGATACTGTTATTTACTGTGTTGGTCAGTTCACTTCCCCATTTTATGCTAACTTGCCTCACTTAAAAAATAGAGATTGATAGTACCTACCGAGAGTTTGCTTTGAGAATCATATGAGAAGAAATTTGTCAAGTGATTAGCACATTGCTTGGTACATAATAAATGTACTCAATAAATGGTACTCAATAAATTGGTACTCAATAAATGTCAGTTATCTTTATAGTTTTGATCTCATGGCAATGATGCAAACCTGCCTTGTGCTACGTAGTGGTTCTCAATCTTAGAATCATAGTTGTAAAGATTTTGTGAGTCTCCTAATAGTCATAGTTTAAAAAAACAAAAGCAAAGATGATGATATAAAGGGAATGTAGTTTAGAATAAAAGGAATTATGAAAATTGAGCTATGATTACAAAACAAACATAGGAAAGCAGCTACATTTTACTCTAAAATGAGAGCTACAATGCTGACTGTCTGGCAGTGATTCAAATATCATAACCTACTCTGGAGATAGAGATATGATTTTCATAATGGTGATGTCATTTTGTAAAATTCTGAACAAAACAAATGATAGTCTCCCAGGGATTCGCATTGTAGTTATTCACATTGTAGTATATTTTGGAAAGGTCAGTGAATCTAAAAATGGTACAAAATATACTTTGTGTTATTATGCAGAATGGATTCTGGGCTTAGTAAGCTATTTCATCTTCATAGAGTCTGGAGGAATGTTAAAGGTATGTTGACTGTTGGACAGTTCATTCTGCACATCTCAAGAACATAGGACATGGTGGCCTCTGCCCACTAAGAGCCAGGAATGCCTTCCAACAACTGTGATAGCCAAACACACACCCACAAATTTCAAAAATACTTTAAAGAATACATACTCCTATTGAACCACATTACCCTCTTTCAAAAAGTGAAGTGTTCTTTTCTGAATAGAGCATGTTCATTTTTCTACTATTGCAGCTGACAAGTTACATCATGGTAGTAAAATGTACTATAAGAAGGGACATCTAAGAAATAATTATATATATATGCCCAAACTGTTAGGTAAAAATTATTACACAATAAAGTTATGTGTGGACCTCAAAATAAATGTCTTTCTGCTTAAGGGAAGGATTAAAACTTTTTCAACTTAAATCTGAAGATACTTTCATTTACAATTTAGGACAAACTCCAGTGATAGAGTGACACGACAAATTGTAATTGGCTTTCAGAGAGAAGACTTCATCTTTTCAGTGCCCCCAAGGTATGTGATCTTACATTAATACACACTTTGTCAGATCTGATTGCTTAATTAGGCCCCAGAGTTCCTGTGATAGTTGGGAACTTCTGGTTTTTCCCTGGCAAAAACTTCATAATACAATATGATGCACACAATTTCATGATAAACAGATTAAGACTGCAAAAGTCATTAACACATGTTTTTATGGTTGCTGTTAACATATAATTAAACACTATGACAGATGTTCATCAAACAAGTCTCCAACAGGGACGGATAGATTTTATTTATTTATTCATCTGTTTACTTATGTGACAGAAAATATGATCTTTTATGGTCCTTTTGATAAGCCTGCTTTTCCCAATCTGGGAACCTGCTCAAATATTTATAGATGTAATTGTTAGTAATGACTCTTTTTATAAACATTTGTGGCAGAATGGTCACTGTCTGGCACAAGTTGTGCTCCACCTTTCATAGCATAAAATTTTGTAACAGAGAGGTTTCTAGTCATAGACATCATTGCTCAGCATGCTTGCATCTGTGGAGCAACTTGATTAGGTTCTGGCAAATGGAATGTGAATGGAGATGAGGTCTATTTCTTCTATACCTGCCTGTAAAATCCCTGGACTATCTTCCATACTCTTTTATACCTCATCTGCTAACTTGGGACCTTCTGGGGAGCCATACAGAGAACATAGCTTCCATCTTCTTGGTCCCTGAATGACCACATGAAGCAGAATGCCCCATTCTCTTCCCCAAGTATTGGACTTTACAGAAGCCAGAAACACATGCATCTATTGGTTTAAGCCAATGAGTTAGGAATTTTAGTCACTATAGTAACCAGTATGAACTTAAGAAGTCTTACTATTTACAATTGGAATTTCAGATCCCATTCACATCTGGATTACAGTAGGTCCTTAATGAACAAATGAAATATTTCTTTTGAATGGCAAAGAAAAGTGTCACAGAAGCACAATTCCTTGGTCCTTTAGCATTGTTGCTGTCAAACAGACTATATCAGTTTATTTTACAAGAAGAATAGGAAGAGAGAGGAGTAGGCAATGCTACCAGCTTATCTAATTCCATAGGTCTGATATGTGACATTGGGGATCAGGAGAAAATCTGATAGTAACAGTAGGCATTGAGAGGTCACAATAACAGTGGTTGAATCAGAGGTACTAGAGCAGTTTCACAGAAAAACTCTCACAGAAATTAGTACTAAAAAATATCAGGTTGTCATTTCTGTGAGGTAAGTTTGAATATCAGCTGCTACACACAGGAAAAAATGCAATGCTTTTGCTTCCATGGCTAGTTAAGGAAAACCCTTAGCAACATTTCTACATACTTTTGCACATTAGCAGTATTATCTCTGGAGAGTTTATTATGCCAAGATCCATGATTATGACAAACCTTTCATGACAGATTCTAGTGTTCCATTCAGTAGAACCAAAGATGTATTGACTTGATTATGTTAGACACATTCACATATATTGTCTTATTAAATTTTAGCATATTATTACCCCTCCACCTCACATGTGGGATAATGGAAACCCAAAGTTGTCAGGCATACTTCACTTTGCATTCTCTACTCCTGCATGTCTTTGGGTCTTCAACTGTGTTTCTGAGCATCAGCTACACTAATTTAACATTAGAACCAAATCCTCAGGCAATTATTTCAGGTGCAAGACACCTGGATATGATCATTATGTAATAGTTTGCTTTGCAGACTTGCTTCCTGAACTCACTGAAGCTGTAATGGACATCCACTGCTACTGTTTTTCTAGTATAGATTGCTTTCCCTTAAATAATTCTGTGTCCTTGTGCTGGTATACTTACATTTTTATTTTCTTCTCATCTGTAGGTTCACCAGACCTCACAGAGAGCTCACTGGATGACTTGTTTGGATGGCTGGTTTCCCTGGAGATGTCTTTCTTTTCACTAGGAACCCAAATCTCGTCCTTGCTGTGTCATCTTCTAAAAAATATTCTATTACATCAAGACATATCAAACTTTTTCTGTAAGTGCATAGATAGTAAATGTTTGAGGCTCTGTGGGCTACACAGTCTCTGTCACAACTGTACTTCTCTGTCCTTACAGTGCAAAAGTAGCCATAAACAATATGTAAATAAATGAGGGTGGCTGGGATCCAATTAACACTTCTGTTACTTCATAAACACAGGCCAAAGGCTCACTTCGCCCATGGGCTACAGTTTACCAACCCCTGTTTTATGCAGATATCATTTTCCAGGATTACATTTACCTTTTCCCTCAAACATTACTTTAGTAATAACTTTTCTACTTGGAAACCTTGATATGGATACATAAGGAAAAGCAAATACTCTACAGAGATAGTTTAGAATTATCAGAGTTCATGTTTACTGTGATTGGAAAAAAACTGTGTAAAAGGAAATTTGGATTTCAGAATTTTTCTCAAATGAGGAAAGGAAATGATCATTCCTGATGCATAGTTAAGGATGCACTAACATAAGTAGAAAATATCTTTGATATTGGAAGCTAATATTAGGTAATTACTACTGCATTAATGTGAAGGTATGAGAGAGTTCTTGCATTTATTCATTCACTGAAAATATTAGTTTTATCTCTTTGCTCCGGGCCCTGGGATTACTACGTGGGAAAAAAAGTGTGGTCCCTGCTGTAGAGAATTTATAGCTTAGTTGGTGAGATGCAGATTTTATAAGTAATTATTGCCACAAGCAAAAGATGTATGGACCTGGCAAACAGAGGACGAAATGGGGTGTGTGTGGGGGGGTGGCCAGAAAGAAGGAACTAGCAGAAGGAAAAGGACAAAAAAAGAAAAGTGATAAATAGGAAGAAACTGACAGAAGGCTTTGGAACTTGAAGAAGAAAGTTGAAAATGTATCTAGCAATAGGACTTTGAAAGGTGACTGGCAGACTTGGAGCACTGGTGTGACATTCTAAGTACTGGGGGTTTTGAAAGCTCTTTTTAAAATTGGGGAGAACGTGGTGAGTAGAGGGTGGAAGCAGTAGGTATAACTTGGCAATTCTAAATGAGGAGTTTGGTTGTATTTAGTAAAGAATAAGTAGCCAATTTGCCTGGGGCATGGGATGTAGGAAAGAGAGTAGCTGGAGCTCAGGCCAGAAACAAAGGTTGGAGCCAGATGGTGGAAGGCTTTGAATGCCAGGATCAGAAATGGGGTTGACTTGAACAGACTGTGGGGAGACCTAAGTGGCCAAGAGCAGAATCTGAGCTGGTTACATTTTGGGAAAATTAGAAGAATTAGAGAGGAAAAGTCTGAAGGCAAGGAAAACAGGTAAGAGATTGTGTGAATAGTTCAGGTAATAAAAGGCCAGGAGATGAAATGAAAAGTATTATATTATATTATGAAATTGCCACCCTTCTCTATAAACGCCTTTGAGTTAAATGCGGCATCTGTTCAGCTGCCGGTGGCACAATTTTTGACTGGATCAAGAACTGCACTGTATTCACTGGCTGCTGACAATGTCTCTCCTTGTGCGCTGCTATGTTTTAATTATGCTTGACATTCATGGCACACTATTATCCAGTGGCAGAGAATTGGAGAAATGCAGCTTCATTTGAAGTCAAACAAAAGTGAGGACAAATGTAATTATATAGTAACATATTATAACTCAGAAGCTAGGAGATTTTTAGGTTTAATACACCTGTGACTGACTACTACCCCACTCCCATTTTTTGCTTTGATTCAGTTTTAAGAACCCCCCAGCCAATAAATACAAACATCCCTAAATCAGGAAGCATTCAAAAGCAGAGAGCCTAAAACTGGATTAGGAATCCAGACAAGATTCCTTTTATTTTTCCAAAATATGTAACATAGAGAAACTACTAAATTGCATGAATGTATCAGTTCCTATAATCATCATCAAATGACCTAAACGGTTTCATTGATAAGTCAACCCCCCTTTTTACCACTGGTCCCCAACATGGTTTATTTGAAATCAAATCTGAAGTATCCTATTATTTCACCTATATACACTTAAAAATAAATGTTCCTTTAAAAGAGACCCTTTCCAAAAAACAAAACATGTCATTATAATGCCCCAAACAAAAATACCAACAGTTCTCCAATTTCATAAAATATCTAGGCATGGTTAACATTTATCAAGCTGCCTATGTTTTATTTGTAGCACGTTCCAGAGAGGCATATGAGATATGTTGCTTTTTCTCTTAATTTTCATTAACTTACAGACTTTTTTTTTTTTTTGGCTTGCCATGTTTTTATCAAAAATTGTTTGTCATGCCAACTTTCTGAATTTACTGATTGTTGTGTATACAATGTTGTTGTAGTCTTTGGGTTTCCAATAAACTCAAAATTAGACCTGCAAATCGGATTTGGTTTTATCTTGCAATATTCCATAAGTGACCCTGCATTCTTAGTATATATCAGGAAGCATGTAAGGTCAGGTTCTCTCTCTCTCCCCACCACTTCATTCCCCCCCAGCCCCATGTTAAAAAGAGATGAGTGAGTTTATATGTTGTCAACCTGATCTAACTATAATAAAGTTCTCCATTAACCAACTTGAAGCAAAAATAAATGAAAGAAAAATAAGAGAAATATTTGATTTTTCAACTCAGATTTCAAAAAAGTTTTATGCTTCAATATATTGAAAGTTTTTGAGGGTACAATGCAAAAATGATTATCCTATATTTTCTCAAGGAGATTCTTGATTTCTCCTTCCTTTCAGCTCTTTCAAGTGTTATGCTTCCTTGCTTGGGGGCCTACAAGAGACTTGCTTTGCATTATTTGGAATCAGCTGTCTCTCCAATCAACCCTGTTTTCTTTTAGTGGAAAACAGTATTTAGAGACCATATAGTCTGGGCACTACAAGTGCTTGTTGCCATAGAGTTGGTCACCATTTTTAGGTCCTTTCCAAAAAAACAGACCTAAGTCTTTTTTTATTAAGAAAATATAAAAAATGAATATTATACTAATATTCCCAACATGAATTTGCAACTTTAGCATTTGTTTATAATTTCAGCCCATTTCTCCTGTACCAAAAGTCCTAGTTCTTAGTTACAATAAAATTATTTCTTTGCTTGATCTTAACAATATACAATTACAATAATCATATCAGTATTGTTACTAACCATATGATAACTAAGCATAAATTGATTTCCTTTTAGTTCTCATGTCCTTGAGGGTATAGCCATGGAGAATGTACAATTAAATACAATTAACATATATATATATATGCAGTAAAGTCTTATATATCATCAAAGTCATTGAAATGTGTGTGTGAACTTACAGTTGGGTTCTTTTATTTATTATTTTATTTTTTGGCATTTAAACTTTTTTGGTGTTGAGGTTCTCCAGAAAAAAATAAACATGGGGACATAGATAAGAGAAGATTTATTACAGGAGTTGACTCGCATGGTTAAAGAACCTGAAGAGTCTCATGATCTGCCACCTGCAAATTTGAGGATCATGCCACCAGCAACCAAGAAAACCAGTGGTGTTATTCAGTCTGAACATAAAGGTCTAAATGTTGATGAAAGTCCCAACCTGGATCTGAGAGCCTGGAATCCAGGGCAGGAGAAAATTCATTATCTTAGCTCAAGCTGAGAGAGCAAACTTACCCTTCCGGTCTTGATTGTTGCAGACAAGATGGGATACTCCAGTTTTAACATTTCAGCTGTGGCCTACAGAAGCTTACACCTCTACCAGCATAGTAGGGAACAATAGAAGTGATTATGTCTGTGATCCAGCTCTCATTCATTTCAGAGGGTTTAACTCTCTAAAATCCAACCTCAACTATATCTCTGATTTTTGCTTCTCACTTCACATTGGTGTGATGTGTCATTCATCTGAACCATGAATGACTACTGTCCTCATTCACTAATAGCTCACAGGTCTCATCCTGTGTTTCTCATTACCACTGGAGAAAAATAATATCAGTTAATTCAAATTCTGGGAAAAATGGGACCAGAGTGGGTCAGAAGTTAGTTGCCTAAAATTATCAGCTATTGCCAGGGAGGTGGGGATCCTATAAAAACATAACAGCCCCAGTTAGAAGCACATCCTGGGGATGGTAGAAGAGCAATTCCCATAAGAAGGAGAGAGGGGTGGGTGGGGCATGTGCTTTTTGTAATGGTGGGAGCTAAACAGTCCATAGCACCACCATGACCCTTTCTTAATTTCCTTCTGCTCTCTGCCTGTGCATCACCTCACTTTCATTACTCAGCAGCATGCTGTGGGTGTGACTTTTGCTCTTGTATGCCATTGGTGCCATCTGCTCCTGCCTTGTCTCCTTTGATGTCATTATACAGATGGCAAGGGCATAATGGGAAGTGGCACTTAGTTCAATATGGTAGCTCTGGATACATCAAGCCTGCCCTTGCGTCAATGCTGCTGATAAGCAATCCAGCTCTTGTCTAAGTCCTACCACGGGATCATTACTACATTTTAGTTTAACCTCTGAAATCCCATTTTAAATTATTGAACTATCTGCATCCATTCCAACATAGGTATCTTCTGTAATGTGGGAGCTTAAACTTAATCTGATAGATTTTAAGAAGTGATGAAAACTTGCTATTTCTAATGTATGGAAGTTCAGAAATGTTGTTGATATCATAAACAATGGAAAATGTCTTACAAATGTGCTTGTTAATTTGACCATGTAGGTGTCAGAGCTAATCAGTCAACGGCTACAGCTAATGCAGGAAAGAAGAAAAATTAATATTCATTAGACTCTTGTTTACACTTCTGTTGTCAAGGTTAATCAGTTTGCTTTAAGCATGTTTCACTCTTATTAAAATCACTAGTACCCTTCAGTACACAGAGAACACTTGATTATCACAAGAGTGCTGAATTTTTGCATCACACACACATTGCGCAGGTACCTAACCTGAGATCATATTTTTCTAGGGTTTGGGCATAAATCTTTATGAAGATGAAACAATTGTTATTCTTCGTGTAGAATGATAGCTAAAAAATGGAATGCAAATTCATATATTTGGTAATATTATCAAGGGCAGAATAAAATATAAGTGCAGAAAACAAGTATCCAGCTTTTCAGCTTTAACACAAACATTACATAGATTCATAGTAAAACAGTCACTGTCAAACACTGGTGATACAAGAGAGGCTTTTGTTTACCTTTGTATCAAAAGTGATCATTGTAAGGAACTGAATTGTGGTTAGGGACTTTGACCAAAGAATAGGGAATAGAGCTAGTATTCCATGAACAAATTTTAGCAGAGGGTTCATTTGTTTCTATTATAAATAAAAGAGTAACCTTTTATGCCCCTCTAAGTATGGTGCTATCAACTTGGTGGAAACCCAGCTTCATAGTACTGTTTGTTCCGAAAGAAACTGCAAGTCAGGGTTCCCAGGTTGAGTCATTGACAGAGGGACCACAGGGCATTGGGATGGCAAGTTCACCACTGAGCATTCTTTTTGTGTTTTATCACCCCATGAAGAAATATGATAGGACGGCTAGACTACGGTTTTCAACTTTTACATGTTTTCTTAGCTCCAGCTGCAGAGACACGAATTATAACTCGTGGCTCATCAAAAAGTAGATATGAACTCCTAGTTACTTAGAATTCTTGGAAACCTACAACTCCTTGCTCACATGAGAATTAGACTAATCAGAAGGAGTCTGTTTTTTGTGCTTGAAGTGGAGCTGTGTTGTTTTTCCTTTTCTCAATCCAATAAATTGATGGTTTAGGAACTCAATTCCTAGGATATATGTGTCTTAGCTAAAACAAAGAGAATAAACAATATTCCTTCTTATGCAAATTATGTTCTAAGGCTAGTGATTGTGGAGGAGTCTCAGAGGACAAAGGATGCTTAAATAATTGCTACATGGACTTACTACTAATTACTCTCAAACTAAAAAGTTATTTTTTAATTTGCAAATCCCATCTAAAATGTAATTACTACAGAACCAATGCATTCATTCTTTTGAAGAGTTCATTAATATTTTGGTAGGGTGGAGATTATTCATAGTCAATCCTGGTAAATTTTTTCCTTGAAAACTTAAAAATCATTGGTCATTACAATGATGCACACACGTCATATTTTCTATAGATAAGATAAATGACATGTAGACCTTCCAACAGAAAGCAATCTCCATAACATTATGCAAGTATAGAACAGCATACTGTACTTTGGGAATTACATTAATTACTTATGAGAAAAGACTGCATTTAAACTGGACTAGAGATGCCATGTATCTGACCTGAGGTCTTGCTTTGGCTTTTGTGCTTATTTTGTGCTTATGTAAAACTGCACTCTCTAGTCCAATAGCCACTAAGTAAATACAGGTATCAAATTAAAGCTTAAATTAAAGTCAAAATTCAATTCCCCAGTCAATTTCAGTGTTTAATATCCACATGTTGTCAGTGGTTATCATTGGCCAGTATCAGAATATTTCCATCACCCTCTACATTTGTATTGGATAATACAGATCTAAAATGTATGCCATCTTCATCAATCCTAAACATGATCTATTCATCCACCACTTTGCAGGAAATTTTAATTTCAAGGTTGCCCCTAAAAATGATATAGTCTGACTTCTTGCCTTCAAAGAACCTCAAATAGTAACAGGAACAAGCAACAAAAAACCAAATTCCATTATCTATGAGAGTGGATGCTTAATTCAAATAAAATATGAATATAGGAAAATATGGAGAAATCATCAGTGATGTAGCAGGAGATATCACAAAGGAAGGTCATATCTAAATGACTGAACAAGAACATGTGAAGAAATGTGTGTTTCTGTAAAAGCGAAGTGTCACGAGGCAGTATGTAGAAATAGGGTACCCCTTCTCTTCATTTCTATCCTGCATGATCAGAAGTTCTTCCTTTATTCTACTCCACTAGAAAACTGGACATTTACTCTCTAGATTAAACTAAGAGATACCAGACTGGGTACTCCACAGTAGAAGCAATAAAACAAAAAGAGCTGAAAATGATAGACCCTGAGTCCAGAGTGAGGAATTGGGAGAAGCAGCATCCAGAGACAGTTGTAATTTTTGTTAGATGCCTTATAGCACATTTTTGATAACTGGAATTATTTGTATGAGCCTGTAGGGTAGATGAGTCGGTCAGGCTTTTCCCACTATTAGCCTCTACGACCAGCACCTGTGCTCCCCTCCCCCTCAATGATTGTATATACCTGTCCCAGTGGGTTCACCAGGGCCTACAGGGAGGAGATAAATGGATGGTGTCACACTGAGAGGAAAGCATATAATGAGAGAGCATGGTAAAGGAAGAAAGCTAGAGAGAGCCCAGAGAAAGAGCCTGAAGATTCCTGAGGGCCTGAAGGTCTCGACTGCCTCCTAGCCTTCCCCCACCACCTACATATTAAATCCACCTAGGGCTCTAACTCTCTTCTTTAACCACTAGAATGGATAAAGTAATATACCCAGATTGGCCTGCTAGTAGTCCAGTGCCATACAGCAAAAATAAATTAAAACAAAACCAATTTCAAGAAAGTTATCTCAAATTATTCAATATCTATTTCTGACCAAATTCCTAGTTTAGATAATAAATGACTGAAAGTTTTGAATCCAAATCAGAACAATATCCAATTAAAGTATATGACAGCAGTTTATGGTACAAAGTGAATGAAAAGTAATGAATATGGTACAAAGTAAAAGAAAAGTAATGAATAAGTACATGTTCCTATTTTTTTATGTGAGGGATTGGAGATATGAAATACATAGCTTGCATGATTTAACTGTGCCTTTAAAAAACAACTGTTACTACACTTTTAATCTTACCCTCAGAATCCATATGAAAGACAAATCATTCAGCAAAGAGAGAAAATAACCTAATTGACTGACAAGAAATAATCTTTCACATTCAGTTTGTCAAAAGTGCATTAAGATTAGTTAAACCTAACATCTTGACCATGACATTTTAGTATGTCAATGATTATGTAAAATTTCTAAGAGCATTCTTTTTCAAGATGACGTATCTGGGAACAGATTTACTAAAGATGAGAAAACTCCAAATATATTAGCATGGATATCTTGAAACTCCCGAGTTTTCCACAAAGTTTCCCATTACAGAATCAGTATTGCCTCAAGACTTGAATAGCATCAAAGATGTTTTTAACGAGGGCAGATTTTAAAAAGAAGTCTGCAAATGTAATCTTAAGTAAATTTTCACCTCCATATCAAAAGTAGTGAAATGGAAATCTTTCAAGGCTTAATAATCTGTGGTGCCACCCTTTTGCTTAGCACATACATTTTGAACTCTAATCTTCAATAACCTCATCAAATTTCTCTTCTTTCTTCACTCCTACTTTGTCAGCTCACGGCTACCTCCTTTTTCCAAGTCTGTTTCTCAGTCCTGCTTTCTATCTATATTATCTGCTGTAGGATAAGTTAATTAGTCAGGTTTTTCCTCCATTAGCCTGCATATCTGGCACCTGGGTCTTCCCTGTGATAATGTGACCCACTGTAGGCATGCATATGTGAGTGTGCTCACCTGAGATTAGGAGTGAGGGGATAAAGTGGTGCAAAGTATGAGAATGCATGAAAGAGAGACAGACAGAGACAGAAAGACAGAGAAACCAGAGACAGTGAAGATTCCTGAAGAGTTGGGAGGCTCATCTGTCACCAGGCCCCTATCCTACCCCCCCCCTAATATCCACCCAGCCCCTGTCCTGGCCCTGGCCCTGCCCTATCCTGCCTTGCCCTGCCTGATATGTCTGTGTAACTACTTAAGCCAATAAAGAACCTATACAGGTTGGTGAGTTTGATGCTTGCTTCTACAATTGGCAGTGAGGATGGGATTGTTACCCAGCATCTGCCTTCTAGAATATTTTCAATTCCTCTCTTCCAAATCATTTTTCTTTAATGCCTATTGCTAAAATATAACACAACATGGTTATTTTTTTCAGACATTAGCAGGTTTTTTTTCCCCCATATTTGGAATGATGTCTGACTTTGGTTTTATATTTTTAGAAACCACATAGACTCTTTCATGAGAACCTTGGTAACCTAGATCAGCATGTTAGAAATTGTCCTGATAAGGAAAATCTAGAGAATAATTCATTATAATGATTAAAATGAGAAATGCAGGTGGGTCTTATTACAAACCTTTTCATCAATGACACTTTGGAACTTTAATATCAACTTCAAAGTGTGTAGTAGTTGTCTTTTAAAAAGGTGTTTAATTCATAAAATGTATTAATTTTGCAGAAATTATGTGAATTTTGTTTCCATAATTACTTGAATTTCTATTAGTTTAAGATTTTAGATATGCAAATGCAAATTCTGGATTTTTCTATGGGTAAACATATTTTCCCTTCTGCTGGGAAAGCAAACCATCTTGTACATCTCATTTATGAAGAAGATTCTGAAATGCTACAATGCTCAATTAGATTAGACTTAGCAAAAAAATAGTTCTGAGCATGTTCCCATGAAAATCATATCATAGATTTCCTTATTTAAATCATCTTTACCCATTAGAATATGCTTCAAATAGTACTAACACTGTAAATTCACTATTTCCTGAATATCTTTATGATTTTTAGTTTTGACAAATTATTTTGGTAACCATAAACTTGAGATATGATTATTTCTACCATATTTAGACTTTAAGGCAATGAATTTTTCTAATTATTATAGTAAGTAAGCCAAAAACTATAATAGGTTCCACATGAGAGAATAAGATTATTAAACAAAAGTGGCAAGAGTTGATTAGGGATAATAATGAATAAGTAGATTCACATTTACAGGTTCTCCTGAAATCTGATTTAACAAATTGACCTATTGGCAAACCTCAGAGCAATTAGGTGCTCACAGAGACCTAGTGAAAAATCTTTACAAGTAGACAAGGAAAAGTAATGTGTAATTATAAGACGTTAGGAAGCTACACACCTTAGAGATTAATTTTGATTTCTGTGAAAATAGTAGGAATCAACATGAGAACATGTGAAAGAGAAACTGATACCTCAGTTGCTTTCTCTTAGCTTTCTTTTTAGCTATGTTCCAAAAGTAACTGTTGATCTCTTATTTTATGAATTTATGTTAATCTAACTTTCCCTATTGCATACATATGCCCTCTCCCTTCATTAGGGTTTGGTAAGAAATGTGTTAGAATGTTATAAATGATATTTGCCATGTTTGATTTGTTTCCCCTCCCTAAGTTTGCCAGGTGAGGGAGGTGTTATATCTCAAGAAACTCTTACCAGGTCCAAGTTTTAAATAAATGAAACTTGTACAGATTTCAGCACAACATCTTGAGATAACCTCAGGCCCTCAAGTACAATGACAAGGAGAATGATTAAAGCCAAGTAGTAAAACTGTCTTTATAAAGAATGGATGGCTATATGAAAATCATTAGTAGGGAATGCTGACTTCCTCAAATTGAAAGGTCAGATAAACAGTGCAACTCTAGTCCCAAATTCATATTTTCACAATGTGTTAAGCCATCCAAGTAGCTTGAATCACGTGTGCAAAGCTGCTTCTTGAACAATTTAGCTAATTCCTATCCATGCCATAATTATGTTTTCTCCTCACATTTTCTCTTCAATCTATTTTCATTGATTTCTGTTCCACCATTCACCAAAATTTCTTTTTGGATAATCTACAGTTTGTGTAATACTATGACTATTTTTCTATCCTCACTTTGTCCTCTCACCATCATTCAACAAAGTGGACATATCCTTCCTAGAAGATGTAGTGATACAAGACTGTCATCCTACTGTGGGGGTATTGCTGGTTTCAGGTATTAGTAACTGAGTGGATGACAGTACCATTACTGTGAGACTGGGGAAGAATGAGGTTGAGCAGTGGTGAAGAGTAGAAGCTATATAAGTGAGACTCAGAGGAGAAGTTCAAGATAGAAGACACAGATTTGCTTCACTTGCAGGTGTGATTTCAAACCCCAGTCAGAATGTAGACAGAAAAGGGAAGTAGAACCCAACCCAAGGGCCAGTATTACGCCAATAGATCTGATTCTGTTTGAGATGCTTGTGTTTGTGTTTATCAGGATGAAGCTTGTTTAAGAGATCTGTAGTCAATCATCTGTAGATATGTGATAGGAAACCTGAAACCCTCAGCTTCTGCTTCAGGTTCTACCCAAATGGCAGCAGTTCCTTCTCACAAAATATTATAAAGGCAGCCAAACTCCCTGGATCTGTCCAGATGCTGAAACAAGTCCTTGACTGAAGTCAGAATCTGTTTAGATTCAATGTGCTAACTAAGGAAGGAACACATCTCAGTCGACTTGCCAGGATGGTCAAAGATATATAACATTTGGTGCTTTAAGAGGGGAAATCTGCTTTTTCTTTGCTGTGCTCTCAGAGAACTCTACTTCACATAATTACTTCATTTTTGGTCAACAAATATCTGGGTGTCTCTACAATTGTGTCTCTACAATCCAATACAACCTAAACCACCTACTTTGACATAATTCCATAATCATGCAAACTGAGGGTCTGGCTTTGCAAGACTGTCCTACACATCAGTTGCCAATCACAAGTCTAGATTGTCACCTGCATTTCTTTGTGATCAGCTATAAATCAGAGGGTCCTGTAATGCCCTTTTCAGATTCAATCAAATGCTGGAGTGGCTCAAAGACTTCAGGAAAATAGTTTACTTACTCAATTACTTACCAGTTTACTATGAAAGGACAAAATGGAGGAATAGTCAGATGGAAGAGACACATAGGCCAATGCATGAGGAAAGCCATACATGGCTTCCAAGCCTCCTTCTATTCAAATAATAGAGATTTTAAAACCACAAAGATATCAGGCATCTGATTCAAGATACCTTTGACAAAAGACAGAACAAGACTAAATGTTTTACTACCAAACAAGTTTTGCTTTGAGCATACATTATACATATCTTTATGTAAAATTAGTTGACAGTGTATGAAATAAGCAGTAAAGAATGCATTTTTAAAATGTGGATGGTTTGCTTAATACATTTTATGGCTCCTCTGACCTGTATAATCTCCTTTCCATTCATTCCACAGGGCAGCAGGAGTGGAAGTAATAAATATGAAAATAATATCTATGTTTAAGCTTTTATTATATATTCCACACCATTTATTGTAGAATTACCTTTCATCTACCTTTCTGAGCACAATTTCCCTCAAAAGGACAAAAGCTTTTGAACAAAGATAATCAATAATTTACTTTTTCTTCTCTCTTGCCCACAAGTCCCTTTTCATTAACTTTGAGTGAACTCTTGACCTTGGGGAAAGAGGCAGCTTGACATGAATATTTGAAAGTGACTTTTGGTGCTTTAGCTGCAAAATGTGTATGATAGAAATCTGGCTTACGTTGGAGGCTCTTGGGGTTTTTTAAGTTACCATGCCAGAAAGCAGAGCAGTCTGGGGAAATGTAGCTAATGTCTCCCAGCTTTGCAGGGAAAGTGTGAACAGCTCTGTCAGAAGTGCTGTCTCTTCCTCTTCTTTTCTAGATAGTACCTTATACTCAAACCATCACTTCTCATTTGCCCTGTGGGCAACTGAGAAGAAACTGTTGCTTTAATTGCCCAAGGAGGACCCAGTTGAGCAGTCTGGAGCTGAACTTGCACAAGAAGTCCAGGCTCACACCTGGCCCTGAAGTACACACAAAGAAGGCTGACAAAAAATATATAATCACAGTTTTAGCCTTAGGGTTGTTGGTTGACCAATCAGTAATCTGAGGAGAAATGGTCTTCTCTGGAGTTGTGGGTCTTTCTAGGTGAGAAAATTAAATGCCATCACTTAGTCCTGGGAGCAAGCCAGCATTTCTTGGTCAATTTCCAAAGTGTATTTGTTTGACGGTTGAAGCAGCTGTGTGCTCAAGGCTACTAGAAGGAATGACAAAAACTTAAGGCACAAAAGTCTCAGAAATCATTATTGACTACAGGACAATCATCTTCACCTTTCATGCCTTATAAAAATACAGTGAATGATGACACATTCCGCACTGTTTGTGGCAAACAGTTACCCTCTAGCAGCAATACCCCAAGTCTAATTTCCTACAGCACATCCTACATGTCATGACAGAGGTAGAAAATTGTGGAGACTTGCTTTCCTGGTCTCCCTTGCAGGTGGAGATAGTAGTGAGACAAAATCCTGACCAATGAGTCTTAATAAAACTTCTGACTGATGACTTCTGGGAGTTTTCATCAGCACTGAAAGTGATATGGGTAAGAAAATCACTTGCTTTTCCCTCTTCTTTCTTTGAATCTTTTGACATCAGACTGAAGCTCCATGAGAATAGGGACTTCATCTGTCTTATCTATACTCTTAATCTCACAGTTAGGTTGAATCCTGGTGCTTGGCAGGTCTTTAGAATACTCACTGACTGAATGAGTAAGTGTAAATATTTATGAGGTGATGTGATGTCCAGAAATCAGGAGCCATTTGGTAATCTTAAAACAGAAATCTTTATGACAATAGCTGACAACTTGAAGATGGCATACAAGGGATGGTCCTTGGTGATAAAGTGAAACTATCAGATAGAACTGTGGTAAATGGCCTCTAGATTTCACTTACTATTTTACAAAAAATCCCTTATTGTTTAAGCTACTATTCATTCATCACTCATTCAACAAATAGGTATTGAATGCCTGATATTTGCTGGGCTTTTCTCTAAACTCTAGGAGAGGCAGTGAAAAAACAAAGTTCTTGTCTAATGGGGAGTCCTTATCTAGGTAGTCATGTAAAGAGACAGACAATGAAGAAATTTGCAAGATAATGCATGCCATAGGGTGACTAGCTTTACGGAGAAAAATAAAGCTGAGCAAGAATGGATAGGAAGTGTTGAGCTGGCAAGCTACTGAAAATGGAACTACCATTCAACCCAGCAATCCTGCTACTGGGAATCTACCCAAAGGAAACAAAAACATTAATTCAAAAAGACACATGTACCTGGATGTTTATTGCAGAACTATTTACAATTGCCAAGATAGGGAAACAACGCAAATGCCCCCAAACCAATGAATGGCTGAAAAACATGTGGTATATTTACACAATGGAATATTATTCATCATTCAAAGAAGACAAACTTATGTCATTTGCAGCAACATAGATAGAGCTAGAAGGAATCATGTTAGAGGAAATAAGCCAGAAAAAGAGAAATACAGAATGGTCTCACTTGTATGAGGGATACAGGGCAAACAAACAGGCAAGAAACATTTTAAAGTGTCTACAGAACTGAAGCATAGGTCTTCTGCTATAGTTCGTGGTCTAGTCTTACCTAGCTAGACTTACTCCAGTTGTTTCTCCAGTGACTTTCCTCTTCTCCTTGTTGGCACCCTCTCCAGCCTTCTGCAGTTTTATCCATCATTCACACAGTTGCCAGAATAAACTTCTAAAATGCAAATGTAAACTGTACTATGTGTCACAGGCTACAGGATAAATTTCAAAGTTCTTAATGTGCAACATATATCTTCCTCAAATTTGGTTTTAATTAGAATTTTAGGCACAACTTTCCTTGGTCTTGTTCTTCTAGCACTTGTCTACAAAGTAGCAATGATAATATTTTCTACATCCTACATTGTTATGAGAATTACATATTAATAGAACTGATTAGGACAATGGCTCATAATAATTGCTGAAGTGTCATAGGAAGAATTATTATCTAGCTATATTGAGCTGCTTTTCTATTAAGCCAGGTCAACCATCAGTGTTTTGGGGACTTCTTGGATGGTTTCTATCTTGGATACTCTACTTTTTGTCATTGCAGAATCTATAATATTGTGGTAGTTGCTGTTGTTTTAGTGCTCCAGGTTACCCTCCCTTCTGTGGAGTCAAATCCAAGCAATAAGGTTTATGTTGAACCCAAATGTGCCATCCCACACAGGCATTTATTAAAAAGTGGCAGGCTAGTTCTAATTCTGTAAGTAAAAATTAAATATAACCATCACATCTTTCCATGTTCTTTTCAAACTATTAAATTTTGTAACTACAGCCCTTTCTTACAAGTTTTCTGGCTATTGTTGTTCGCCATCTTCTCCTTAAGGCCCCCTTACTCATAAACCCAACAATTTCTAATTGTCACATCTTAGGGCTCCCATGCCATCATCCTTGCTGTTGCGAGAAGTATGATTACATATGGATAATGCAGGAGTTGTACTGATGCTGTTTTTTGTTGATAAATCTATTAGGTAGATTTCTGGGTACTGATGTTTGAGTTAGACCAAAAACTCAATGTAAAAATACCTCACCTTATAAGATCGATTTACTTAGGATTTAACTGAAAGGAAGGTGCTAGTTCTGTCTGTTGTATTTTGTCTCACCATCCCTTCTTGTTAGTTTTCAGTTCTGTATTTCGTTTTCCACGTAGGTGCTAGAAAATAAAAATGGGAAACCTGTTGAGCAATCCCTATGTCCTTAATTATCTTTAAGAGTACACATTTCTGATCACTCTGTTAAGGTACTATCCACCAACTTTTCCATTGTAAAGCTACTCTTTCCCCTTTCGTGATTAATGGATAGTTAGAGGGAGGTGCTTTTTGACAACTATTTAAGTATTCATTTTCTTATCAAGCTTTTATTCACTAACATAATATCCATTGATAATCCCATCCTGGATCACCATTTCACATTGATGCTTGTAAAAATTATGCCTAGATATAAAATTACATTTGCTGCTGCTATAGTACATTAAGGACAAAACATATATTGTTCCTATATTAATTGCATTATTTGAATCTAATCTTCAAAATATCAGTAAAGCCAAAATTGAGGCTACTCTACAAAGAAAATTGCATTTACTCTTAAAAAATATGATTGTCATGAAAGTAAAAAGCAAGTTAAGGAACTTCTAATTGATCAAGGAGTCTTATGAGACATGACAATTAAATGCAATGTGCGATTATTGGATACTGAAGCAGAAAATTTGCTTATAGTGGAAATTACATACTTGGAACAATTGATAAAATTACATATGGACTGTGGCTTAGGTAAAAAATATGCATCATTGTTAAATTTCACAAGTATCATAATTACATTATAGTCATGTAAGCAGAACAACACTGTTTAAGAACTACATAATGAATATAAAAGAGCAACAGGGAGTGTGATGTTGGTGACTTACACTCAAAGAGTTCAGAATATATACATATTTAATTAAAGTACCTTGAAGGGTACTTATCCTATGAGAAGGCTGACATGACAATTAAACACAAAGCCATGTACAAGGCATTTAGCATAGTGTTTGGCATGTAAGAACTCAGAAAATGATACTAATTTTAATTATTAATATAAAATCTGGTTTAGAATTATTTCACATTTGCAGTTTACTGAAATGTCAGATGGAGAAAGACAAATACCCAGCAATTTCACTCATACATAGTACAAACAGAAACAAGATGAATGAACTTAATGAAACAAAAATAAACTTTCAGGTTATAAGATCAAATTAGCATTTTCCAAAAGATAAGAGGGGGTGGGTAAATTAGCAAAAAGCAGTCTACTCTATGGTGAAAGACAGAATTGTACTTTTAGTGTGAAATGAATAGTTATGTATTTACAATGCTTTATACTTGAAACATATAATGTTATGCAATGTAAAAGCAATGTTACTTCAGTAAAAATTATTTTAAAAAATAAAGGAGCAAGTTCTGATATTAAATGCTCATTATCTTTTTTAGTAGTCCCTTGAGATGAACTTAAAATATGACCAGAAAGAACTTGATTATAACATACAAGTTTGCCCATATTTATTTATAAGATAGTCTCAAAGTATAGTTTATTTTTGGATAAGCTTGTCTCCTGGGAGTCAGGGTTCCTAAAATTCATCTTCCTAAGCTGGATTAATGTGCCATGTAGCTGTTTGAAGTACTAATAAGTAATCTTTGTTAATGCCAAGTACTAATAACTAATCTATATTTCTAAGCTTCGTAAGTAACTTTTCTGTTATCCCCAATATATAGATAGAGATAATCGCATTAAAGCCACAAAGAATTCTAAACAATAACTTTAAGTCTATACATTATGTCTCAGGTATTTAATAATATATTTCTACAAATCAAAAATTTTAATTATAGGTCATTGTACCTTTTTAAGTGAACTATTATTTTACCATATTATGTCAGTTCATCTTTAGTAAAATTCATTGAATTCTGAAAATAAAATCACTAAGATGTAAACAACATTTTTGTCTGTTTTGTTCCACATATTCATAGTTACAAAAATATACATAATATGAATTTGATAAACATTTGCTAAAGGAAAGTAATAATAAATCAATCATTCTGTTTCACAATCCAGAGAAGTAAATTTGTTAATTTTTTCAAATCTCTAATGTCATAGATAACCATGTGTTGGTGCTCTAGCTAGAAAGAAAACTTACACAGTCCATTTTTTCATCTTGGCTTCCTAAGAAGAATATTTTAGGAAAAATATAATTTGATCATGGAACATCTGTAATAGCTTCTAATATTTTCAAGTAAGGCAGCTTGATTTAAATAGCCAGTGTTCTCATCCAGATTTTGTGACATTTTTTATTACTGAGAAGTATCAGTTTGAATAGTGTCAATCTAAGTTGAAAATATGCCAGGTTTATTAACACCAGCATTAACAGACTTCTTAATTAAGTTGCTGATTCTGTCAATAATATAGTTTAATGTTGTTTCTGAAAAGAGTTGCATAAGCATTTCTTTTTTTTACAACTTTTATTCCATACTTTTAAATCTTAGCTACGTGGAGTGGAGCAAAGTTTCCAAAGTTAACAAAAATCCAAATAAAACTTCATAATATGTTGTTTATTACTATAAAATGTTTCAATTTGTTCTTCAAAATATGTTTTATCAGGAGAGTTATCAAAAACTTTGAGTGTACTATTGATCAATTAAATTTTTCATTATTAAATGTTCATATAGATTCTTCTGGAATCCTGGTTCTTACATCAATGGTATCTTCAGGTTTTGTTTCTATGATGACTTTCAGTGTTCTGGAAGTGAAGGTTACATTTCTTGTGCCCATTTATGCTTGCAAGAATTCCTACCTCTACTGTTTCATGCTGTAAATGTGTTCTCCTTGGGCTGTTTCATTAGAAAGTATTAATCAATACTTTAATCTTTCTTTCAATTTCATCACAAAGGTACTTTTGCTTCATCCCTCTAACCTGTCCTGCAATAGCTTGGATCATTTGCACTCAGGTCAATTGCCTTCATACAAGAAACACTGGTTGCCTCTCTGCTTCCTTTTTCATCTTCTCAGCTGATTAATAGGATATATAGTCATCATTCAGGGTAAAAACCTGGAAAAGGTTGCTACCAAAGCAAACATTGTGCTTTGCTCCAACTATTGCAAGGAGTGTTGTCACCTTATAGAGGCTCACTGGGATATTCAGTATTTATTACATCTGAGCACTCCAATTGAATTGCAAGTCCCACATCCTGTCTCACAGAGCTATTCCAATTTTTTTTATGCTTAGTACTTTTCCAACCTATCTTTTAACATTCTTTTATTTTCAGTTTCTCTGTGTCTTCGCTCCCTAGGTCTCTCTCTTACAAAAAGCATAGAATGGATATTTTAAAATTCAGTCAATGTGGGTGGCAAAATTTATGAAGTCTCCAGGTGAGTCTTCTGGTGGCTTAAGAGGGTAATAGTAGAATCCAAGGCCTTTCCTGGAAGACTACTGAAGTCAGACTTCTACTCTTCCTTTTTTTCTCTTTCATGAATCTCAGCCTACCTACCTACCTACCTACCTTACCAGTATTTTTTCCAGAAAATTACATTTTAGTAGATAAGACAACCCTGTTTGATTTACAGCTAAGAGAGAAAACACTATGTATTGACTAAGGAAAGTTTTTAGAGATGTCCCAGAGGTTTATGGAAAGATATTAGCCCCAAAATATGCCCAGGCAAGAAAAGCTAACCTGTGATATGCTTTCCTAAAACAGACTAAATAGGAATAGACAGATTTTTGAAGTATTATGACCACAAAGATACAGCATAATAAAATCTTAAAGTGGGAGCAATGAAGAAATTTATTAGATTGGCAGGTTTATTTCCATTGTTGCAAAAGAAGAATACTGTATTAATTTGAATGCTTATGGCTACAAGTACAGGTCCCATATTTAACAATAATTTAAGTACTGTGACATTTAATTGTTTCACATAACAAGGAATATAGTTTTGCAACAACAGTTCCAAAATGTCTTTAAAGTCCTGTATTCTTTTTCATATTTCTATATCACCAACTTAGAATTTTTTGGTCTTGGTGCTTATGCCTCATGGTCACAATATGGCTGCTGTAGTTCCAGTCAGCATGGCTACAATCATAATCAGAAAATAGTGTGTAGGTTAGCTAAAGATAAAAGAACTTTTTGCAGAGATATTTTTATTTTTATTAGGGAATAAAAAATACTTGAAGAAATCATCTTCACCTCCACTGATTACCTTGAATATTATTGGCTAGAAGTGTTTCCAGGGCCCCACCAGTCTCAACAGAAGTCATGAAGGTAGTATCTATCTAATAACATGAATGGCACAGTTATGTTGTCCCCAAGTGTCATTATGCCTTTCATTGATCTGTTCCCTAACATGACTAGAATCATAATATTTCATATTTTATGTGGCTGCTGTCTTATAATAGAACTTGAAACTCCAGGGGAGCAAGAATTTCATCATCCAGAATCATTGCTATGACTTTTATACTAAATAAAGTGACTAACTTATAGTCTATAATAAGTCAATATTGGTTGATTAAGTTGTACACTTTATAACATTTGCAGTATTTAAAAAATGATAATTTCCCTGGAAATTTAGGTGAAAGTATACTGCAATATACTTTACTTAAGTCTAAAATCTTTAATGAAAACAATATATTTATGTGGATTTCATCATGCTTTACAGGGCATAGGAAATCTTGATCTAACTTGAAATGAAAAGAAAAAAATTACATTTTATTCCAATTTTTAAAATAATAGATTATAAAAAGGGAGGAGATAGATTATTTTAAAGTGAACCAGAAATTTTGACTGGCTGATTTTACAAGTAAAATGTCATAAGAAAGGAAGAAGTTATCAAGGTTCAATTTTAACTCAAATAGTTCAATTTTAATTTCATGATTTGATCAATGAGTAGAGAACATTGTAAAGATGAGTGAATAATATCCAGTTATCAAAATCCTTTACTCAGATTCCAAAGAATATGAACCATTGGGGAAAATAGAACTAACATCATTAAGTTCCCTTGTAAATCATCCCTAGAGGATGTGTCCACTTACGTTCCAAGTAAGTACAGAATTCTGACATCATCTTTCCATTGTTCTCCAGGCCTTAGAACAAGGATAGCATCCAAAGCCTTGGCTGAGCTCACTGTTTCTCTAGACAACCTGAATACACCTTCAGAATCCTTTTCAAAACTGATTTAAGCAGCTATCACCAACAGACCAGAGGTGACACTCAGGATAAAATGATACCTGATTTTTCATACTAATAGTAGCTTTGGAGCTTTAGAAAAAAGTCTTTGAATTTGTTGCGACAGACAATGCATTCTTACACGTTTACTTATTTTCTATCCATTCATTTATTCGGAACTAATACATCTCTTATCAAGTGTAGGGTTAATTGTTAAGTGCTGGGTATAATCAATAATCATATAAAATTGAAAAGAAATAAAGTTTAAGTTTAAGCATCACTGCCACATTTGGGAAGTATGAAATAATGAATAAATCTCAGGTGTGCCATTTTTTTGCTAATGTCCTGATTCAGAAAGCATGAAGATACACTAGGCTGTCTGTAGCCATTATCCATGAAAGATCTTTTGCAAAGAACCTGGAGAGGAACAGGGAATCCCGAAGCCTTCCAAATTTTCCTTTGTCCCTTGCAACACAAAGCGAAGCAAATACACCACCATATGTCAGAAGCTCAGCCTTAGAAGAAGGGATCATCTAAGAGTATCTGTGGCCTCCCCAGCAACAAAGTGGATGACTCCCAGTTGAGCCTAACTGCCTCGGAAGATGAAACAGTTGGAATGTGACAATTTCGCCTCAGTGGTTTGGGGCAGTGGCAGAAATGCAGGGATGGTGCACTCTCGACAGGCCTGTCTGCTTTTTAACTTTATGGCATGCTACTGCCGTGGCGATGTTTTTTGACAGTCCCGGGGAAAATGCAAGCAGAACTGACCTCTCAGCAGCAGCAGTAACCGTGGGGCTCATGCAGGCAGATTGGCATCTGCAGGCACATCTTTAGCAAGTTGGCAGTCTTGGTGCCCTTTGCAGGTTGCAATCAAACCTGCCTTCTCCAGCAGCCTCATTCTGGTTGATTAACTTTAATGTAATTTTAATTAAAAACCACAGTGTCAAAGGGTTTAGCTACTCGAGAAATGAGCACAGACTGCAGCCCAGTGGCAGCAGTCACTTGGAAAATGGAAATGTGTCTTGACAATGTTGTGCAGGGGCCAGATAAACAGGGTCGCTGCAGCGCTTCCCTCACGTGCAGGAAGCAGGCAAGGAAAGAGCAGAAGCAAGCGGCTACTTGCACGTCAAGGGGCTCTTAGGTATGAATTTCAGGTGCTGTCAAATTTTTCAGACCTCGTTCAGTTCTGGCACAAAGTACTCTCTACAATGGCTGGCTGTGACCATTCTGTTCACCTCTTGGCACTTAAGGCTCTGAATCAACGACACACCTAGTTGAGTTAAATATGAATCACATTTCAGGCAGGAAAAAAGAAGAGACAAACATTACTATATTATCCAACTGCAGAACTTGTCTTTTTTGACAACATGGTTGATAGGTCACTGGGGGGGGGGGGTTAAGTAATAGAACTTAACTTTCTGTCAAGGAAATGCTTTCTCTGGATTCAAGGATGTGATTCCTTGACTCCTTTATAAACGGTGCCAAGAAATTCAAACTGAATGACTTCTTTCAAAAAACATCACTGCAGTGCTTGAATTGGAAGCTGGAAATAATTATGCCACTATTTTTTGGTCATGTTAGATTAGAAATTAGATTTTACCTACTTGATCATCTTACTCATTAAAGTATAAATCTTTTTGCATTTCTATTTAGACTAAAGATATTTTCCCTTCAAGTTCCTCTTCCCCTTTAATTTTCTGGTTGATGTTAAATAATACTCGAAACAGCAGTCTGGAGTGTGACCCTGTGTGGGAGGAGTATTCTATTAATGCCAGTGGGAGGAACACCTCTATTCCATGCTGAAATGCCCTTTATTCTTCCTCAATGTAGCTAATTTTTCAGGGCACAACTCTCAGGAGAACACCTAGTGACGTCAATTCTTCAGAGGAGAATTTCCTCCACCAGGTTTGTGGGATGCTGGGGCTGCTCTACTGACAGATGGGGCCGGTACAGGTGGGCCTCGAGCCATCTGAACAGAAGGGGCCCCTGGACCCTGACAGAGAGGATAGACAGAACGGTGGGGGAGAGTTTAGGGCAGTGGACAGGGAGGGGAGAGAGGAGGCATAGAGGATTTCTACACCGAATGCAGCAGAGAGGAAGAAAAGCAAAAACAAGCAGATGGGTGGACAAGGAGAGGTGATTTGAATTGTATAACTTGCTTAAGAGACTAATAAAAAACAATCTCTGGGGATAAGGCTTCACTGCAGGCAGTCTTGGAAAATTAGAAATGGATCTAAGATTGCCAAAGCAAAGTAAAATACACAGAAAATAAATATCAAACGAAGGTACAAAAATGAATCATATGTCATTTTGAGGGAGGAAGTCTTTGCAGGGCCTGGTACAAACCCAGACAGAGTCATTCTTTGGCTATTTTTGATCCTAAAGAACCACTGCTATCGATCTCACTTCAATTGTTTTCTCTATTTAAAGATAAAATAGGATTTTGATAGTCAGTTCAGCAAGTGAAATAATTGGTCAGTGGACCTAGAACAACTCAGTGCTGGGTTGATAAAGTTCATGTGATGATTGAAAAAAAAAAAAAAAACCTGAAAAACGTACAGAGTAAATCTGAATAGATTAAAAGTGGGAGTATTCCAAATATATCCTTCCTAGAGTTTTAATTTTTCAGGATATTTGTACATGTGTTTTGAGGAAAAGGTATGAGTGTGAGATGAAGGTGGGGCATCCTGGGCTCCACATCAAGTAGATGTTTTCACTGCACGTCTTCTAAGGTGTATTTGCTCTCTTTTCCAGTTTTATGAAGGTGTCCTTCTTGAAAATTTTTCTTGGGATATTTTGACAAAGGACACAATTTCGGGAACTGATTTGGACTTTTGAATCACGCAGAGGCATGCACAAATAAGTTCTTGCCAAAGAAGTTGCCTGTAAGGACACAAGTACAGTGGTCCTGAATGACATTGGCATTGCAGCTTGAGTTCAACAATGGGTGGACACTGGTTTCTCAGATGAGGGGTCACATCTAATAACACCAACCCAAACAATATAAATACCCTACTGGCAAGTGATCAGATCAATGGTATTGTCTTTGCATATTTTATAGTAGATATCAGCAACTAAAGAGTACATGTTTATTAGAAATGATACTTCCAAAAGCAATGACCTAAACACTCTGATGGATACTGGCCACACAGCAGCACCTGAATTGATTTTTGTCTCAATTTACAATTTACAATGTTTTTCTTTATTATGACCAACAAATGGACTTGAAGTTTTATGAAAGGAGAGATACTATGTCTTTGCTCACTCTTGTATTTCAAGTCAATCTGAACTCCACAAAATTTAGAAATAATGAACGGTTTATCTGGCAAATGTTGGATATTAGTCATGAAATATGAAAAACACGAGAAGCTTGTTCCAAACATTGGAAAAAAATTTATTAACATCATTGGTTAAAATGATGCTTTCTTTTTCTCTTGTTAAAAGCAATATGGAACACTAGTTCTGTGCATATTTCTCCTGCAATGGCCCTGGGACATAAAAAGGTGAGATAAAAAGGTTCGTAAGGTGACATATTACATACAGAGTAATATGACTTTAATATAAGAATAAACCAAATTCACTGGTGCGGATGGAGAAGGGAGGAAATGTGGGATGAACAGAGAATGAGCCATACTCAAGTTTGAAATGGAAAACTTTTAGATTCAAAGTTTCCAAACGTATCATATTTATATCCATTTTCCTCTACAACATCAGTACTAAATTTGCCACATTTCAGGACAGCAGAAGAGGTAGATAAAGGAGACATATTCCAATGTGGGAACTTTATTTTCCAAGTGACTGCTCAGAGTCTAGGTCTTGGGACATGATCCAGGACATATAATAAAGAGTCAGCATTTCTCCTGCTGGAGTAAAACAACAACCCTCATTGGTATGTTCACGCTACTCTTACATCTGTTAGTGCATTTAATCTTCATCACAGTTTTGAGTTGTAGGTATTTTTATTCTAATTTTACATACCTTGAAAGAATGTAGTTTCATCTTTGCCTGAAAAGTACCACTGTAGTGTCAAAGAAACAAGTCCCCAATTAGTGCTAATACAAGTGACTTAATTGCCTTGTGCCTAGGGTAGTGTGTGATGATACATGAGCATGCGTGGCACTCATCCAGCACCTTTCTGCACTTAATAAAAACAGCAATAACATTTGTTTCTATTACTGCAAATCTTACTTTGGATCAGGCACTTTTGGGAATGGTTTGTATTTTTGTATTTTGTATTGGGTATGCCTGTTTGCCCATCTTTGAATCTTAGAAAAGTTTGAGACCTCAACTGAAATAAAATTTCAGTCTACCTCTCAAAGGCCACATATCCTTTAAACTTCATTCAGGCCTATGAAGATAGCACCATGGAAACACTCTCTGATCTCTACTCTTTTCTATTTGTCCTTATGTTATTGGGGCACTATTTACAATGATCCTCTTTGATCTCTATTTTAAGAAAAAAATTAGTTTTATAAGTTTCACTTCATTTCTAATCCTTGAGCTATAGAGCCAGCAGTGCATTTTTAGACTTCCAAAATAGACTGACCCTCAGTATCTTTTAATAGTGAATTTTTTGACAATTGGGAAAAGTTAATCTTTTCTCCTCCCTTCTTTCCAACATACTTCCTGCCCTGAAATACAGTAGGAACTCAATTGCTCAGTGAAAGATTAGCATTGCCATTTAAGGAGAAATTTTTATTTTCTTAAAAGCTTATCAGAACATGGCACTTAATGGCTCATCATAAATTTTTCCATATAAATTTGACTGTCAATCTGATAAGTGTGAAATAATGAAATCCATCCTGAAACTTCCATGATATCCAGTGAATCCAGAAAGTAGAGCTGATGAGTTAATTTAATTGCTATAAGTCATCAGTCAATAAAACAGATGGGTAAAAGCCAGATTGGGAAAGTTAATTGTATTTCTGTAAAGTTTGGTTCAGCATTCTGAAATTTTACTATGAATAGCCATTAATCTATGTATGAGAAAGTTTGGTTGGATAAGAAAAATTAAGAGTGAACTACATATTTTGAGTGAAGAAGTCTATGATAGATACATTCACTTCTGGGAAAAGTTAATTTAACTGGTATAATCAGTAAGGATAAGTATTATTAGTCCCATCACAGAAAGGGTCAGAGACAAGTATCTAGAGTAAGTATCTAAGCATAACCTAGTTAATGTTAAAACTCTACTTAGTTCTACCTCACTGACAAAGTTCAGTGTACAATTCTACAATTCTGTACCTTTATATGATTCCAATGTTGCATATGTTACATTATATTTATTATTTATGTATGATTTTGTCTTCCTCAATAGCGCATGACTATTTTAAGAAGAGGAATTAAGTCACACTCAACCTTGTATTTCCTAGCTTCTAGCATGGTTATTTATTAAAAAGTAAAGCAGGAGTTCTCAAACTTTAGAATTTACTGGAGTCATTGAAAGGCAAGTTAGAAATTCTGATTTTAATAATGAAATTTTATGTTTCATTAAGCCTGGGATCAGATCTATAATTTTTAATTTCTAATAAGTATCCAGGTGATGATCTGCTGCTGATTTAGAAACTGGTTACTCAACACCAGCAAACTATGCTTTGGAAAGAGCTGAATAAATGTTTGTTTCCATTAACTGATGTGAGTCTACTATAGGGATTCAAAAAAAAAAGCAAGGCTCAAACATTTAACACTTCCTTGCAGGCATTCACAGTGTCTCCTTGCTTATGACATCCTATCAAACATTGTTAGTAAAAATGATATTTATGAAATTTAAAGATCTTTAGTTAAAACATAAAATAGTGTTATTACAGTATATCATATTATATTATATATACATATCATATAATCACCTTTGTTCTACATGTTGAACTGTTGTGCAAGGACAAGCATGGAGAAAGCTGCACACACAACTATAGTCAAGAATATTTAAAGAACCAAAGACGATAACTATATGGGGATTATGATGATAAGAAGTGCCACAGACATGAAAGGAAAATGCTGAAAGAGACCACAGAGAAAGACAGGACACAGAGGGCAAATTGCAAAGGGAACAATAGAAGATGACTCTGGGAACGGAGAAATTTAAGAACAAGAACATTTCAAGAGTCTTTATGAAAATTTAGCTGTGTCCATTGGTATCTACTTAACTGAAGATCACAGCCCTGGTTGAGGAGGCCATTCCAATCACCCTTGGTTCTCAGGCTATGAGGGGAACCCTTTTGTGAAATATGCAGAGGCATCTTATTGCTATAAAAGAGCTCAATGAGATCATTGAGCTTCTCACCCTTATGCTGAATCTTTCCATCATCTTGTTAATAATGTTTTACCTTGGAAAGCTTTTACTCTCCACGCAGTATTCTTCAATCTTGTAGCAGGGTCTCATTTTCTTTTTCTGGGTACTCCTGGCTCCTCACACAGTGTTTCTTGTGCAAATGTAGCTAAAAACTAAGTCATTCACTTAACAAGTATTTATTGGGGATCTAGGAACAGAGCAAAGATAGAGCTTCTATTGACCTTCAAATCACCAAATGTATTGATCACTACTGAACGTCCATCCCCCCTTAGCCTAACACCTTACTGGCCTCCCATCACTTTTCTCAACTTCCCAGAACCTCCCTGGCAGACTTATTCCATTACCAATATCTAACTCTTGCAAGGGATTGAATCTATTCCAATAGTCCATGACTAGTTTGGGCTGGAGCCAGCACTAGAACTCAGGTCTATATATAATTAAACACCAAGAAACAATCAAATCCTGATGCATCTATTCATGGGAGGAAACCCAGATGGACCTACTCACAATACATGCTTCCAAATTAAACAACCTTTTCCCCCAAAAAGACTGTTGTTAGGACACTGTCTGGCTAGAAGATATTCAGAGAAAATCAATCCTTTCACCTGCCCTGGGGAAAGTGGAAAACACAATGCCTGAGCCATTTGCCTGAGAGTAATCCATGCTAGAAATTTTGCTTAAAGTATTCCTTTAAAAAGCCCTTCTGTCTTTATTATGACTGTAAGGCCACTGAGTCTGCCCAAGCATATGAGGCTGCAAAGAATATTTCTTTTTATTCAGACCTTGCAATCTCTAGAAAATGAAAGGATTCCTGGCACATAGTTGGCAATTATATCTAGGTTTTCTGCATAACATAGGGTTGTTGTTTTTTTCCTTTATCTAAGCTTTTGTTTCAATGGATATCAGGCTCCAGTGAAAATATATGTAGACTAACACGAGCAGAAATAAACACAATCCTAATCAATTTAACTGTTGACAAAAGCATGTGGTTTCATTGCTTGGGGCCAAAGTTTTAAGAGTGGACTCTGATTTCTTGCAGGCACACCCCTCATTTATGTGTGCAAATAGGGTAATTAAGTGTCCAATTACCAGATTTGCATTGGCAACTGGGTACTTTGTGTGGGTAAAATTTTCCATAGTTTGGGACCAGCTGAAACTTACCTCTTTTATTTTTGAATCAATCCCCCAACAATAACACAGACATGATGAGGTTTCCATCTTGCTCCTATCTGAAGCTAAGGTTGAAGACTTCCCTGTATTTTGTGATTCAGAAGAGAGAGCCAGAGTTAGGATCTTGGGGTTTTTCTTCCATATTTTCTACTCTGAAAATAAGTGAAACACCACAAATACTCTCAGACTATTTTTTCCTACTAGCTTAATGAATTTGAATGCTAAAGGTGGAACTCCTACAAATATTCTTTATGAATTTAACCATATGTAACCACTAAATTGAAAGACTATTCATATAAATATTTTACTGTTTTCTCCCCCAATCCTTGGTGAAATCTAAGCCTTCAAAATTTTCTTAAATTTTTGGTAAGTAGTTTTATGAAACTTTTAGTCATATAATAGTCTTTCTAGTAATTAAGATGTTCTTTCTGAGTCCAGTTCCAGTCAAGATTGAAATAAAAGCATGGCATCCTATTTCTTTCAGTGAATACAGCTAAAACTTCTCATTGGGATGTATGGACCAGTTCTCTGGAAGCCTGGGAGGCTGGCAACAGTAGATCTGGAATGGAAATCAGAAGTCAAAGTATAGCTAAACAAGAATGATGCTTCATGTTCAGCACCAACAAAACACCTCCTTTAGCCAAAGGGCAAGAAAGGCCTCAAAGAAAGGGATGTGGCCACTGCATAAGTGCTAACCAGAGAGGGGATGAACTGGACCAACCACCCACTAGAGTTGGTCTCCATTAAGGAACTTCTCTACCACAAATGACTGGGAGTTGGGAGCCCAGCTCCACATGCCAGAACCATAACGACTGGAAACAGTAACATGGAACAAATGCTAGAACGGAGAAAGCCACATGAATGTGGTGGCATGGATCCCTGTGGTCACACAGGTCTAGAGGAAAGAAGACCTGTGTCTGGAGAAAAGGAGATCGAGTCACCTCCATTACCAGAAGTTTCACCACAAAGGAGACAGGATAGCAGTGTGATGCAACTGAATCCCAACTGACCGATGAGGTTTCACATATGATTGGACTAACTACTTGCTACTAAGGCACCCATGGAAATCGAAGTAGCATGGACCATGAACTCCCAGTCCCTCACTGAGGAAAAAGACAATGCATCAGTAAAGAGAAGAGACCAACAGGCCAAACAGTGACCAATGACTTGCAGTGAAAGGGAGGTAGGAGCCACCAGAGCGGGGGTTGGGGGAAGGGAAACATAATGAATCATAACTATACAATATGACTAAATCTGTATGAAGAAAATGAAATTAAATAATAGTTCAGAAAAAATGATGCTTTAGACCTAAAGATAGCTAGAAATTGGGAACTATGTACCAAGTACAGACAAAAAGAACTCTAAAAGAAGTCTTTTCATTTTGATCTAAAGGGAGAGAAAGATGAGGAGATTCCATTTCATTATTTCTCAATGTTCTTGATTACCCCAGTTCCTACACAATCCTGTAGTGGTGGTGGTGGCCATGGCAGTGGCAGATCACTGGTAATCCAAATGGAGAGTCCTTATTTTTGACCAGAGAAACTAGGGAGAATTCCCACTGATTTTTTCTCCCCTCTCACTTGGTCCTGTAGGCAGATACTGCAGGTCTTCTTCCCTTAGTCTTTAACTTGCAGTGTTTGTACACTTTTGCTCATTTTTTTCTGCAATATTCCATGTCTACACTGGCTACCAAATAAAGCTTTTCCTAAATATTTCACATTCAGGATAAAGCTATATTATGGGTAAAGTTCGGTGCACTAGGCATTCCTCTTTCCTGCCACGGGTGCCATTTGTTAGACAGCATTGGTTGGAACCCAACCAGATGTGCTGACTTGAGTTTTAAATTGTATCATTCTTATTGAGGTAAAGTTAGTTTACAATACCATATATGATTTACGGATAAAATTCACACTTCTTCAGATTTATGTTATCACATCAAATCTCCCATAATCCTCCTACCACAGTTTATTGGATTCACTCCCCTCCTTGTTCTTCATTCCCATCTCCTCCTTCTGGTAATCATTCTACAGTCAGATTTCTAGGATTTGTTTTGGTTTAGTTTGCTTTGTTACTTTGCTTTGTTTCTTTTTTATTACACATATGATTGAAATCATAAAGTATTGGTCTTTCTTTTGACATTTCACTTAGTATAATTCTCTTCAGTTTCATCCATGTAGTCACAATTGGCAAGATTTCAACTTTTTTAAAATAACTTAGTAGTATTCTATCATAACCACAACTTTTAAATTCACTCATATGTCACTGGGCACACAGGTTGCATCCACAACTTGGGTACTATAAATAGTGCTGCAATGATCAAAGGAGAGCACAGATCCTCTGAACCGTGTAGATTCTGCACAACAAAGAAACTATCATTAACATGAAAAAACATCCTACTAGTGGGAGAAAATATTTGCGCATCATACATTTGATAGCTGATATCCAGAATCTATAAAGAACTCACACAACTTGACAAGAAAACAATTGAAAAAAATGGGCAAAGAAACTAAATAGACATTTCTCCACTGAAGACATATAGATGGCCAAGAGCCACGTGAAAAAATACCATCACTTATCAGAGAGAATTTGAATCAAAACCACAACGAGATATTGCCTTATACCCCTGAGAATGACTCATATCAAGAAGACCAGAAACAAGTGTTGATGAGTGTGTGGGGAAAAGAAAGCTCTCCCACCCTGGTGGTATACTGGAATGTAGACTGGCTCAGTACCTAAGGATAATCACACAGAGGTTTCTGAAAAGATTAAAAGTAAATCTACCACATGACTCAGCAATTCTACATATAGGTATCTACCTGAAAAATGGAAATGTACTGTACTTTTTAACTTTATGTCATATGCTAGACAATCAACCGAGAAAGACAAAAATGTAGAAACTATTATTTTTTGGAAAGTTTTTTTTTAATGAATTTTCTACCTTTCCATCTGTCTTATTTTCCACCTTCTTTAAAACACAATTTTTCCTACATAGAAGATACCAAATTTTAACTACAAGTTTTAATTAATAGATGGAACATTGTAGTTCAGCATTCTGATTTTCAGTCATTTTCATGGGCTAAGATTTTGTTTTTGTTCTTTACTATTTGCGTAACTTCAGGTATCAAACTCAGTTATCAAACTCAGTTTCTTTACTGGAGGGTTTTAAAGCAATTATGGCATAATACCTGAGGGGTGTTACACAAATTTAATGAAATGGTTTGCACAGAAGTGCTTAGCAGAATGTCTAGTTAAGGAACTGATCAATAGATGTCAATGTTCATTAAAATGATCATATAATGCATTGTCCAATTTGCACACTTGTGAAATTAAAATGGGACTTTATTAATAATTTTTCTAGGATAGCAGGTGAAAAGTGAAATTCTTTGTCAAATCAAAATGTGTTCACCCCAGTTCCTGTTTTATAAATGACCCTCTACAACAAGCACTCTGACTACGAAGTTCCAGAGTAGCCTGTGTCTTTGATCACCTAGTAAACTGTCATATGGCTCTCCCCATAATGAAAACCAAAATCATATTAGCTACTACCAGCTTTACAAGAAAACACAGAACATTTTCTTACTTATTGTTTATGGTTGTTTTTAAACTATAACAGAGATTGCAGAAATCATAAAGTCCCAAATACTGATTATCTGGTCCTTTACAGAAAACTTTGCCAATCTCTTGCCTAGTGTAATTACTGTAGACACTAACAGTCATTGTGCAGATTCACAGAAAATAAGGTGTTGGCTATTTTTGTGAATATATTCTAAATCTAGATGATATTTCAGAAATAATTGGGTTAAATCTCCCTATTGTACAATAACTTGAAGATACAAAATAAAATTGACATGTATTGAGTATAAACTGTTCTCCTGGACATGTCACATACCTGCATGAAAGGGAGCATCGAATTTTTAAACGTGTTCCTACCTTTAAGAAGCTTACAGACTTCAAGGGGAGGCATGATTCTCACAATGTCTCAAACAGTGGAAATGATGTAGCAAGTATAAACAGCTGAATAGCACAGAGAAGCCAAAATTTAAGCTTTCATTTATTATCATTAATTTACATATATGAGTTAGTGGGGTTCCTAATTTTGCTCATGTCCTCTGATTGGCCTAAAACCTGCCATAAAACAAAGTAAGTCTGGGTTGCTAGGCCCAGAAGCATACAACCAGGGAGATTGCTAGAAGAGTCAGCTTAGTCTTTAAAAGTTATAAGCCAGGTTTTCTTAGTAGTCTTGAAATGTTTCTGTTATGCATTAATGTCCTGTTTTTCAACTGGTCAAAAAGCTCAGTTTGAAGAGCAAAGAGTAAATATTTTGCCTTCCATTTTTAATTTGATGGTTTTCAAAATTGGCGGCATGCTGACCTGAGTACTTCCAGGGTGCAGTCAAAGTTGTGAACCACAAGTCTAGAGCAGTTCTTCCCAAACTATCATGTGCAAAAGACTGGGGGTCTTCTTAACATTAAGTTTCATAAACAGTAGATGTGATAGCTAAGCGTCATTTGAGGCCTATATGAGGATTGTGACTTGTGTGTACGTGTACGTGCGCACATGCGCAGACGCAACCCCCCCCAAGATGGCTGCTCTTGTTCTCTCTAGAAAGTAAACTTGTCTTCCCTCTGCAGACACAGCATGGCAGACTTGACCAGAGGAGATTTTCCCTCTTGTTTGTGGAGGGCTGTGGATGAACCCTCCCCTGATGACTCACACACAGAGAACCCTTCCTAGGGCGTCAGAACAGTTCTCTTTGCTGTTTGTTCAGGCTCCTCTTCGCATGTGCGTATGCTGGTAGCTCGGGGAGGGGGAGGGGGCTTCACTGATAATGGCATCTGAGGGCATTCAATTAGCACATTTCAGGTCTCTCTGGTCATAGGCGCCTCATAATTTCTCCATTAATGCAGTTGGATCTTTTTCTTTTTCCAAATCATTAGGCATCCCTTCCATGTTACTTTTCACTTTCCAGCTTGTAGTGGCTAAGGATTCTATTTCAATACCATCTCAACACATCTCGTGTGTTAGGGTAATTTAGGGAGAAACCAGGTGATAACTTTTTTTTTTAAGTTTCGGTTTTTTTTTTTTTTTTTGAATCTTACTAGGACATTCATCTTGCCTTCTATCAGAGTATGAAGCCTTCACACAAATAAGCAGGTATGATGAATTCTGTGTGGGTAAATGAAAACTGAGTCTGGGAAGATGGGAAAGAGAAAAGGATGGAGACAAAAAAAAAAAAAAAAGCTGCCCTGGCTCATGCCACAAAGTAGGGGGTAAAAGTCACTCTCTTTGAAGACAGGGCAGAGGGTTCTCATTTTGTCCTACCTAAATCCTGATATCTTAGGAAGAAGGAGCTCCAGTGTGGCAAAGATGGGACATAATGGTGCTTCCTCTGATGAAATTGGAGGGAGGACTCCCTGCTTCAATTATCAAACTAGTATACATGGGACTTTTATTAGAAATGCAGCTCTCATATGTAGACAAGGTCTGGGTAGATGTATTTCTAACAAGCTCCTTAGTGACACTAATGCTACTGATCTGAAGACCACACTCTGAGATACAAGACTCCAGTGGATGTATCTGGAATCATGGTTCTCAAACTTGCCTTCTCATTACAATCCTCTGGGAGACTTTTCTGCTCACCCCCAAACCTCAAGTCACAAGACTTCTTATAAAATCAGCATTGCATGCTATGGCGCCTGGGTATTTAGGTATTGAACTGAAAGCATCTTGAGTGGACCTAGTGTGCAGCTGCCTAGACTGAGGAGGAATGAGAGGAATGTGACATCAGTTTTCAAAGTGTGGTCTCAGGACCTGTATTAACAATATTGCCTGGAGAATTGTTAGAAATTAAAATTCTTGGATCCTCCACAGACCTACTTAATCAGAAATTCTAGCATCAGGGCCAGCAATCTGTGTTTTGGTGAGTTTTTCAGGTGATTCCAATGCACAGTAAAAATTGAGAGCCATTGTTTATATCTAACCTCTGAGACTAGTGTGATGGTGGGAAAAAATATAAACATTAGCATAGATCCCAAGGGCCTATTTTGGAAGTAGCAATAGAACCTATTTACCCACTATTGAGCGCTCACTATTCACTAGGTATAAGGCCAGCCAATTGACCAACAGCATCATGTTTATTGGCACAGGATCCTTGACAAGTAAATATTAATATTCTCATAACACAGATGGGGAAGCAATGATTAGGTAAATTAAATTTCTGATACAATATGCTGTCCCCTAATCTAAGCAAGGCTTCATGGTGAATAAATAGTAGTCTAGTCCATTCATTTTTCTACCATTGTGAGCCTGTAAAATATGAGAGGTGTTAAGCCACAGCTGTTCAGAAGTAGTTCAGGAGTAGTGGGTTTCAGAGAAGAGAACAAGTCATCGTGACATAGATAAATGTATTCTATGGAAGGTTAAATACCTAGTATTTTAGATAAACATACTTCCCTGGGGATTGGAAGGTAGGCTTCCAGAATGGGAAAAATATTTCCCAAGGGAATTACATATAAAGTGATATCTGAAGGATGACTGAAGAATAGGATGCTGGGAGGTGGGGTGACAGGATATTTTAGGAAGAAGAGAGGCCAGTATATTCAAAGTGTAGAGAAGAAAGAGTGTGGTTCTCTGCAGAGTAGGTGGAACATTCTTTTGATTCTGTATATTTAGTCCATCTGCCCACCACAGACATGTTGCTTACTTCGAAGTTTGGGCGATTATGAGTAAAACGGTTATGTACAAGGTTTTATGTGAATCCAAGTTTTCAAATCATTTAGGTAAATACCAAAGAGTGCTTTTGATGGATCATGTAGTGAGACCATATTTAGTTTCGTAAAAAACCGGTAAACTGTCTTCTAGAGCGGTTATACCACCTTGCAGTCACCCTCAGCAGTGGGCAAGTGTTGCTCCACATCCTTGCCAGAATTTCTTGGTGATGGTGTTTTAAATTTTTGATATTATAGTATGCATTAGTATCTCATTGTCTTGATAATCCCAATATGATGTTGACCATCTTCTCATACACATATTTATCAGCTGTATGTCTTCATTCTATAAATTTTAATGTATATTCAAATGGTACTGTCATCCCAAGTGGTGTGATCCTAAAACAATGAGTGACAGGAACTACATAAATATTGCATCGTTTTTAACCCTTGGATAGATAATGCTCAATGTATGCTCTATACTGCCACCTAGAGTTTGTTCGTGGGATTAAAGTCCCATTGTATACAGTGAGTGGTAACTTGTCTAAAATGAACCATTCTGATAGCCTGCCCCTCCTTCACTCACTTCCCAACCCCTCTTCTAGTGTTTCCTGCCCCTTCTAAGGACAAGCCCTGTTTCAGGACCAGGACAGCGTTGAAGAAAGGTTAAAAAATACATATTTTTAAAGGAAGGTCCTATGTCAACGTCCCTTATTTCTCCGGACAAGCCCTGTTTCAGGACCCAGGGCAGTGTTGAAGAGAAGACAAAAAAGAAAATTTTAAAGGAGGTCCTATGTCAACATTCCCATTTTCCTCAATCTTGGTCCTGTACTTAAAGAAAGAGAACCATAGAAATATTCAGATAGGCTAGGTTAGGAGATACCAAGTTAGCTGTACAATTCTCTAGATGTAGCGAAGATCGGGGTAGACTCCACATCTATTTTTGTAGCATGTCTTCCCAGAGTAGGAATGCAAATACTACTGTGGAGGAACTGGAGATGATGGAGGAAGTGGAGAGATGAGTTGAGGCAGTAGGCTTGTTCTTACATGTCCTGATATGTCCACACAAAAGCTCAGAAACAGGAAATGGACGTACACCTTGGTACAGTCGGTGTCTGCATGAGGGATGATTTCCTGAATAGAGTCAATAGGCCAGGACCACAATTTCTAGAAATAAACTAACAGGGAGTTTCAAATGGCCAGGGAGGACACAGTTGCTCCTCAGTCCATGTCAACCAGATCAGTCACCCCAAGGTGGAGGCTGCAGGAATCCAGAAGTAACCACATGGGTCTGGGCTGGGCTCCCATTCTCCACTGACAAAAGGCTTGTGAGCTCAGATACCATCTTCACAAAGAGCAGGGGCACAGAGAGAAAACATGAAAAACTGAGCATGAAACTGAGAGACACCACACATCCAAAAAGACTGTTGAAATTGGAAGAACAGAAGAGATATCATCTGCCAAGTCTGACATTTAATTTTGTTTCTCCATTGGAGGATCGTGAAGATTTATAGGCTATAAATAAAGAAGTTGATATTTCTTTGTACATCTAAGAGGCAGTGTGAGAAGATTTACCACCAACTATATGAAGATTAGAGATAATGGATAGAAAGCGCCCACCCAAGAGCCCAGCACATGGGAAGGAATCAGTAACTGGTGTCTGTCATTGACTCCCTATCTGAAGATCTGCATGGCCTTTACCAGAACCATAGCGGGCCGAGGGGGAGCAAAAATAATCATGTCTCAGTTCTACTGTTATTCTTTTCAAAAAACAAAACAAAAGAAATGAAGACAGAACAAACTTAGCTCCAGTGTAGTTTGGGGTTCAGGGTTTTAAATAATGGTTATCAGTTAGATGGAGTCTTCTGTTGCTTTGGGCCCTGATTGATTCAAAGTGAGAGGTTATAAGGCTGTTATAAGTCTCAGTTTGATCTCATAAATTACTATTAAAGACTTTGCAATAGAACCCACTTCCACTGAAGAGTAGATATTCAAATTAACTAAACCTAACCTGGCCTAAGCCTCAACTAGGACTGAACTTGCTATTTCTCCTATTAATTTTAAATTCAACAGCACAGCAACAGAAAACAGCAACAACAAAGACCATAACATGCAGCTGAAAGATTTCTGTTCGATTTCTTGCCTTCTTCTTGCCTCTAAAGGCAGATTAAAAAGGCATCATTTTCTTTGACATATGTAGTGTACAGTCACCTTGCCTATTAGATTCAAACAGGGCAGAAGAATAGTGAGGGAGGGATGGTCTTGAGGGGCAATTTGCATATATATTTCCATTAGGGTTAAAAACATTTAAATCCACATTACCCTGGACTACAGAATAATGAATACACCATTATGGACAAGGCTTAGCGTGTGTTGCTGCTGCATTTGGCAGGTTCAAGTTTTGCTCTGGGTGTAATATTTTGTGACTCATTTTTCCTCAAGCATAGAGTAATAGGCTTTAACTTTGCTAAGCTTTTCTGCCAGCCCTTCACCCCCTGCTGTTCCATTATATTGAACTTGTAAGCAGGACGCTTGGTCCAGCTCACCCAGATTACCACAGCAATACGCCCTGCTGAGGGGCTGGTGTCAGGATAAGTGTTAGGGAGGGAGCTCCCCATCTTGGCATGCTGTTCTCATCTTATTAAATTCAGCTTTGTGGAAGCAGGGAGCCTGCCTCTCAGTCACACTGGCTCAAGCCTGATCCAACTGCTACTGTCAGACAATATGAAAATAGGAACCACCACAGCTAATGGCAGGTGCTGTTTCACAGCTGAAAAAAAAAGTCTGAGGTTGTTTCATTATTATTATTATCATTAATATTATTATCATTATGATGATGATGATGATTTTCATGAGCCTGTGTGTATGTTATTTTACTCTTTAGATGCTTCATGGGATTGAAGGCCTGATTTAGAAAGCCTTGTGTTTTTAAGAAATGAAATCCAGTGGGTGGATATAGGTTGAAGAACTAAGATGGGACACCACTTTTATCTGTATCCTTTGCTATAGGTTTTAGGGGCTATCAAGGGCAAACAGGTTTACAGTTCCAAGAAGTGATTTTTTTAAAAAAAATCATTCCAAAATCACTGGGAGTCACGAGCATCCTAAACATCTTTTCTGTAAAATAAGATTTTTATGTTACAATTTAGTAGAGATACTGGTTAAAGATAATGAAACCACTGAAGGAAACAAATCCTGTTCTTAAAATAAGTCATTATGTGGGTTGGAGAGTCCTCATCTTCACTCCTAATTTTCTGTTTAATGTATGTTTTGGTTATATGTTGCTATAGAACAAACCGCAGTGTCTTGTGGTTTAAATGGACAGCCTTTGTATTATTCTTTACATTCTGTGGGTTGGCATTCTGAAGAGAGAATATGCAAATGAACAGAGTTAGCCTAAGGCTCAGTGAGGACTGAACACGGAGACCATTTGCATGCTATTTCTTCCACTAGTTTTAAATAGGTTCCTTTCAGTGGTTCTTATGCTGGTCACAGCCTGGATCTATCTGTAGCCCATAAACAGGACTTCACCATCAGGATTCTTGACTCACTAGTCTTATTAGCACCATGGCAAGGACACCTAAACCTCGGGCCTCATCTGGTGGCAACAGAACGGAGGGTTACTAGTTGTTTCTTTTCTTCAGTTGTTCTCTCCATGTGAAGTTTTCACATGGTCTCGCCAGCAAAGTAGTCAGACATCTTACATTACAGATGGTCTCAAGGTCATTTTGTAGGCTTAGGCCTTAAACTGTTCTTGAATTACTTTCTCTCAGCTGACCAGAGTCAGCAGGTTGGCACAGATGCAGTTCCAAGGGCACTACAGGAGGGAAGAATACTGGGAGAGGTGGTTCAGGAGGGCCAACTTTGAACACCAGCCTTCTTACCATGTCACATACTTTGGTCTTTAGCTTCCAACAGTAGTCAAGTGATGTCATTCATATTCAGTAACAGGCCTTCTTTGTGTGGAACATTTTGTCAATTATTCTATAACTGTTTTAGTTGAATGCAAGTTTTAAGCTTTTTGGCTTAGCTATGTGTGAAATGGAATTTCCATCACAGGATACAGTTAATTTTGAGATTATTATTGTACACGCTATTGGGCTGTGTGGTAAGATAGAGAATGAAAGCAGGGAAATATGGAAGTCAATATGAAACCATAGATTCAGTCTTTTCAACAGCTTCTTTAAGTAATATTGCATTTATTAAGTCCAAAACTCCAGAAATCTGAAAGAGGAGGCTTCTGGGAACTTGTGACCAAATATAACCCTTGACTTCATCACCAATTCCAGTTTGACCTTAATTTTTCCAGATAACTTAGTGCCAGGGAGACCCTATAGTCAAAACTATGTGAGTACCTTGTGTAAGTGAGCACCTTTGTGGAATCTCTGATAAGTTCCAGGAGGAAAGTCATGAATGGCTTCTCATGAGAGTGCTAATTTCCTAAGAGGTCAAGAAGGAGCTGAAAAAGGGTTGAGCATTGAAAAGAATAAGGGATGAGGAAGCAAAATGATCCTCAGTTTAGGGCTAATCCTCAGTACAGGGCTAATTGCTAACTGTGGAGTTCTTATCCGAGAGAGAGCTGCTATAAATCAAACAGACCAGCATCCCAAGAAATCTACTAAGAAAAAGTGGTAAACCTTTATTTAAAAAATCGATAAAATTAATGAGAAAATTTATAAGGTTGTTCTAAGTAAACTATGTCTCATAGACCCTGGTCTTAAATACTTTAGAATGGAAAATATTCTTTCAAAATAGCAACAGAAATGAGAAAGCACTTAAGGCCTTTTCTCTCAAAGTTATGGTTTTTATTGATGCAATTTTAATCAACCTGTAAATTTCTCCTTAGATAAATTATTTCAAACCTTTTAAGACAGAAAAAAATCCTAAAGAATAACCAGGAATATTATGTAAAGAGAAGATGTGCTATCAATAGATACCAAATACTACTATAAACTAGGGCTGGATAATACCATATTGTATGATTCCACCATAATTCATTCAGTCATTCCCTAATGATAGCTAACAATTAAGTAAAATCATGTATTCTTATTAAGACAGACACCCAAGATCAGTGATTGCTGATTGCCCAGTCATCTCTGAGTTGACCTGAGACAACTAAAGACTTTCTTACTGTATTTTTGGCTGAAGTGTAATATGTATTATTATAGCATTTGAATAGTTTGTACAATTTCCCCTTTTGTTGGTAAAGGTCATTCGACTATTTTTTATTGCATGAATGTAAACAAGTACCCTATTTAAAGTACTATTCCATTAAAATACAGTAAGATTCCAATTCAGGAAAATTGTGAGAGTAGAAACAAGTACAATGATTGTCTTGAAAGACAATCCTTTCTGTCATCTTGAAAGATTTTTAGAAAAACCTTAAAAATAGCAATGTATGAATAGTTTTTAAAAAACAATTGATAAATATATTTGTTTAGCTCACTCCTAAAGCATCCTATAATTGTGTACACGATTTTTAAATCATTATTCTGAAATAGTTTATCATATATAAAATAACTATTACCTCTACATTAACTATCCAGCTTTGTGAAATATTAGCATGCTGCCACATTTGTTTTAGAGTTTCAAAACCAAACACTTAAAATGCTATATGAAACTCTTGGGTATTCTCGAATTTCTTTCTTCTTTCTTCTTCCTTTTCTCACTCAGAGACAATTATTACTTGGAATTTGAGGCTACAATTTCCATGCAACATATGAATCTACCACATTTTATATAGCAGACATAATTTTAATAACATTAAAATTATGACATGGAGTGGTTTCTCGATCATCTATTTCAGTCACGTTAATATTTCCTATTCCCTCTTCCAGTGACCTTGAGGGGTTGGAAGATTTCAGAATTTTGTGCGACACAATAAATATCAGTTCATATAAATGTGTTGATGCTGAGTGCTTCAGCAAGAGAATATGGCAGAGAGTAAGCTTTCAGAAGACAGGTATAACTAGCTAGCTTTTTCCCCAAACCATTTCATTGTTTTTCTCAGAAGAATTAAAGTAGATTTCTCATGTTTTTCAGTCTGCACAGGTCAAGTGGCTAAGCCTATCCCAGGGGAATAGAAGCACAAGTGATATATGCCACTTTTATACTTGCTTCACTGAAAATTTACCCATGATCTTTGGCTCTCTTTTCCCCCATCTACTAGTCAGATGAAGAACAGGAAATGGAGCCCTAGAATAATATAGGCAATATGATGGAAAAAGCCTGAGGCCCAATTTCCACACTGAAAAGTTAAATGAAGGGCACATTTTTAGTACATTAATTCAATAAGATATTTGGTATTATTTGTTATGCATCTCCCCTACCCTAATACAACAGAAACTACTTTCAGCTTGTGTAGAACTACCAGACATTTAAACTGGTGCCTCTCAAGTGCTCAACAAATACTTGTTAAATACAAATAATCAATTAGAAAAAAAGGTATGAGTTAAGGAATAGAGACAGAAAAAACTTTTACTCTCTTTATGTGCTTTGTCAGGCCAGGTCCATGGAAGAGGAAATAATATCATATTCTCGCCCATTAGATCTCAAATGTTTCTGTTTTTTTTATGGGCTTATTAAGAGTTGGGAAAGCTAGAGAATATGATATCAAAGGTTATTTACTATCAGTTTGTAGTTTCTTTCCTTGAGTCCAGTTCCTCTACTTTAAAATATTATACCTGGTAAAAAAAAATATTCAAGATCAAAATGAAACAAAATAATTTATGTCTAAAGATTTTTTCTGGACTTTCATTGAATCTGGGAATGACTGTCACTAGCACTCTAAACATCAAAGACAGAATGAATTTTGAAAAGTGCTGTACAGTCTAACCCCACTTATTTACTGGTTCTCACCTCCTTAATAATCCACAAACTCAATACTTCTCACAGAAAACCCAGCAGTCTCACTCGGCTTCTCCACCAAGATTTCATAGCCAAGAGCTCTAATGAGGTCTCCTGCAAGTGCAACTCCCATTATGTTTACCAAATATGTTATGGTATCTTTACTGAAAGATTCTTGTCAACAGTGTGTGTCTCTCTGGGCACAGTTTACATGGTGATTCCGTAAACTTACACCATTTTTTTTTCTTCAATTAATCCTCTCTCCCAAGAAATGTGCTAATCTGTACAGGGCCTCCTTGTGATGGGTGTGAATTATCTGATTTTTACTGTTTCCAAAAGCATTTTGCATATTCATAAAATGTTATCATTCAAAAGTACAATATTAACCCACAGTGGGTTTCAGGCCAAAAGTAATTGTTTCAGATAAATCAATTAAAATTATTGTTTCGAGAGAGGCATAGATCACAGAGAATGAACAATTATGTCAAATAATTATTTATGAAGATATATACAAAACCATACATCTTCTGATTTACCTGGGTAACAGTGAGTTAGTGACTATAGAGATAAAAATATGTCTACCTTTCAGAAAATGCAATATGAAAAATCAAGCTTATAAAAGATTGAAATTATGCAGCAATTGTTTGCATTACAAATTAATTATTTGCTTCACAAAGGCATGGTAACTTACAAAACATTTGATCAAAGAGGCTGAGGGGATAAATTAAAGAATGAGTCAGAAACTCTTTCTGTAAAAAAGAAAAAGAATAATATTTTAGGTTCTGTGGACCGTATGCTCTCTATCGCAACTACTCAAGTGTGTAGAGTAGGAGCAGAAAAAAATCAACCATAAATAACAAATAAATGAAAATGCATTGTTGTGATTTCCAAGAAAACTCCATTTTTGGACACTAAATTTGAATTTCATTTTTTATTCTTTTCTAAAAATTTTTTAAAATTGATTGTACATATATATGTATATATATATATATATATATATATATATAACATCATTGTCTACACTGAGGTTCTCCCACCATCTTAATCTCTTGTGCCCATCCCTCCCTAATTTCATTCACATTTATTATGTCATGAAATAGTCTCCTAATCTTGCTTGCTTGCTTGCTTCTATCCCATACAAAATCAAGGGACCGTTGAATATGTCACATGCATTATACTCTGCCGACTTCTGACCTAAAGTACTGTGAACAAATCTCAAAGAGTAATTGGGATGAAATGATGGTGAAGTGTTTGCTGTCACAATGTGTTGGGGAAATAGGAATCAGTCTAGAGACTTAGGTTAGAATTTAGAATTAACTGCTTTGATGTGTGGTACACATGGGAACACACAGGTGACAGTAGTCATGTGACTAACTCCAGGCTCCAGGGAGATGCACCAAGGAAGACGCAGGACAACCAAAGGTTTTCACTGAACCTGTGTCTCTCTTCTCTCTGCTTGAAGGTCATGCACAAGAGTTGAAGAGATTTTGAGTAGTTTCAGCCTCGTTGTTTTCTAACTTTCTTGTCTGCATTACGCAATGTAAGTTTGAGGCATGGGTGATTCTGAACTCTGAGACAGATTTCTGGGTCTTATGAAAGATTTTAATTCAGAACTTGTGACAACAGGTTTAACAAACTACACTATTTTGAGGGCTGTCCTACAGTTAGTGGCCCCATGGCTGATGACGCTCTTTCCTCATCCAACATTGCCTTTGTCTTTTCTTAGATTGTCTCCTGTCTGCTGCTCTTTCTCAAACCAAGTTGGCTGTGGTCACAATACAGAGTGCTAACCACTATGAGATCACAGCGAGCTATTGGAGACCCTGTTGCTTTTTCTCAATCCTCAATCTAAAGGTTCAAATTTCTTGTGTTTGACTTCTTTTTAGGTGCTACTTGTGGAATAATGCAGTGTATCCTTAGTATCTATCTACTGGGGCCGAAGAAAGTTTTTCAAATTCTATCCCAAGCTAAACACTTCCCTGGTTTTCTCTGCATTTGGGATTAAAGTCCATACCAAGGTTTGCCCAGTTCGTGTCCCCATCAAAGCCACATGTTCAACCTGATCTTAATCCCAGTCACACTATCTTGAATTTCCAAATCTTATTTATGTCTGTTCTACCACAGGGTTTTTGCACTTACTGTTCCCTTTACCTATTCATCTTGGCTTCTCCCAAGCAAACCTTCACACAGGGTGCAGCCTTCACATTTCACTTTAAATGGCATTTTCTCATGAAAGTTCTTTCTGACTTTGTCTATTATATTGTATTCATGTATACGGTGGCGCTTGTCCCCACGGCAATTTTCTACTTGTTTTGGTGATTATTTGACAAAGGTCAGTCTCCCCAAAGGTCTCTCTCCTCCCACTAAATTATGAATTCCATGAAGACAGGTATTCAAGTTAATATTGGGGTAACATTTATATTTTCCAATGCCCACATAGTACCTGAATCAATAACTGTTTGTTAAAGGAATGAATGCATGAGAGAACACTGTGGGATATACACGACACAATTAGAAAAAGGGGTGTGTTCTGCAATTAGGAGATACGCCAACTCCCACGTAGACACCAAGAGTCAAGAAACAAGAAGGCTTCACCTGGTCCCTTTCCACCCTGAGGTTAGTAAAGAGGTTGGTCCACAAGCCAGCATGCTTCCACAGTTGGAAAGAGCACCCATGCAGTGTCCCAGCCATGGCAAACAAACACACAGAGCATATGTGGAAGAGGAAGTATTTCTTGAGAATGAGGATTGTGATAAAATTATGGTTACCAAATGCTAAAGGAAAAAAAAGAGAATGCAGCATTCCAGAGACTCTGTGTCAAATTTGTAAGATAGGAAATGTTGATTGGCACATACATTTTGGCACAAGTTGAATGTGAGAGCCCAGATGTGCCCAAGCAAATTGTATTGAAGGAACTCAAATGAAAAGATGACCTGAAATCTGCTTGAATGCTTGATTAGATTTTTGACTTTTTTTAAGTGAAAGAGACAAATTTATTTAAAAAGATAAAGTGACAGACTAGAAATAAGAAAGAAAAGCAAGACATCCTGGGCTGAGGAAGCCCAGGGTGGGGTAAGGAGAGTACCCTAGATTTTAAACTTTTTTCAAGGAAATACTAGTGTATGCTCTAAAAACATCTCAAACTTGTCTTTTACATAATATTGTCATTTAATCTTAGAAGATCATTATGAAAACGAAATCTATTTTTTAAAACAAAGTAAATCAATCCCATTGGCCCTCTTTAGCTGTGTTTTCTGCACTAGTAGACTTACCCTACTACATGTTGAAAATACAAACTATGCAATTAGTCCTACAATGGATGTGTGTGTGTGTGTGTGTGTGTGTGTGTGTGTGTGTGTGCGCGCGCATGGAACTCTTTCTTGTGTATAGATTCTTTCTTGTCATAATTCCCTAAACAGTACAGTGTAACAACAATTTATGGAGGTCCATTGTACTAGGTTTTATAAGCAATCTAAAGATGATTTAAAGCAAGTCTAGGAAAGGATATGGTAAGTTATATGTGAGCTACACCATTTTATATAAGGGACTTGCACATCCTAAAGTTTGGTATCCAAACTCTTCGGATATTGAGGGCTGACTGTAGGGTCAAAATAATATCTGTGACTATTCATATATTTGTATTTTTCCTAGGAAATAAATTGCGCTTTTTTTTTTGGCATTTAGCACAGAGTAGGTATTTGATAATTTCATCTGAATGAATGACTGAAAGAACATGCTGTTTCCATATGAACAAAAAGCAGTTCTTGGGCCGGGATGGTGGCACATGCCTGTAAACGGCAGTCTAGGAAGCTGTGACTGGAACCAGGGATTGCAGTTTGAGTCCTGCTCAGGGCAATATAGCAAGACCTAGTTCCAAAAAAAAAAAAAAAAAATAGCTGGGCATAGTGGTGTGTGCCTATAATCCCAGCTACCTGGGAAGCTGAGGCTGGGGATTGCTTGAGTCTGTGGTATCCTGGGCAACATGAGCCTGCGGTTCCCTGGGCAAAAGTAGCGAAACCTAGTCTCAAAAAAATAAATAAATAAATAAAAAAGAGCAGTTCTTGGGCTGGTTCCTCTAGTTCACAAACTCAGAAGGAGCATGGGTCTTTTAAGTGTCCATCACTTAGCTCCATACTTTTTTTTTCTAAATAAGCTTCAATGAGAAGTTCCTATGAATGTCTTCAGGGATTCTGAAGGCTAAAGAGGACAGTCTCCCAGTGGTAGTTTTCACTATGTTCAGCCACTATGTTCAAACCACCCTTAGCCCTGGAAACCTGAAACAAGAATCTTGATTTAGGTCACATTTCTGTATGTTAATAATTTGTCAAGAGTGCAGCTGGGAGAGTCTTTGAACTCAGTTGGGTTTACTTTTGAGATGCAGTCTACTGCCAGTGAGCTGGATGGCTACATCCTGAGTATTGAGGGGTGACTGGGTTCTCAGTCATCCTCCAGCAGGTCAGCTTAGGCTCCCAGGACAGCTTTTCAAAAGCAAGGTCAAGTGCTGTCAACTGTCTTGAGGTGGAGACTCAGAACAGGCACACATTCACTTCCAGTGTCAGCCGCAAGCTTCCCAAGAATAAGTACATGGGAAATGACCTCCGCCTCTTGATGGCAGAAGCTGCAGTTACCTCACAAGGAAAGGTGCAGGATTGTGGTCATTTTTATAATCTGCTATACTCTTTACAGCCTTTTTCTCCACTCTCAGGACTGTTTCTTTACATCAAATCAAAATCATGCCTCAGTTAATTACCAACTTGTTATTGCCTCTTTGATGACAATAAAGAACACTATTCACCAATTCCCTAGGATAGCTTTTCCTCAAATTAATAACATTAATTTTCCCTTCAGTTCTCTTAGCTTCAAAATACGTTTGATACTTTTATAGCCTGAAAAATAGATCCTTGGAAAAGAATGATAGTTATGTTTACTAGATTCCTTTGAATCCTCTGAAAGTTCACCACATCTGAGGATTAGTTCTAACTTTGTCACTTTTTCTGCTAAATAATACTACCAGTAATGACAATAATAACAATAGCATTACAGCTAATGCTCATATAGTGACTATCTGTATCAGATACTACTTTAAGTGCTTTACATCTTAATCCTCACAATAATGTCCTAAGGCAGTTACTATAATTATCACTCCCATCTGATGAGGAAGTTGGAACACAGAAGGGTGAAACCAAATTCACATGGTCAGACAGAATGAGAGTAGAAATTTGCCTGCAGGCAGCCTGGTTGCAGAACCCCTGTTTTGACACATAAACTGCTCCCTCCCTAACAAAACATTACTAATATTAATGAAAAAAAAATTTTTTTTGAACCACTACAAAATACCACCTCCTGTGTGACTTGTATAAGTTATCTGACCTCTCTGAACCCACAGTTCCACATCAGCAAAGTGGTAATGGTAATGTCTACCCACAAATGTGTGGTAAGACTCAAGTAAGTCCCTGTAACTGAAATATTTGGGGGAACTGGGAACTGTGAATCACAATAAAAAGGTAAGACATTATTACTTTTGTTATTAGCCTAACAGTCAAGTGCTTTACTCAGAACTTGAGAAGTCCAAAGCATGCACAAATTGTTATATGGTTCCTATGTGCTATTTAAATAAAGGAATGGATGGCGTCTGTTTAAATGCAAATCAGTCTACAGTGCTAATGAAGTCGACATCAGTGTGATTTGGGTTAACTATTCCAGTTTGAGGTCTTATTTTTCCACCAAATGCCCTTCCCATAGTCTTTTTCCAAAGATGATGACAATACAACTTTGCTTATGAAATCTGAAGAAGAAATAGAGAACTTCAGCTTCCCTTGTAAACTCTGCACCAACTTCCCTGTTTTGCTGGAAATTGTAGGGACCTGCTCCCGTGTATCCCTCCCTCCAATATTTTCTAATTGATATGTCTTCATCATCAAGAGCCCAATTTACAACACCAGGCATGCAATGTGTTATTTTTGGAGCAGTGCTGTATACACTGGAAAAAATTTGCACATGAGGGCAAAATGGAACAGACAATTGCTTTTGGGGACTGCACAGATTAGTACATCATTGCATACTAACAAAGTGCTAATTGCTCCTTTTGACCACGGGCCCAGTTTACAAAGCTTTTGCACAAATGTGCTCTGTGCACTAAATTACAAAACTAACACTGCATTATTTCTCAGTACAGCTTGCAAATTCTTGTAGGGCAGTATGTATTAGCATTAATTAAGCCAGGGAGAGAGGAGAAAGAGAGCTCTAGCAAGAGAGAGGGAGATACTCACAATTTAGAAAGAACAGACCGGATGCTAATTACTCAAGTTACAAATGTTACGCTTGTTCTGGGCTGATACTAGTAAAAGTAAACAGCATCTATTCTCAAGTCTTGTATTTGGAAAACACAGTTTCTGCAGTGAATATGAAAACTGATGATTAATAACTAAAATAATAAACAGATTAGTCTTAGCTGTTATGATGTGCTCTAGCAAACATGTGTGACCAATTCTTGAGGGAAATACTTCTTTCATCCAAATAACTTCTTCCAAAGCAGCTGAGGGAATCTGCCAACTGGTGAGGGAATGAAATTTTGTTTACAAAAAGCATAAAATGCTTTTGTACAATTTCTCTTACCCTTCTTCCACTACATGTAGTGTTTTCATCCTGGTGAAGTTTATTGAATATATGTCTAAATTCATAGCACCTGTCTGTAGGCTAAAATACTTGTAAAATACCTTCAAGTCAATCATTTCATTCCCCCCCCCTTTTATTCTTTCTTTAAAATTTTTACAATATAAGCAAATGATTATTGGAATGCCTTCCCCTCCCCCAGAAGCCTCTTCACTCAGACTTCTCTCTCCTTGATCTGTTAAATCCATTGCTCTCTCTCTCTCTCTCTCTCTCTCTCTCTCACTCTTCCTGTAGCAATGTCCTTTTGCTGGGTGAGGGATTGTGTTCCTGGGACATGGTAAACGTGCTGGTAGGTGTTCAGTTGTAACTTTGCATTGGACAACCAGTCTGTGTTTATTTGAGGTCACTCATTGTCTGGTCTCTGTGCTGTTGTGCTGTGTCTCTTCGGCTTATAGCTCTGTCCTCTGACTTAGGGGGCCTCATCCCCAGCTATTGTCAGTCAAGAAGTTACTCGTCGTGGAGAGGCATCTGTTGATGGCTTTTGCAGGTCATTTTCTCTCCCTTAATTTGCCGCTTTGCTGTGAAGCCGATGCCATGGCTCTGTGGCCTTCTTCTCCCATGGGATGGGGAGGGGTGCCTTGCTTTCTTAGATGGCGTATCAGAACCGGAATTATTTCTCACCCATTCCTGGTGTAGCTGTAGGTGTGATTCTGTGATAGGTCATCACCATGGTCGTTTCTCTGTCCATCATGCAATGCTTTCTCCATGTTTCTTCTCTTGCATCTTGTTCAGATGTGTGGGCAGGACCTTTAACTGGTCCCTCATCCATGCTATACCAGTGTTTGTATTCTTTGTTTCTTCTTATTTTTTCCCAAGGACTAAGCAGAGTGAGAGTAAAACAGGAGGGGCTTCTAGTTACCCCCCCATCCCTGCTCTGCCAGAACCTTGCCAGGGTACAAACGTGTGGGGATGCCCACACACTGGCTAACTCAGCCACCCCCAAGCCAGGTCCCTAGGAGCCCCCTAGCCTCCAATTCAAAGGTGGGGCACTCCGGCATGTGTGGTATGTTGCAGGTGGCCACCATGGCTGGCTGCGGGGCACCCAATCATTTCATTATTTAATTAGCATTTGTTAAACACTTGTGTGTGCTAAGCACAGGAAGTACAAATGTTCTTACAATGTGAACCACACTTAAGTCATCCAAAGTATATATTAATGATGGATCCCATAAATGACTAACACTAGCATGATAAGACAAATGTCCATTTGAAGAATGTACAAGAAGTGCTACTATGGGTACAGAAGGAAGACCACCATTTCTGCCTTCAAAGGATAGAAAAGTAGGGAACTTTCATACCTTGAAGCATGTGTGTCAGACAGGACTGACTTGAATGCAATTAAGGTGCAGTGCAGCTGTAGGACAGTATAACTCTTGAGTTTGGACCGTGGCACGATTATGGTGAATGGATGATAGATTTAAGAACCTCTGCAGAGGCAGATCTCAGAGGGCTGGTTCCTGGTCTTGACAAATGAGAGGAAGTGATACTGCAACAGGGTGGTCCCTAGGGAAAGGAGAGGTTCCAGGTCCCCTGCCCCACCTAAGGAGGAATGGAGTTGAGTAGGAAAGAGGAAAAGCTGCAGAGAAGATTTGAAGAAGGAAGGAAGGAGATCAAGAAGAGCTGGATGAGGCACATAGCGCAGAGAAATATGCGAAGAAGCTGTACTTGTTTCTTGACCTTGGACTGACATCAGGGTCTTGGGAGACATGACAAGAGACACTTGAACTGAGTGAGAGACCTCAAGGGGAGGTTGACAATGGCAGCCTTTATCTTGAATTTCATTTTGCTTTTTTCCTTCCAGACCTGTCTGGCCCCTTCTGCTCTTTTCCTATGGGTCTCTACCAGAAGGTACCTTAGCCCTGGGGTAAGCTTTTGGGCCTCAGCAGCCCTGCTTATGTCCAACCCTGGTCAGCTGGGCATTTACCAATGAGGGATGGGTACCTTTGGGAATTGCATGTGGAAACTATTTTGCCTATTCTTTCCCCTTCTCTTCATTGTACACTAATCGTATTAAAGTTTCTTTCTATTGAAGATCTTACACATTACTGTATGTTTGTTTTGATATGGCCAGAATCTATTTAGAGCAAGCAGTTTTGGGGGACCAGGCTGCCCCTTACTCTGCCCTGTAACAATCTCAGAGTTCTGTGGCTGGCGGTCGATTGATTTATGTGCAAGGAAAGAAAACTGAAAGGGCAGAATGAGACAAAGGAAATGGAGATTGAGACTGTAGCACGTTTGGCTAGTCTCTCTCCATAATCCCCTGGATGTCTTTATTCTTTCCATACTAACCTGTTCCTAGCGCAGTTTAATTCTCAGTCAATCCTTGGAAGCAACCAGTCTGTACCTATTTGTCAGGGTCA